>JAJOHN010000020.1:600000-952486 GCA_030271015.1 Didymella glomerata
TGTACCATCAGCGTTCGACAATATTGACCTCTTCCTGATAACAGTGACGTAGAAGAGGCATACAATCTTTGTAGCTTCTAAGTAGATGTGAACGTCTAGTTTAGGGTCTGCACGTGAGGGGAGCTACATATATATCCCGATGCAGACCCTTGCCTGTCCACCTTGTCTACCTATTGCGTCATGGCTCCCTATCATACCAGATAGGGGGGGGGGGGGGATATGCAAACCATAATACGGATGTAACTATTGCCATATACCAAACTCAAAACATTCCAGGCTCTGCGTGCCCTTTGACGCCGCCATTGCCACGTCGGTGTAGACACGTGCTGACGGACGTGAATAGTCAGGACGTGAATAGTCAGGACGTGAATAGTCAGGAAGTGTGTTTGTTGCGGTTGGCTTCCGGCTAGACCTAACAGCCCTTACACCTTATCGGATTGGCCGAAGACAGCGTTGGCTCTTTAGCAATGAAGCAATGTGCGACAGGCTCCGTTTCTGTCTTTCAGTGGCGTCGAGTACGACCTCAAAGCTACTGATTTTTTCCAGATCGTTGCCGTGTTCCACACCCTTGAAGTAGATTTGGGACAAGCAACACTTGGCGTGATTGCTTAAGCTGTACGTGAAACCTTTAAATCGGGCTATCGATCGAGCGATGTCCGCAATGCAAGACTCTTTGCCGCGCAAGCGTGTAATCTTTTACGTCCCACACACGTGTCCACTAAGGAGGCCCGCAGAATTTGAAAAATGCGCTATGCATATCTAGGGACAAGGAATTGATATCGAAGGACACAAGACTTGACTCAGGTCGAAGGTCGTAACGATGATCGGGATTGGCATGAGCGAGTTCGAACAGTCTGAACAATGCGTCGACTCCTTCCCAGACTTCGCTCAAGAAGACGACGACTGCTGAAGCTTAAGCGTGGACACAATGCATAAACGAGACTTGTCCAGAGTGCTCTTCATTGTTGTCCCGATCGATGCAGAGCGCGTCTGTCCATATAACGCGCTCTTCTCCTGAACGACGCAAATGCTTGAGCGTGGAGTAAAGGTTGCTGGTGATCCGTTTCGGTCGCCCTTCCAGCTCCACAGTTGCATCGCTTGTAGGGCTGCGCCATACGTACGAAAGCGCTTCGAAGTTAGGCTGCTCGTCCAGGGACACTACGCTGAAGACCCCGCGTATTGGCGCAATATCTGAGGTCTGGAAGGGCTTCCGCACATCATCTAAGCAATGGTCGAGCAGACTTCTCTGTGTTGGCAACGGTGGAAGCAGATGGAGCAGTTCGAAGATCTGCCGTATGTTTCTATCCAAAGTCGTATGTGCACAAGGGCCGCGTTGTGAGTCCATTGGCTATTCGAAGGCATGTATGTATGATAGTGTCAGGTTGCAGATGATGGACGAGCGTTAGGAAAGGGAGTAACAGTGGATCGATCCAAGGTCTTATGCGGCCGGGCTGCAGCGCAGCGTCCTGCATAGCACTACCCGCTGAATGCATCGCAGGTGAATTGCCAATCGCGTCGTAGACTCCTGTCCAGGCGCAACTACTTTCCCGCAGAAGTGAGATGCTGAGTGGTCACTGTAAGTGACAGGTGTGGGCTTCAACAAAGCCAACCAGCGCGCCGCTCAACTACGGCGGAAAATCCCCAGAACATGGACAGGTTTTCTTTCTTACCACATCCGGAAGTTTGATGTGGTGACAGAAGCACAAGTAGACATGCATTTGGGTTGATCAGT
The DNA here is from genome assembly GCA_030271015.1 of Didymella glomerata. Classification (NCBI taxonomy): domain Eukaryota; kingdom Fungi; phylum Ascomycota; class Dothideomycetes; order Pleosporales; family Didymellaceae; genus Didymella; species Didymella glomerata. The sequence continues at coordinate 601,733 of JAJOHN010000020.1, forward strand.
AATCACATCGCCATATGAGAGGAACGACGCTACAAAATCACGCTAGTGTGGCTGGCCTGCCTTGGCAAGCGGGCGCGCGTCGTCGCGAAGTGGCAGGCGCGTCGCGAGCAATGAGCGCAAGCAAGCAAAGTCGACATTCACCTTCACCCCACCCCGCCATGTCCTGAGCGATACCGTCGTGATCGCCTTGCCATACAGACTGCGACACCATTGATAATCTCCGCACCCAACCCGCGTGCAGTGACCGCGCCCCACCGTCGCCATGGGTTACATCAAGCAGATCACCATCCAGGGCTTCAAGAGGTGAGAGAAGAGACGCACAGAATGTGAGCCAAGCTGACGTGACTGCAGTTACAAGGATCAGATGCAAATCGAGCCTTTCTCGCCCAATTGCAATGTTATCGTCGGTCGCAATGGTTCTGGCAAGAGCAACTTCTTCGCCGCCGTGCGCTTCGTCCTCGGCGACGACTACAACTTCTTGAACCGTCAAGAACGCCAGGCGCTGCTTCACGAGGGCTCCGGTTCGGCCGTTATGTCGGCGTATGTCGAGGTTTGCTTCGACAACACGGAGGACCGCTTCCAGACGGGCAAGCCTGAGTTCTTCCTACGCCGCACGATTGGCGCGAAGAAAGACGAATACTCGGTCAACCGCAAGAATGCCACCAAGAACGAAGTCGTCCAAATCCTCGAATCGGCCGGCTTTTCACGGTCAAATCCATACTACATCGTTCCCCAGGGTCGTGTGACGGCACTCACGAACATGAAGGACAAGGCTCGTCTCGAGATGCTCAAGGAGATCTCTGGTTCGAACGTGTACGAGACGCGCCGTGCCGACAGTCTGAAGCTGTTGACGGATACGGACAACAAGTGCACCAATATCGACAGCGTGGTCGAGTCGATCAACGAGCGCCTGGGCGAACTGGAGGGCGAGAAGGAGGAGCTGGAAGCCTGGAGCAAGAACGACAGGGAGCGCCGATCGCTGTTGTACACCATGCACTCGCGAGAAGAGGGTGAACTCGAGGCCAAGATTGAGCTCATCGACTCTCTCGAGCACCACGGCCGCGAGATGCGCGAAGACAACGAGGAGACCTTCAGGCGAAACGAAGACGCCATCACACGGCTCGAATCCGAAGTCAACCAGCGAAGAGGCGATCTTGACATCCTCAGACAGGACCGCATACAATACGAGGGCGAACGAAAGGCAGCTACGCTTGAGAAGGCCAGGCTTGAACTGGATCTGAAAGCCCTGCAAGACAGCCAGTCGTCTGCTCAGCAGTCCAGGAGCCGACAGGACGCTCGAGTCAAGACGCTGCAGCAGCAGATGAGGGCTCGCCAGACTGAGCTCGATCAGCTCTTACCCCAATTCGAAGCAAAGAAGGAGGAAGAGGAGGCAGTTCGCGCACAGCTGCTGGATGCGGAGGGCCAGTACAAGCGTCTTCAGGACAAGCAGGGTCGAACGGCACACTACAGCAACAAGCGAGAACGAGACACAGCCCTCCGAGCACAGATCGACGAGGCGAACGGAGACCTCAGCAGACGCAAAGCTGTCCTTATGCAAACGAACGAAGAGATCGTTGAGCTTCAGGACGACATCGAGCGCATCGAAGGCGAGATTGCCGAGCTGAGGCAGGCGATTGACAACGAGGGCGATGCCGCCGTGGATCTTGCTGCGCAGCTTGAGAAGGCCAAGGACGCGAAGAAAGCTATCGTTGACGAACAGACCAAACTCTGGCGGGATCAGAACAGGCTCACTAGCCAGCTCGGCAACGTGCAGAAGGATCTCCAGATGGCAGAACAAATATTCTCTCGTCTTCTTGACTATGGTACCAGTCGCGGTCTCGAATCGTTACGGAGATATCGCAGGGATGGTTTGCAAGGCGTCCACGGCACGATTGCTGAGCTTCTGGAGGTACCCGAGAATTACCGGTCGGTGACAGAGAGCGCTGCGGAAGCTGCTCTATTCCACGTTGTTGTCGAGGATGATACTGTGGCATCCAAGATCATGGATCGTCTTACCAAAGACAAGGGTGGTCGTCTTACGTTCATTCCTCTCAACAGGATCAACGTGCCGGACAGCAACTTAAGAGCGACAGAGAATATGCAGCCTCTATTGCCGAAGCTTGTATACGACGACCGCTTCGAAGCCGCCTTCAAACACGTCTTCGGTAAGATTGTGGTCTGCCCAACTCTCGAGGAGTGCAAGCGGGTCGCAAAACAGTACAATGTTCGAGCATACAACCCAGACGGAGACAACGCGACAAGGAAGGGTCAGTACAGAGGTGGTTTCCACGATCCGTCTCGGTCAAAGATTATGGCCTTCAGCGTTATTGCCGAGAAGCGTGCACAGCTTGAGGAACTGCATCAGAGGAATCGCGAGATCGACGAACAGCTGGACTCTATCAAGCACAAACTTACTGCAGCACAGAGCGAGCTGCTGAGAAGGCAAAATGACCAACGGCGAGGGGAGACCAGCTATGCGCCAATGCGAGAGGAAGTCCGTGTAAAGCAGAGCCTGTTGCAGGACGCACGAGATTCGCTGGCGAAGAAGAAACGAACTGCTGCAGATCTCGAGGCTGCAATTAACCTGCTCGGTGCACAGCAGAGCGATTGGGAGGCCGAGATTGCCTCAAAGTTCACGAAAGCATTGTCAAATGATGAAGAGCAGATGCTCGTCACTTTGACCAGCTCCGTCAAGGACCTCAGGAAACAGTATGCTGAAGTAAAGCAAGAACGGACTGCGCTCGAAACCCAGAAGATTGAGGCAGAACTCGAGCTGAATCAAGACCTACAACCCGCTCTAGATGACTTGCTCGCACAGCAAGGAGGTGCAGGAAGCTCGGCAGCTCAATCGACGAGTCTGCGAGAAGCGAAGCGGGCGTTGGACACGATCAAAAGCACCATCGCCAACCTCGATCAGCAGATCGAAGAGACTGATACCCAGATTGACGAGATCCGGGCTCAGATCGAGCAGCTGGAGACCGAGAGGAACGAGAAGGAGCAGAGCAACCGGACTCTTGCTGCTGCCATGGAGAAGCAAGAGAAGTCTTTATCGAGGAAGGACGCAGATCGCAGCACCTACACTGCACAGCTTACTAAAGTACGCAAAGAGATTCGAGATCTGGGCACACTGCCAGAGGATATTGGTCGCAAGTACAGCAAGTGGAACATAGAGAAGGTGCGTGACACTGATGATTGATATCGCTGTCAAGTGCTAACAACACTTTAGATTACGAAAGAGCTTGCCAAAACCACACAAGCCCAGAAGCAGTTCGCCCATGTCAACAAGAAGGCCTACGAACAGTACGAGAACTTCACAAGGCAACGGAGAACACTCACAGACCGACGCGCTGAGCTCGACTCATCACGCAAATCCATCGAGAATCTCATCGGCGTGCTCGATCAGCGGAAGGACGAAGCTATTGCCCGTACCTTCAAGCAGGTATCCGCTGCCTTCAAGAGCGTCTTCCAAGAACTGGTTCCTATCGGTACAGGGCGTCTTATCATCAACCGCAGATCAGACGGCGCCCAAGACGAAGATGACAGCGAGGACGAAGCACCCACACAGGCAGCCAGGAAGAAAGGCTCGAAGATCGAAGAATACGTCAGCGTCAGCATTGCCGTGTCATTCAACTCAAAGCACGACGAGCAGCAGAAGATCGGTCAACTGTCTGGTGGTCAGAAGTCGCTCTGCGCGCTTGCGCTCATCTTCGCCATTCAGCAGTGCGACCCAGCACCCTTCTACCTCTTCGATGAAATCGATGCAAATCTGGACGCCCAGTACCGCACAGCTGTTGCCAACATGCTGCAGAAGCTCAGCGGTCAGGGTGGCCAGGATGGCAAGGGCGGTGGACAATTTATCTGCACGACGTTTAGGCCAGAGATGGTTCTTGTGGCTGACAGGTGTTATGGCGTGACATACACGAACAAGACAAGTAGCATTGACGTGGTAGACCGCGAGGATGCGCTGGGCTTTGTCGAGGGCATGCAGAAGTAAGTGTAAGATGCGAATAGAGTCGTAACTCGGATTTAAATTCTATGCATGTTCTTTCTCGCGCGGTCAGGATAGCTGGCGTTCAGACATTAGCAATGCGTTCCTTCCGCTCACTTGCCTTGCGACGACCACAACGCCACATCACCCCTGCTATTGCTCAGTCATGCAACGCAAGTTGGATCTCGATTGTCTCTGCCGTTGCCAACGTTGGATTGCAAACCTTCCTATTCAAGTAGCAGAAACGTGTTCGAGACCGGTTCTAACAGCGCTGTGCGGCGCGGAGATGCCGTTGCATGCCGTCGGCAAGGCCTGGATCGCGGCCCCTCAGTGGCCTGTTGCGGGTGGATGTGGGGCTTTCATCGGAGGATAGCCCCCTGTCCAATCACGCAACTCTGTCGATATGTATTCGGAAAAGGTAACCGACCAAAGACGGGTCGCGACGTTTTATGCTTGCAACACGACCGCGGGGTGTTCTGAACGTCACACTGCTGTTATCTACTATCGTGAGTGGACAAGGCCTGTTGAGAGGGACATGTGATGACATTTTCGAACCTAGAGGCTTAAAAACATGGTGTGACTTCTGACTGGACAGTGATGGAGTCTTTGCTAGTGAATCGTCTAGGAATCGGACATCACAAGACCATGGAAAGTAGTGATTGACGATTGTTTGTAGCTTCGCGCAGGGCTCCTCTCTCAGACATGAAATCGAACGCGCTTAGCGAGAGCACAGTCGCACATGAAGATGTAGCATATATTGGTCAACTGCCTCACTGACTTGGTATCGCATCACGATGGTTGTCCGAGAACGATGCTTTACTGCGTGTGCATGTTCCATGACATCTCATAACGGAGCCGGGAGGCAGGCATCTCGTCAAGCCTCCAAGACGCGGATCCAATGCTACCACAAGGCAGCATAAGTGCTGTGCCGGCTTTGTCTAACGACTCGAATACAATTCTGTTTCGACGTTCGCACTCTTACTCAGAACGCTCAGACGTCGGGAATCTCAAGCACATCACCTTCGTGTACCCTGGAGTTGCTCTTCAAGGTCTGCTTATTGGACAATCTCGTCTACTGGAGGCATATGCAAAGCCTGCGTAATATCTTCTAGCGCATAGAGTGAGGAGATGCTCAAGCGTCCTCAGCTCCAACAGGACGTCACACTTCCGAAAGTTCAACCGTATCGGTGCGATCGTAAATGTGGTTCTGTGAGCACATTGCTGAAGCGATTGCTTCAGTTGGGCTGTATGCGCGCACAAAGGGCACCTTTCGCATGTTGATGCCTGCAAACGTCCTCTTGCCTCGCTTCTCAACCCCTGTCACCTCAGCACTACAACGTAAGGGATCTCGATTTTTACTCCCGTCGCCGACGCTATTTGCAAACTTGCCTATTGAAGGTTGTGTGTGGGGTGATATCGAGCTCGTGCTGGACGGCCGAGCGTTGAAGCGAGCGAACAAGCTTCCACGGAGAACGTCTCCCCGCCAATGAGAACGCGCCGGCTCAGGTGTACCGACAATGAGCTTCGCCATCGAGCATGTTGCAGGTGGAGACCAAGGGCTTGTAGATCTCTTAGGTACTTTGCTTCTCTCGTGTTCCTGTCACCTCCTTCAGACAGCATGCAGAATGTATGCGTTACCTTCGCGCATGCTCCCAATTTCAGTTTGCATTTGCACGAACAGGTCAATCAATATGCAAGTCTCCAAGACTACGCATGAGCACTTACAACATCATCTGCCGGACTGATGACGCAGTCTGTATGAAGCTGTGATGTAAGTGCCCATCAACCGGCATTCTCGAATGTGCAGGGAAATAACGGGTACTGAGGAAGTGATTGGCCAACGACTACGCCCTACAGCTACTGCTAGTGCCATTTCATCCACTACTGAGTTTCCCAACGCGCATGAGACTGCCGCAGCCAACCAGAAGCCTCGGATTGGCTGGCGTGCTTTTCCGCGGGCATCAACACCTCCCTCCTTCTTTCCCCTCCAGGCAGTTTGCAAAGCCCATCTCATTCCAAGGGTAGCCAGCCAAGTACAGACATTTTCACTTCGAGAGACCCTTCCACTCTTCAGCAGCACGAAATCCGACTGGCGGGTGAGTCTGCCTCACCCTGCAGCGAAACCACCCTGATACCAGGTACCTTTCCGGAGCATATCAATGGACCAAACTACGTCAATCCGATTAATATGCTTTTGAGTGTGTACTTCTGGTTTCGTCACAATCCAATTAGTTGAATACGAGCCTCGCAGAGAGACGCAATGTGTCAAGATCAGAATAGATCTTGCAATTGTCGTAGCTTACGAGGTACTTTTTAACTCGATCGGGCCCATGGTGTGTTGCAACGAGAAACTCTATCGATAGCGTATGAAACTCTCTCAGCATGTCGCTCGAAAAACAAGACTATCCAGACTGTGCAAAATGAGCAACTGTTTCATCATTGGCTATTTCTGTTAGTTAATCGCTGGCCTCTCGTCAAGAGTCTTGATGTGAAGGTACACTCAAGCCTACGAATTACGAACGATATCACACGACAGCTGAGTATTCTGTAGCTTCTTACCAAGTCACGTCGAGTCTGTAACAGCCGATGTGTTAATGGGAAGGAGCGGTAACTACTGGTAGTTCTCCTTCCCAGATTTGCGATGTGAGTTTCAAGGACTGGAAGCAGGTCTGGATAACAGACGATCTATCGTGGTACAGTGGGCTCTACGCGCTGCTTTCAGACTGTTTTTGTGATGTGTCGAAATTTACCTAACTCGATCGCACCGGAGGTACATGCTGTAGGCAAGACATTCTGAGATGTGAATCATTGCACAACCACGACGGGTACGGTACACGTACGTACGGTGTGTATGATCTTGCAAGACAGTGATTCAGCCTTTAACCACGACGGGTACTGTACCAGTCGACTGAAACAGCGTTCGGTTATATTGACCACCTTCGGCTGACCGCTGTCACGCACGTGCAAGTTCTGCGAGGGGAGTCGAAGCACGCAATGTGGAACCCGTCAGGATCTTGTCAGGGCCGGTGAACCATTCCAAGGTGCCTGCCATGAGACATGCAGCCTTCTCATGTCTTTCTTATGGATGGGTCTGCTATCAATGATCGACGGTATCGGTGATGGGCATTGCCTGAGAATGAGCTTGAGCGAGCTGGCTGGGCGGCAGGAAAATGTCCGCATCCAACGTGTGAGGAGGGCAGCGCGCACACCGTGTGAAGACTTCCGAGTATGCCGTGAAGATTCGAGAGATCAAATCATGGTCGTCTTTGAATGGGGCCGATTGTATTGTCTGTGATCGTGCATTTTGGGGAAGATCGTTATGACGAGCGTTGACCGCCGACCCACTCAGAGAGGCGGGAGATCGATTGAACAGTGGCGAATCTACAAAAGACGAGCCACTGAATCAGAGCTGGTGGAGCCAACATTTTTCAGTAAGCCGGACTGTGCACTTGTTCGGGCATTTGGCCGTGTGAACCGAGATAGTTCCTCGCCCAAACATGGCCTTGCCGGGTGGTGGGTATGCTGGCTTGCATCACTGACTCCGGGCTCACTCTGAGAGCCTCGTGTGAGTCACTTTGACTTCCAAGGTTTGATCGTGCAGTGCGCGTGTGAGAGGGATCTGGAGCTGGTTTACGGTGATTGTCTGTCGCCCAAGCAAATACCTTCTGTCTCGGTCGGGCGCAGGGAGGTCCTTCCAAGACTCGTGCAGGTGTTGCAGTTGCATCGAAGTTCACCGGCGTTCTCACCGCACAGCTTGTGCTCCTCATTGGCAGCGGTAGTATTTTCCAAACCCTGCTTATGAAGCGGAGCAGGGCCGTTTATCGTTTCTCCTTCCCGACCCACAGTATGATGCGTGAGGTCTGCGCACGGGTGCGCATGCAATTCTTATAAGCGGGCCCATGGCATTTTGGGCAGATTTCGACGATGCATCATCGAAATGTTGGATGTAGATCGGCACTCCCGAGGAGACGACGGTCATGCACAACCGGGGTCCGCTGCAGTCACCCAACCCTTGCTCCAAAGCAACGCATCCTATTCTGTTTGCAGTCAAGAAAGCGTAGTGGGCCCGAGTCGCAACAGCTTTCCCCCGCCGAAAGGCACGCGAACTGAGACGCTACCTCGCCAAATCATATGTCACAAAGGAAGGTCAAGACCCTCAACGAGAGTTCTTCCCCGCAGGGACTTGTCGATTGATAGACTGATTGTTACTGCGTTTGGTTGACGGTCGACCAGCCAACCGACCTCGAACTTCCTGAAACAAAAAAAGGTCAAATTGTGGGGGTCGTTGCTGAAGCCCCAGAGTTCTCCTAGCCGCAGTGACTGGGGTATACAAGCCACGTCATACGTCCAATCGCGTCCCTGGCGGAGTGACCTTCGCCCGAAGTGACTTTAACCCGTGGACTAGCGCGTCAAAATACTGTACAGAATCAAGCTACCGTGCCGTCTTTCGAACGCCTAGACTCGCCCCAGCGCCTCAAGTCTGCATGCATTGAGCGTGGGTACGTCGGGGCTACTGAGTTGTGCCACGAGCTTGTACACCGATATCTCAGTGGTCATCTAAGGACGTGCGCTGCGTGCTTGTACAGTGCAGCAGGTGAATCGCTATAGAATATGACACAGGAGGTGTTCAGGAGATCCTCAGCGGGTCACCGCGCGAAGATGGGATGCAGAACCCCTCTGGATGGCAGTTGGAAGATCGTCCAAGCTCCAGTAGTTGGTCTGTCGGCATAAGTCACCGGTCAAGGGACTCTATTGAGACCCGCGTAAGAACAGCAGCCTATGGGGGGCTCCTGTCTGGTGCTGCTTTCAGGAGCGTGTCGCCAGAGCAGCTCAATAGAGTGGAGAAGGTGAAAAGGCACGACGGACGCGGACCACGGTAAGTTCTGGAAGCGACACTAGTGGGGCACGTTCCGCGGGGGACAGCGGAGGAGTCGTCCAGCAATCAACAGCCGCCTCGTCAAACTTCACACGAGAGCAGAGAGGAGAAAATGCCGACGTTCGATTGGAGGGGAGAAAGGAGCTTCCATGAGAGCTCTTAGTGGGCAGCAAACAGTGTGCCGCTCGGGTGGATTGAAGGACAGGGAGCAGCGGCAAGCGTCTCCCATGCCGTCAATGATCGAGAAACTGAAAAGCCGCTTCGCGAGCAAGATGGAATTCTACCATCTCGATCGCCGATCGCAGACTGACATGTGACGTCAAGCGCCCGCGCCTGCCCAATGGCAGCCCCTGCTAGCGTGACTTACCAGATATAGCGCGTTGCATGCGAAAGCTGAGGAATTCGATCTCGGACGCTGTCCCCATCGTTGGATTCCCATGTTTTGGCCGCTTAAGCTCCTGCCGCCTGACCACCACCTCCTTCTTAACCCCTCCTCCTCGCGCTCAGTGTAATCCTCGAACTTTACCTTTCGCACAATTCTGGTACACCTGTCAAATTGCTGCTTAGAATTTCCTGGTTTCGTCTACCATACCTCGCTGGCAGATAGCTATTGCGCCAACAAGGAGCTGCCTTTCGAACCAGTCTTCGAAACTTATCGCCGCTGTCCTTTCACAACCAACCGTAACAAGATACCACAAACGGACTCGGCTTGCTTCGAAGCATTGGAACGACCATGATGGAAGTTCAGCACCCACAAGCCTTTGACTGGGCCAATGATGCATTCGCTGCCTTCAATGAGGCACCAAAACACCAAAACAAATGGGCCGCCTTCAGCAGCAGCTCAGGCGCAGTGGATAACACACCAGCCTTCACCATTCCTCCGGCACTCTTGAACCACTCCACTGCACGTTTTGGCCAGATCACTCCACCTGAGGAGCGCTCACCAACAGACTTGGCCCGCGAGACCAGAGCAGGCTCGATCCCCGTCGAGGACCTCATGAACGAGTCTCTGTGGCCTTCCACGGGGCAGGACAACCAGAACTCACCCCCACATTCCATTCAGCAGCTACGATCACCACCTGAGGGCGAGCAGCGATCCCTCAAGCGCCGGCGCACTGCTAGACAAGATTCTGCCACACAGAATCACACTCTTGCGCAACCACAACAGGGCGAGGATGCGGACGTCAACCCTCAGCCTCCCAAGCGTAAGCGTGGGCGACCCAAGTCGCAGCCTGTGATGATTGAGGGCTACACCGCCGAGGGATATCCTTTCCAGGTTTCATCTGCTCGCCAGTCGCATCTCGAGAAGAACCGTGTGGCTGCACACAAGTGCCGACAACGCAAGAAGGAATACATTGGTAGCCTGGAAGGTCGAGCAAGGGAATTCTCGGCTAAGAATAAGGCGCTGAAAGAGAACGTTGCGCTTCTCCGAGAAGAGGTTTTGAGTCTCAAGAATGAAGTCTTACGGCATGCTGGCTGCGGCTTCTGGGCAGTGGATGAGTACCTTGCTCGATGTGCTGGAGACCTACTGGGTATGGATGTACCCCAGCCATCACGTACAGACTCAATACAGCACAACTCACTGCGACCACGCGAGAACAGCAATGGTTCCATGCCCAGCATAGGAAGCATGAGCTCGAGTCCGGATGCCGACGACTTTGGTGGTCTTGAACTGCTGAGGGACTACGATGACGACCTGGATGTTCGGCAATGATTCGCCGCCTGTACTAGGTCACTCGACGCATTGGACACTTGGCGTTCTATCTTCGGCAACTCTTCATGATACCCCGGCCTGGTCGTATTTGACGACTTCATGTGCCTTTCAACCTTTATTTTGTCTTGTCTGTTCTACGGGGCGCTACATTTCTATTGAGATACAAAAGACTCGCAAGAATTGGCGTTTTGGCTATAGCATTTGAGCACGATATAGCAACAACACGAAATATGAGTAACGATACACAAACACTCGATGGTGCCGACCATTTCACGCTTGTCCTTACTCACTATGCACCCTCGTCCTTACTGTCTACTTGCAGGCCTACCTGACATCCCGCTCTCACGAGTTCTAACACAATGGTCACCTGTCAGGCACCGACCTTGACGTGAGAATCCTACCATGCTGACGACAGCTGGGCCAGGCACAGATATCCTTCTCCACTCGGCAATCTTCCTCGAGTTACGCAGCCAGGACCCTCACCGACCGTCATGGCTAACCATGGATTTGGGGGGGGGGGGGGGCGTCGAAACCATCCTCAACAGCCGTCATGAGGCAAGCATTTCGCCCAGTCGGTAATTTACGCAATCGTCTCGCTAGATGGCGCGTAGATTTACTGCAAAGCTTTCGTAGCTGGGAAGATATTTGCCCCCCGCAATTCCCAATAAGGCAGTCACGCAAGGGTGGCGTAAGCCCAATTGACCAATAGGAATTGGTACCTCAAGAGGGGAGACTCCTTTGCAGCAAGTTGACAGAAGCGAACCACGGTGACCTCGCAGTGGGGCGAGACGCAACCGGCGGGCGCTACATGGTTGTGTAAGATCAACGGTTCCTGCGACTGTTTGGTACGAATTCGGTCCGGTGCCATTTAAGCTGCCATGCAAGGCGAGCACCGAGTGTAAGCTCGCATAACATTCGGAGCCCGAAAATTGCCACCACCGTTCAGTACTTACGGAGGCCAGACTGACAAACCGGCAGTCGCGTTGATTAGGTTTTGAGTAGGTGGCTGCGTCGCTTGTGTATAGGAGCCTTTGGTGTTGCTCTGTCGTGCAGTAACGCCTGGGCGGCGCGTTCTGGTGCACGGCAGACTTCGCCGATAACCAACCATGGGGTATGGAAAATCTGCCGCCAATCAAGAGCATGTCAGAGCTGTGATCCCCGCTTTTCATGTCAATTCTGATTCGTCGTTAAACTACGAATCTCATTGGGTGAAGAATTCCAAGGCTTTGAGGCGGGCAGGGCAAGGCGAAGGCTGCAGAGCAGGCTGAATCCGAGTCGCTACGTCTATTCTCAGCCACTCCAAGTCGACTTCTTCTTGCACCAGAATAGCAGAGAGTCATTCTCAAAGCCTGCGGTCTTTGTAACGATCAGATCGAGCCTATCGTGCTGCGTCTGCGCGAATACTGTGTGCCTGCCGAACAGCACTCGTCGTGACACGGCATAGCTCGATATTCACTGATCGCTTTCGCCACTCGTCTGAGGTACCGCGTAAGTGCCGCAAACTAGTGGAGCGAGGAAAAATTTCAGACGCTGATCACCATCTCGCACTTAAGCCTATGTCCATAGTAAGTTCGTTGGAAGATTCTTGGTGTTGTTGACCACTCGCAGACCCGTCGAATGTACCAGTGTACCAGTCTTAGGTATAGCAGCAGCAGTAGCCTCGCACGTAGACAAAGAAACCCCTAATTGAACGCCGACACCGATGAAGGTCAGCCAAGGGCGCGACGTGGCTTTGGTCTGCAGGTAATCAGTCTGGGTGATGCCGTCGCAAATGCGCGTAGTACGCAGCTTGCAGGTTGTGTGCTCAGCGCACCGACCTTACGGGTGCGACCGATCAATCTCGGAGACCCTGAACATTGCGCACAGGAAGGAGCAGCCTTGCCAATCCAACACCACGCAGCTTCTTGTTTCAGCCACCTCAATCTCGTTGATCCATTAGAGAGGAGAAGTAGTACGCGTCATTGATTGGTGTAAGCGCGTTCAAGCGCGTTCTGGGCCGCGCGGGCACGTGGTGAAGGGCGACGTGTGATAACGGCGACGTGAATAAGGACGGCGCGCCGACGATGCCGATACCCGTCTTTGAGTAGTACAAGAAGTGGGCGAGCAAAAGAGCGAGAGTACGACCAAGCACGGACACAGCGCATGAATCGCAAGAAGTTCAATCATGGTGGCTTACACGTGCTCTATCGTCCCAATTGACCACTGAATAGGCCTAACCTTTCGGGCTGCACCAACAATGTCTGTCTGAACAGTTGCATCTGTCTTCATGGAACGCTCAGCTCTTTCACCCGCCCTCAGCCCAATCCCATAGGTTACCAAAGAACGCCTCGGAGCCACTCTCCTCGCCAATCGCGCAGTGAGAACCACACCACAGATGTGGAACGTCTTTGCCGGCTTCGATAGCGACTTCGAAATTTGGAGTGTACTCGTACAACCGCTGCCACACGCCATGTCAGGAGAAGAGCACATGGTCATAATAAAACAACCGACCTTGAAACAGCATTTTGACCAAGCTTCGAAATTCTCTGGGTCTGTCGCAGTGGCTGATTCAGGTGCCTGGGAGGCAGCTGGCTCCGCGCAACTATATGCGATCAAGTTGACTGGGTCTGCTGCGACAAGTGGATCAGCCAAAAGGGCTGGTACGATGCATGCAGTCTCCCAGTCATACAAGAAGGGTGACGAAGGATTTCCTTGATCGTCTTTGGTAACAGACGTGTTGTGTATTCCAAAGTCGCCGTACTCGAGCATAAGCCTGTACAAGACGCCGTCATTGTGCTCGGGTAGTAAGTGTGGAACTACTTCCTGGAGAGTTCGTTTGGCACGCCACGCATTGGGACCGTTAGTCTCTTCATCGTCTTCCCAGCCTATCATGTCGCCTTCTCCCTTGATCGTCGCCTCGATTCTGGTCTTCAAAACGTGGATCCAGAAGTCACGAGTTGCTGATACCGTTTGCGCGAAGTGCTCTGGTTTGAACTCGAACATACTGCTATGCAGATACTTGACGACAAAGTCATAGGGCGGCGTGTAATTGAAGAGAGCAGGGCGCATCCTCGTGAGCTGGTCCAGGAAGATGAACTGGCTTACTTAGTGGGTTGAGGAAACCCACCCCCCTTACTCACTTTTTCACCTGCGTCCAATTGTTCTTAGACGTTGTTGATCACAGGGGCTTCATGAATGCGAATAGGCGCCGTCCCGAAAGATCTGACGGTATGACAGTCCTTGGCATTGGCTTTTGAACCGGAATGCGGTGATACAGAAGCTGAGAAGCGCAGATTTCCGATTCGTCTTGCAGAAAGTGGTACATAGCAGCCTTCAGTGGCGCTTCAGGAACCTGGCGCTCTATCAGAAACCCGTTGATTCAGGCATATTGACATCTCAACCACGTCCGGGCTGTCCTGTGCTCTCAGATGAGATCCCTGGCCATCGTCAGCTCGGAAAGCCCATCGTAGACGAGAAGTAGACTAGAGCATTCAGATCGCGAGCCGAGAGTCACCTGTGGTGCTCAAGGATGAAGAACGATGCAACGCACGTGGTTGTTAGAGCCCTTGTCAATCACCGGTATGTCGATCACCTTCACCTTCAGCTTATGCTCAACCTCTTGTATAAGTAGCTTCACGTCCGAAGCGCTTTCAAAAGGACTACGCTCGCTTTTAGCCAGATTCATGACCCGCTTCCTGTTGCAGTGCTCGCCATCAGCCATCGTAGGCCACTCATCACGCCAGCCCGTGGTTGCTAGGGGAAGGACGTTCAATATACGTTACTGCTGAAGGGGAGACCTTCTGACTTGGTTTGAAAGGAATGGTTTCCGGGTCACAAAGAATCGCGCAATCATGTAGAGGAGGTAAGCTTCATTTGCAAGGCGCACAAGAGAAGTGTGACTATGTGACGCGTGTGTAGCCGTGTCGACACACATGGTACGCTGCGAGACGCACAAAGGCTATAATTATGGCCGAGATCATTTTCATAAGACGAGAATGGGTACAGGAAGGATGAAGGATAACAAGCAAGGGAACCTACACGAGTAGCGCCGTTGGCCGGGTTTGTTTACATCCGTATAGGGCTGGTGCGAGCACATGGCAAATGTGGTTCCAACAACAAACACACCCAAGCCTAGCAGGGATGTAGATACAAGACATGTCTGAAGTAGTAGATGGGGCGAACTCAGAGATTACGTCGTTATGTTGAGTACGTTCATTGATTCATGAGGTATCATAGTAGACTTCCAGAGTCTAGTTGTAGATAGGCATGGGCGGGGCATAACCGACCAGCTTCTCGCCATTGCTGGGACGGAACTTCTTCTCCTTGTACCAGATGTGTGCATCGATAGCGAGCTCCTCGACTTCGGAAAATGCGAACTCCTTCTTGGACAAGAATTCGTAGATGCCCTGAGCGTAGTCGGGCGCGATATTATACACTTGTGCGAGGTACTTCTTCTATCTGGGTGTCAGCTTCGCATGTGGTATAGACGGACTGAATGAAGGCTCACCTGAATGACCGGAGTGGAGACAAACTTCAGCATGTTGCCAGTATTCTTGATGGTATTCTTCCTCTGTTCCTCGGTCATGACACGCGACCAAAGCTCAGTGGCTTGTGCGTAGTCGTTCTTCTTGCCTTCGTGCCAGTAGTGGCTCTTGCGGCTCACGACGTTATCAGAGACCTGGTATGGTGTCTCGGCAACGTCTGGCCTAAACTTGTGTGCGAAGCTGTTGGGCGCGTATTGCTTGTTGCCAGCGTGGTTTGCATCCACGCGCATCGTGCCGTCGAAGTTCAGGGTCGCGTAGGACTTGGCCATGAACGGGCAATTGACAGGGACCTGGTGCAAGTTGACACCAATGCGGTGGTACTGAGCGTCGCGGTAGAAGAACATGCGGAACTGCAAAAGTGGGTCGGGTGAGTCCTCAATACCGGGAACCATGCTGCCAGGTGAGAACGCGGCGGACTCAACGTCACGCTGGAAGTTCTCAGGGTTCTTGTTCAAAACGAGGCGACCGTATTCCTGCATAGGGAACTGCGACCTGGGCCAGACCTTTGTGACATCGAAGGGATCGAAGCCAAGCTTGTCTGGGTCAGCATCCTCGGGGTTCATGACCTGCACCTTAGCAGTCCATTCGACTTCCTCACCTCCCTCAATGGTCTCCCAAAGATCGCGCTTGGAGTAGTCAGGGTCCTCACCACACATCTGTGTAGCTTGCTCCTGTGTGAACTGCTTCTGACCGTGCTTCGCGATGAAGTGGTACTTGATGTAGACGAACTTGCCCTCAGCGTTGACCCACTTGAAGGTGTGGCAGCCGTATCCGTGGTTGAAGCGCCATCCTTTGGGGGTGCCGTGGTCACTAAAGAACATGAGACCGGCGTGGTTGCCCTCGGGAGTGCAAGCAAGCAGATCAAAGATGCCGTCGTAGTCGAACAAGAAATTCTTGGGGTTGCGGTACTGGGATCGAATGACGTCTGGACCCTGGATGGGGTCTCGGCAGAAGAAGATGGGCTGATATGCTTCAACACAAGTCGTTTTGTAGACTAGGTCGATCAACTTACGAAGTTCAGACCAACGATATCATAGTTTCCTTCCATGGTGTAGAACTTGATCGCGAAACCGCGAGGATTACGCGCCTCGTCAGGGAACTCACGTCCAGGCGTGACTGTCGAGAACCGAATGAAGATGGGAGTCTTCTCGCCGACGCTTGACAAGAAATTGGCTTTCTAAGCACTCGTGAGTTCTCGTCATGTAGCTCGACAATGATCACTGACTGTCAGAGCTGTGACATCCTTTGTGCACTCGAAATAGCCAAAAGCACCGGATCCGCAGGGATGCACCATGCGTTCAAGCTGCTTCGATCGGTTGAAATGCTGCTGCTTTTGGAACAAAAAGACATCGCTGGCCAAGGGGAGACCGCCAACGGTCTTACTGTGAGCTCTTCGAAAGGTCAGTACTCCATGCCAGTAAGGGTGTGGTCGGGGCAACTCACGGGTCAGGGAAAGGAATGCCCTCGTTGTTCGTGAAGTATGCTCCGTCGTCCTCGCGTTTGCCACCCTGAACAGCTCCGGATACCTTAGCAATGATGTCGGCAGGACCCTCGTTGGCGCTGGCCATGTGGCTCATGCGAGGAGCACGCCCTTCGCCCTGAATGGCGCCCTGGATAGCCATAGCTGTGGCCTGCAGAGGGTGCTGCAAGGGATCATTCTGATTGGTGTTGGCGGAAGTGCTGGAAGGCATGGCTGCTTTGAGTTTCCAGGGCAAATTGGACGGAATCTCCATCGAGGGCCTGAAGGTGACTTAAGGAGGGTGTGAGAAACATACTAAGAGTCGCTTCGCATACATGAC
Organism: Didymella glomerata; assembly: GCA_030271015.1. Lineage (NCBI taxonomy): Eukaryota > Fungi > Ascomycota > Dothideomycetes > Pleosporales > Didymellaceae > Didymella > Didymella glomerata. Next base: position 618,633 of record JAJOHN010000020.1, read on the forward strand.
AGGCCTATTGTATATGCATAGCTGTCAAAGTGACATACTGTTGACGCGTGGAGTTGAGGGGTCAAACACCAAGCTCACCGCGTTCACGTGGCATGCGCGTGAGAGCTTCAACTAGCGTGTCAATGGCTGCAAGCTGACTGGAGGATCAGACACTGTATCCACTGCTGTATGTCTGCTTTGGGAGGTCGCAAAGTGGGCAACGGGCGTGGACTTCCTCTCCTGGCATACGGTCGAGATCAGATTGAAAACCGATCAGCCTTATTGGCTCGGTGCAGGTTGCCCGCGGATGCTTGCCGAGGGATGGAGTTTTGTGTTTGGCGTGTTGTAAAGCTCTGGTGGATCGTGGATGATAAAATGTAAGGATGACGTCGGCCAATAGGCTGCATTCCGTGGAGCTCTCCACAGGCAGGACCCGGAGCGTCGCGATTGAGCAGCAAACAAGATCATTGTCGTAGTTCCAGCCAATGACTACAAGAAGAAAGTCAGCAATGTCGGTTTGACAGGGGCGTGCACCAGGCTTGGGATAGTTGTTGCTTGCGAGGAACGAAGATATGGACTGTGCTGAAACGACGTCGTACATGTTGCGAGAGCGTGACGTAGAGCTCGATTGACGATGCCTGCCAATAAAGGTGAGCCTTTGAGAGACAATGTCCCCTTACCAATACCGAATACAAGCAAACTCATTAATTGATTCCAACCCCAATTGCTATCAACCATCACCATGTTCTCCATTCGCAACTTCGCCTCACCCATTGCCAGAGCTGCCTTCAGGCCTCAAGTCGCTGGAACCTCTGCTATCAGGGCATTCGCAACCTCACCAGTCCTGCGCGCACCGGCATTGACCGAGGCCATTACCAGCGACCACAGGGACCTCGAGAAGTACTACAACATCATCGTCAACTCCAAGGATGCCGATGAACAAGAGCGCTATGGCAACCAGTTCACGTGGGAGCTCGCCCGTCATTCAGTCGCTGAAGAGCTGATCGTGTACCCTGCCATGGAGAAATACATGGGCGAGGCAGGCAAGGATCATGCTGAGAAGGACCGCAAGCAACACCACCAGGTAACCCGTGTACTCCTATTCTTGTTTCCTGCAATGTGCTAATCCGCACTCAGCTGAAAGAAGACCTCAAGATCTTCCAAAACCTGAAAGTCGACAACCCTCAATTCATTCCTCAGCTGAAGAAGCTGTACGCGCATCTCGAGCATCACATCAAGGACGAGGAGTCCGACGATCTGCCTGCACTCGAGAAGGCCTTGGCCTCAGAGCAGAACAAGGGCAGCTCCGAGAGCGTAGCGAAGACCTTCGCCAATACGAAAATGTTCGTACCGTCAAGGTCTCACCCGGCCGCAGGCGAGAACCCCTACATCGAGGGACCCGGTGGTCTTCCAGTCGCTATCTTCGACCATATCGCCGATCTCTTCCGCAAGTTCCCCGATGGCACAATCAGCCCGAATCCGTCTCGCAAGTAGATGGTTTCGCTGAACGGTTCGACATGTAAGGGCGCAGGAAGGGTTACGGGCAGGCGTTACGTTTTCGGCGTCAGGGGAGTCACGGCATTCCCGTCGATATCTGTAGAAGTATGAGTATTCTTTACCATTGTAAACGATGCGGTGTGCAGCACCTTGTCACGTCTGCAATCCTTGGCGACCCATGGGTGCTCGACAGACGCGGACGCGACTTCCTCGCGCCGCGAATTAGTCAGCACGAGCCCACAAATCCCAACTTGAGGCAGCAACCTCCTAGTATGCATAATAACCACGCCTTCGTACCATAGTATCCGGCGCTTCACGATCGAGTCAAGAAGTGCCCGGCGCGGAAGATAATTGAGAAGTTGGACGTTTTCAGAGACGGGATCGAGCGCCTGGCCATCGGTCGCGATTGGTCTGTAGCACGCGTCACGAAAACACTAATAGTCTGCAATCTGTTCGGCATTATCATACCATGTAGGTAACAAGACTCTTGCGCAACGACTATCATGTGCTTCTCAGAATGATCTCGATATCCATGCTACGTTGCAAGAATGCTTCCCGCAGCCGGCTACAAAACTCGCCCATAAGCTCATCTGGAGCCATATCTCGCATCTGGTGGTTTGACTCTCAGGCAGCAACCCTGGCATGTCTCACAACTATCTCTACGCGCTGCAATCTCTGCAGTGTCAGCAAGCCGCCCAGGGCGTATCTTTGTACAACATATTCCACAGGAATAAGAGCAAGGTCGTCAGGGTTGATCCTTCGAGAGTGCTGGCTCATGCGCCAGAGCCGCCCATGGAAGCCGCTCTGCAAGTCATTTGATCTAAATGCTAGGATCAATCTGATCTTTCGATCAGGTTCATGAAGCTATACCAGCCGACCTGGTTCAGCGCTACATGCGAGAAAGACGGAAAGCTCAATTGACGAACAGCTTCGTACCCTTGTAAGCTGGGAAACCAGGCGAGGTATCTCTGAAAGTTCTGCGACTCGTCAGCACTGTGGATTGGAAAACATCGGCTGCGCAGGTAAAAGATGCCGGCGTCTATACGAATGGCCTAGTTAAGATGCAGGATGTTGTATATTAGGTCTGCTGTCAAGTCAAGTCAAGTCCAAGGAACGGGGGTAGAGTATTAAGCGAGGTGAGCGTCGGTGGAAGAATATAGTGGTAGATGCGCTCCCGCAGCTCGAGCGGAAGTATGGGAAGGATAACAAGTGCGAGGTCGGCAGATGCAGCTAATGAAGACTGTTTGCTCTTTCCCAGCTCCCCAGCGTTTGCAGTGCAGTCTTTGTTCGACATCATGACGGTAAAAAGGACAAGCTTTGTAGGGAAAGGGAAGCATGCAACAGTTTTGCAGACGAGGCACGCACGAATTATCATTCTCGTCACACGCATGCGGATGGTCTTGAAAGCAAGCCGTATTAGACGCTTTTCTGCATGCTTGACAGTCAGCCCTGGGATAATTTACACCTGTCACAGGATGTGCATCACATGAGAGGGTCGCCTTGAATTGGAGACTATCGACTGGCTTTTCACGGAGGTGTATGTGTGGTTCTCCTGACGCGCAGACCTCGTACCAGATTCTTACCACTCCTCAGAAGACTTGAAGGTGCTCGCATCTCTTACACACCTCCTTCGTCACCTCCTCTTCTCATGTCCCTCTTAATCTGCCTACATTCACAGCGAATAGAGTCCATGTACCGAGCCGTGAATGGAACGGAACAGCGAAGATGGAAGCCGTGACATCCCATTAACCTCACCGCGGCAACAATTTTCCGGGCTCTGCCATTCGAATTGCGCGAACACATCTACGAGTTACTCGCAACGACTACGCGCCGCCCTTCCACTCGTACTGTTAGCACCATCGGCAAAGAAACCAATAGTGGGTAAAGCCAGGTTTGTCTCATTGGCTCCCTTCAACATGCCACATGAATGAAGCGACACGAGTCCACGTCGCTCTTACTCCCCTGCGGAAAATGACGTTCCTAGCAAGGAAGGCCGCAAGGCTGTCCGACGTCTTCAATTCGAGACATCGGGATACTGTTGACCGTTGCCGAGCTGCTACGACGCGACTTCAGACTTGTTTCGAGGCTGCGGTGGCATTATCGAAGTGAGATTCGTGGTACGAGATGTTGAAAAGCTGCTTCTGGAGCCCAAGTACTGATACGCTGGCAAAGTAAGGATAGACGATATGCTCGGGTTTCCAGTATCGACCGTGTGAGATGTTGCTCAAAGCACTGGCTCAGGTCTGGGAAAGAACTTCTTGGAGCAAGGCAGACAAGTGGAAATCGCTGTGGAGAAGATGGTAGCTCCAAGCGCATACTGATACACCGTGAATACCTATAATAGTACGATAGGTTAATCCGTAAGTTCTCAGTGAGTGACTGAGTGCTGCGATGCGCCAGTCTGCCCAGTGAGCCATGCCATTCGATGACAAGTCGTGGCGTAGACTGGCTTCGGTGGACAATCTGGTCACTGCCATAGGTAACGAGCAAGTGTCACTTCCCACATGTCCATAAACCTGACTTAGCTCTCTGTCATCAGTTAGATCATGTCTTCTTATTGCTCTGGTTTCAAATCCCTCGTTTTCGTCGCTGATCTCAAAATCGCGACTTGTTCAGCGACCGTCAACTGGCGTATCTTCCCCACAAACAGCAAATGGCAGCCCCAATGCCCAAAGCTCAGCCACACGATGCACTTTTCGAAGAACTCTTTCTCGAGCTCCGCGAACTGATATGTCGATATGTTCTCCCACTCCCCTCAAGCGACAACTTCTTTATGTCCCATCTTTGCATCTCAGCTGCTGACGTCATTACTGGCTTTGATTCAAACTTTCCCGCCTGGCTTTCACCCATAGCCCGAGTGAAATCTAAAACCAGGAGCGACATTGCCCTTCATGTTCTGTGACAGGTAGAAATTTACGTTCCATATCCTCACTGAGGTACCAGATCGGGTAAAAAACACTGCAGATTGGGTAAATTAACACCGCATCTAGGAAAATAAACACAGCATAAAGGTCTTTTTAGGTAAAATACACTGCAAATTGTGTAAAACTTCTAGAAAACGTGTAAAATACACTACTAAAAGGCTAAAATAACCTGTTGCGGGGTTAAAAACACAGGAAAAAGGTCATCGCTGGATTAAAAACACTGGATGTGTACCCCAGTGCCTTCGACAACACGGGACTTGCGTCGGTCCCTCAGAGCCTTGCCAGCGGCGCAGGGCCAATGGGCAATTGGATGACTGAACTTCCCCTCATTTGGCGCAGCGCGATGCCAAAGGATCGGAAACGGCTTACATCGAGATCTCGAGGAGCTGCACCCATCTGACGGTGCTGCAAATTGGCATCAACGCTCCGGACTTGAGAAGTGATTATGGGCCTATTCCGCCCCTGGCCGGTCGGTCCGTATGGCGATATCATAATGAATGCGGAATCCATCATCGGCGCGTACCCGACTGAAAAAGCTGATAGGCCTGGAGAAGCTAGTGAGTATCTCAGTCGTAGTTTGTCCGCTATTGAAAGGCAAAGCGGTCGCTGGGATCGTCGCAGAGATGAGAATGCTTCTGACGGTAATGTTCGCAGCGCTGGACAGGCGGGTCGAAGTCGTCGACTTTCGAGGCAAACAGTGGCAAAAATCTCTGTGAGCCCACAATGGCCAGACTTGAAGCTCAAGAGAGAGAGAATTACTCTAAATGCTTTTCCGTCCGCAATCATTTTATGTGTAAGTGACGTACGGCTGCATCCCGGGTATACCCATAGTACATCAGACGATGACTACACCTTCTTGGACAGCGCCGTGGCCCGACTGGCTCAGCACTCCTTCAACGACGATGTCGTCGCCCAGGTCTCGAGCGAGTACGTTGCTGTTATCGAAAAACTGGCCGCCGTCAAGAGGCATCGAGCGCGGTCCTTGCTCATCTCCGAATACGAGAGTGCCGTCAGAACTAAGTTTTCATTGCTCGACAGAGCTGGTCCAAAATGTGGTCGTCTCGGTCGTGCAGTCATGGTGCGGTCTCATCGACACCAATCGCCAGGCTTGTGGTCCAGGTGCTTCACAGTTGGACGACGCCAGACAGAAGCCTAGCTAGAATGCAGGATCAGCAACATACTTAGAGACTAGTTTTGGCACAGACTGGGCTTATTGCGGGCCTGCGGGCGTGGGTTCAGATGCCTTGTAATGCAGTTTGTCAAAGGCTGGCCTAACCCAATCTGGCCAAAGGCAACAAGGCAGGCGCAACGTACCATTGCGTTGGATATGACATGCTCGACCAGCTCTCCGTTCTCGCAGCCGTTTCGAGCGTGACGCATTCTAAAGAGAAGAAAGCGTACTACAGGGCTGCGTGGGGTAGTCACTGTTACGAAAGGTAAGTTTTCTAGTTGAAGAAGACGATTGGACATACACCAGCAGCATCATCGCAGCGCTCCGGATACCAACATTGCCTCTTTTATCTCACGAGTAGACCAGCTCATCCGCGCTGATTGAGAACGTAGACCTTTTTGGACTTCCTTTCATGAGCGCTTCATTCCGGCCGTATTTCGCGCCCGGGGGTTTGAACGCTATGTGCCATTTGACCATCCTACAAAACGAGACCACAAAGCACAGCAAAGACTTGCTTCACAAGGACCAGAAAATCGACTTGCCTGCACGGTAATCAGTCTACAAGACACTACCCGACCATTTGTTGAACGAGACCAACTACACTCCTGGCACTGGCCTGCTACGCATACATCACGAGGAGGCGAGTCTTTTTGCGCTACAATTCCTTCATCCGAGGACAGACATCACAAGAGCTTGAAGACACCCAGAAAGAGGGCGACGGTGAACCTGATCACACGGTTGAGTCAATGGGACGGTTGTCTGCATTGCTGCACAGATGCTTTGAGGCTATAAAAACATCGACAGTCGATGAATCATACCAGGTGCGTTGCAACAAGAGTATTGTTGCCGAACAAATGGAAGGCTATCGAGCGCCACTATTGGTCAAAAAGTCCTTCAAACGGACTAGCGAGGCCTGAAGGGTGGACTTCAAGTCCACGAATCGAAGTTTGCATAACGCATCTGCGTACTTAGGTAGCGAGCGAGATTGGGACGCTGTCGCTGATTTGGATGTTGGGTGTGGTAAATAAAATACTGCGCCACACGACTATCGTTGTCATCGTTGCGCCCTCTGGTCCAGCATCCTCATACCTACTAATAAAGACTGCGCAATCCAGCCTAATAGAGCGCTGGCCTCAGCCCCTAGACGCTCTCCTGGAAGCCGAGGCTTTCTGAGTGTTGACGAACGAGATCTGACTCCTCGATTGTGGACCCTTTGCCCTGTTGACCTCCATGTGATGCTTTCTCACTTACTGGGACTTCACTAGTCGTACGCATTGATTGCATCCTTGCAAAGGGAGAGGGTGGGGAAATAGATACTCGAAGGTTCCAGATCTGGTGGTGGTCCGGTCGCTCGCGAGCGCATCGATTGACGACGGAGAAAAGTGCCGTTGCCAATCAAGCCGGAGCGAGTTTTCTTGCGACATCCCCAACTCCCTGCACTGTATGTAATCAACCCAGTGACGCTGCTGTCTCCTATCTACACAACCCATCAAGGTTGACCTACGCTCATATCGCGACTTCCCGATGCCGTTGCACTCCGGCCTGAATGCCTGAAAGTACCATGGTGATGGCGTTCTGGCTGCAGGCGGACGCCACCGCACCTGTTTCATGGGTACCATAGTAGGTTCTTTCCGGACTTCCTCCGTGGTCAACGCGTGTTATGTTCAGCGGCATCATGGATATACTCGATGACATCCGTATGCGCTGCTATGTACGCGGAGCTGGAGAGCCGTGACAGCAGAACTCGACTCAGATCCGCGCAGATACAAAGCATCCCGCCTCGTACCATCCCACATTGACGCCTATCCATACCAGCTTCGAATCAGTCCACGACTACGCGTCACAGGTTTCGCTCAATGTTCAACTTTGTTCGCTTCGAATCCCAGAGAGGGTCGCTGAGGCCCTGTCTGCGCTCCACACAGTCGGCCTGCCCTTAACAGCCTCCGCGGACACGACAGACATGCGCTAAAATGTTCTTGGTGATTTCGCCACTGCACTCGCTGGGCATGGAGAATGCGACGCACTTCCAAGTGTAAGGCGCGCTTTTGTCGGAGTAATGGTGTTGGCAAGATGCACAACACCAGGCACGGCTCTGGAGCAGAAGGACTATCGCCATACCACACGCTGATACTGCTGATATTCGTATCAGATGCACTATGCTTATAAGCATGGGTGCCATACTGACGACACTGTAGTCAGCAACCAACGTGAAAAATCAAGAGGTTAGCTTTCACGGTTGTGTCTTCCTGCAGAGTCGAACCTTGGGACCGAACGAACGATAATTGCCTCATCCGCACACAAACGAGTCGTGGCCCTCTGTGCCATAGACACCACCCATAAGGAACACGTCTGTACAGAACGTGCGGCTCTGGATTGACGTACTCGCGACAACGACCGTCAGCGTTGTGACAGGGCAATACGATCGGGATCAAGGCGGGTCGCGCAGGCTCCTCTTGATAGCCAGGATCGGAAAAGGGGCCGAGAAGGCATTGGAACAAGCTGTATTGGACAAAAATGCTGCGTCGTTTGATCGTAGAAATGCGAAAGTTAACTCCTCTTTGACGCCCAGGACTCGCGCGAGATGCACACGTGCATTCCTGTGGCTTGTCAGTTTAGCCATCACAAGCCCTTGCGGGACAGGCAGAGCATACCCATGTGGGTCTGGTCGCATTGCTGCAGGAGCCTGACAGCCACGAAGCATCGCCTAGACATCTCACGAACCCAAGTCATACCGGAACGATCTATCATATGAGCCAGGAAACGCCCTTGCGTCCTCACACGCAGCGCAGGTGTGGAGCATCCACGATCCGGACTTGGTTCAGTTCGAGCGTCACATGACCAAGTGCTTGCAATGGTCTCGGAAAGCACATATTCCCTAGGCATTTGACCATGTTATCGGAAAGATGGGCCTCTCTGATGCCGATACGAAGACATGAAGTTGCTGGCATGACTAAGCACTCAATGTCGGTGACAGCTTCATGACGCTGAAATGCCGGCCCAATCAGGTCAAGAGCTTCATCAGAGCGCACGACCACTTCTCGCGCTAAAAGAGGTGTTTCGTTACGAGAAACACTCGATTAGAGGTGCTATCAGAGGCATCAGATCTTCAGGGCGTTGACGGTACCAATCTGTCAATGGCAAACCAAGATGGCAATGCCGACTGATGAGGGCGCCTGCTCCATTTGATTGGCAGGAAGCTGCGGCAATCCTCCCTCCAATTAGTATTTTGCAGTGGCTTCCCTCCACTGTGCTTTACGGGCATTTCTGAACCAATTTGTTGACTTCCCACAGCCCTTGCGAAGTCTGGATCCATTTCGTGATCCAATACTTGGCTGCTTAAGCTCGAATGTCCTTACCAAGGCTGCTTCCTAAGCCATTGGGCGACCCACCACCGCCAGAACCACAACAGCCCTTCAATCGCCGGCGAAGGCCACACCACACAGCCTGCAACCGTGCGTCACATCCGTTGTTGTGTCGCGATAGCAAGCTGATAGGTTATGTACAGATTGCCGAGCTAAGAGAGAGAAGGTCTGTTAAATTCTGCTGTGCAGGATCTTTTGGAAAAGTTCTCTGATTGTCTATAGTGCTCCGGCGAGCGGCCGACTTGCACTGCCTGCCAGCGCCATCGCACAGCGTGCGTCTACGAGGCCCCCCAGGGCGTCACGAGGCAACAAGCCCATAAACAGAAGCTTGCAAATATCGAGAGATCTTCTACATACCTTCGCGAGGTAGTTGAGTTGCTGCGCAATGGTAGCGAGACTGACGCTGCAGCCGCGTTAAGCAGGATCAGACAAGCAGGCAATGTTGATGAGGCTATCAACGTTCTGGCGCTCGCCCGCGCTCTGGTGGCAACCAACCCCTCCACTTCTGAAGCGTCTGCAGGGTCGTCTGCGCAACTTCACAGAGATACAGGCACGCTTTCGCCACGCCGGTCGTCGCAGCGATCTCTGGATTCCCTGTAAATCGTCGTACTGCGGCAAATGAAGGTCAAGGCTTATACATCTCAGGGCTGAAGCGGAGTCAACGGACGAAGGGGGCTATTCCCAGACTCGAGATCGATACAACGAAGACGCCCCTGTCGATCTGCTCGACTTTACCCTGCCGGTCTCTCGCTGGACCTCAGTTCACAAAGATGACCGTTTCTTAAACCATCTTCTGACGCTCTTCTGGACATGGGATAACACCGTCGAGCCATGTCTCTACCGTCCACTCTTCGAGGAGGACTTGGCAGATAGTGCCCCTCAAATCAACGGTCCCAACACAGACGCTTTTTGCTCTTCGTTCCTCGTCAACGCACTACTCGCTTTGAGCTGTGTGAGTAAGCACCTTCTGGCATTCTTCGACATTAGCTTACATCACAGTTGATCCCCACAGATTATCGATCATCGAACGAATCAGAAGACCTTTCGACTTTAGGCCGCCGATTTGCTGAAGAAGCAGAGGCGCATTTCGAACGAGAGAAAGAAGTACCTTCCGTCACCTTGCTACAAGGACAATTCGCAATGTTTGCGTACGAGGGCAACGTGGGGACTGGGACAAAAGCGATCGACTACTTCTTGGATGTACTCAAGACGTATGAAGCGCTCAACTCTGCCTCCCTTGTCGAGTCTCGGAGTGGGAGAAACGGCGAAGCACGCCTGCTGAAAGAAAAAGATGGCTTGTCATGGATCATGTGGGGCTTGTATTGCGCAGAATGGTAAGTCAGGCTGAGATATGCAACACAACTTGCTGACACGCAATAGGCGTGTATCCCAGGCTTTCGGTTTCCAGAAGGCCACCGAGAGGCCACTTGCACCAAAATTATGGCGCGCCAGCACCTTTTCGTTCGGTCAGTCAGACTCGCCGTCGTACTGGTGGCACCCATATGCGTTGTCGTTAAGTACACAGCGATCTATGAAAATCGAGATACGAGGAGCCGATTGTGAGCTGTCAGAAATGGCAGAGAGTACTCTGTACTACCTTTACGCATCGCCAAATGGATTAAAGGGCTCTCCGGTGGTCAACATTGCGCGTGCAATAGAACTCTACGATACATTGGTGCAGTGGAAGTTCTCTTTGCCTGCGCGACTTCGGCTGGAGGACGCAATTTTGCCGAGCGCCATCTTGCTGCAGTAAGTGACGAATGTTTCCAAATGACTTTGGTAGTACTAAAACGATCTCTAGTTCATACGTGGATCTGCTGCTGATAGCGATCCTCCGTCCATTCTCGCAGTTTACCAAATTGGACTTCGGTCCTTTTCAGCCGAGAGACCGCTGCTACAGTCATTGCACTAGTCTCATGAATACGATCTGGACCTTTCGAGCGCTTACAAGCCTGCATAGCGAGTACTGGTACATGCCTATGCTAGCGACTGTCGCCTTTGTCAGCTTTCGAGAAGCTGAAGGCATTCCTGCCTTGAGAGAAACATTAGTCAAATCGTGCAAATGCTTGGGTGAGATGGCAACGATATATCCTCTAGCCAGCGACGCACTGAGCGCAATCCGAGGCGCTTTCAGAAGGGCAGGTATGCCGGTCCCAATGTACCTTCAACCTTTCCTAGTACCCGGGGTTAGGCACAGGGAAGATGGTTTGTTGCATCATGCGATTGCAAGATTGATGCCTGGAAGAGATCCTAAAAGCGAGGATACAAAAGAGCTGCGATACCAGGATCTCTTGAACGAATTAGACAATGTGGAAATGGATGGGACATAAAACGGTCGAAATTTGACACAGCACAAACGTGTTTGACTCAATGCACCCACATATTATAGTGCTCATCTGGGCGCTGGCCTGTTGTGCTACATAGATCTTTCAGCCATGAATGAGCTCAGTGTTCTGTGTTCGAGGACATTCTTGCGGCAGGTGCTCTCTTGATCACTAATCAAACCAGCTGTCTTCGTGTACGACCTTTCCTTCTCACTACGCCCGCTCGGTAGTACCATGGTGAATCCAAGGCGGTGTTGATCACAGAAGAGGCGAGTCCGCAGTTGCTTACGCCGCGTGCAGGTGCTATGTTCAGACGGTACACGACGTGTTGAGAAGAGCATTGCATTAGAAGTCGGCTATATACAATACAAATTTGTTCATTTTTTCATACTTCTACGTGAAGCATTCAGGAAATGCTTACTTGTAGAGGGTAGTGTTACCAGTGTAGTTGCCACTTTGAGTGGTGAAGTCCTCAGTGTTGCTGAAGTTGTCGACCTTTCCGAGCAAAATCTCCAACATCCTGTACGCAACACCTGGGGTGTAACCAGGCAGCTCATGGCCGGCAAGATGAGCAGTGTAGAAGGTCAGACCACGCTCAGAGGTCCAAACACCCTGGTAACCAGCGCCAGCAAGTGCGCCACCGTTGTACTCAGGGTGGTAAGGGACGTAGACGTCAGTGCAAGGGTACTCGGAGAAGCCCTGGACGCCGTTCCAGGTCATGTTCTGGATGGCGAACAATGTTCCGTTGGTGGAAAGAAGCATGTCTAAGTCACCACTGCCAATAATGGTGTTGTTGGTGTGCTCAATGACACGCTGGAGAACACCGTTGGTGGAAGGAGGTGCCGAAGCGTCTTGAGCTTGGCTAGTGGCGTTGCCGTTGCCAAAGACGTTGGTATCAGTGCACTGCATCCAGTTCGAGTCGAGAGGGGCGTGAAGCGCCATCTTGACATCGGTGCGGTTGAAGTAGATCTGAGCACCAGGTGGAGAGTAGTCCCCAGCGTTGACTATGCCAAGCTGGCTGTAAGGGTGGGGACATGTCTCCGTAATGTGGTAGATGTTGAAGCATGGGTTGACCTCGAGGATGGCCGAGTAGAAGTTGTCAAACTGATCACAGGCGCCGGTCTCGGTGCTGTAAGGATCGGTGAGAACCGGGAAAGGACCCTTCGGAGGAGGGAACTTGAAGTATGTGTCCATGTAGGAAGAGTAGTTGCAAGCATCTTGACGCTCACGGGCGGCGTCCAAGAAAGACTGGTTGAGATACAGGAGGTTCTCCCAGTACTCGACATAGGGCAAGATGACGACTTGCTGCTGAATTGTCTCATCACCGATGATCGGGTCATTGATCGAAATACCTGCCAGGTTGAAGTATTCGTCGTCATTCGCGGAGATGAAACCGTCCGCAATGTACGGGACATAGTAACCGCCGTAACTGCAATGGTCAGCTTTTGCCGTCACTTCCATAGCCATGAGGCTTCTCTCACCTCTCGCCTGTAATGTATGTCTTCCAGTTCTTGGTTTGGAACGTATCGACGAAACTCTTGTAGAAGCCGCGGAACTCAGTAGCCAACTCCACCTCGTTAGTGATGTTGGGAGTGCCCTGGCTATAACCGACGCCGACAGGCTGTTCGACCCAGAGCATGTTGGTCAGATTGGTCCAGGAGTAAGGATTCTGGACAGGAGCCAGTGTACCGGCTTCCCAAGTGAAAGGGCCGTTCTCGGTTAAGAGACCCGAGAGACTGGAGCATCCAGGGCCTCCATTCAACCAGATTGTGACCTCCTCTGGAGTCTGATCTGCAGTCGAAGGGAAGAACCAGAAGAAAAGCTTGCGAGTCTCGTCGGGGCTATCTGAGATGGGCAGCAATCCTGCGTAGCTCTCGCCTAGAAATTCGTTGTTAGCATTGTACTATTCAATCTTGACAGCCAGATACGATGTGGTCACTGTAAGGACACGTACCGACGTCAAAGCTAACCTCGGGAATGCCGGTGCCATTGACAGCGAAGGCCTTGGTCTTGTCTGTCAGGAAACGAGATGCTCGCTTCTGGATCTCAGGATGCGAGAATTGGTTGCCAACGCTCCTCTCCACAACAGTCCTGGGAAGTGTGGGTTTCTTGAAAGCAACTGCAGAGGAGGCGCAGAGCAATCCGCTGAAGAGGTTGAGGAGCTTCATCTTGGAATAGATCTGTTGGAAGCTGCAGCCAAATGACCTGACTGCAAAATGCAGGACAAGCTGCGGTATTTCAACCTTTTCAACCGTGACGGCATCGCTGCACTTGGACCCTTGCGCTTGCCCATGAGAAGAAGGAGACAGGAGAGAGCACCCGAGCAACGCAAGATGGCTTGACGGAGTGCTCGGTTGTAAGATTGTGGGCCTACATAGCCACTATCTATTGGCTCATCATACAAAGCTCGGTCTTCGGCTATTGTAGGTTGCAGTGAGTTGTGATATGACGCAGCCAGGAACAAGCTCGCACCTTCCCCATAAGGCTTAATCTTGAGGCGAACTGTCCCGCAAACCGACAATCAGGCCCCAATCACCTCAATCCGCTCGATGCTGATTTGATGACCAGGCCTAGTGCGTTTCCTTCCTCAAGGATGCCATTGATCAAGCCTCGGGGCGTCGATGGAACCGAAAGCTTGTCAAGCTTGTCGAGCTTGTTTGCTTGGTGGGCTGCTGCGCCGCGGACCAAGCACAGACAAGTGCTGTTATCTTGCGAGACAGTTGTACTCAGCAAACGTACGTAAATCAGAACTTGTTGTTCTGTGTATCACTTCCCTTCGTAGGACAAGAAGAGCTCCGCATCTACGCATCCAGAGGCTTGCGCCACTACGAGGGATCGACGAAGTGACAGGTTTCCAAGCGGTGTGGCGGAGGAGGGAATTAAGACCACAGGGCGGACGGTCATGTCCCGTCGCAATTGTTCATGACTCCGTTCTTCGCTTTCAATAAGTATCAAACGTGGAAGAAAAATGTGTTCATGTAGGGACAAAGACGTGGTGTTGTGTGCGCCCGACAGTGGGTGGCTGGGCGCCTCAACGCTCCTGCCTGTGCCACCTTGAGCCCTCAGCCTTCCAACCTCGACACGTGTCGACGGCAATCTCAAAGCACTTTTGATGCACGACATGAAAGTGATACAGTCACATGGCTTTCGAGTCTCCAAGAACGACAGTACCGCACCCAAGAGCTTCCGAGCAGCCACTTGGCAAACGGAGAAAGCAAACAGGTCGCAGCTACAGCAGATACATTGTAGCTACTAGAGGGTTTATTCGACTGCGAGACACCTCTGCAAAGACATAAGTGCCACCTGATCTTGCACGTCGTCTAGGAATCTGAAGGAGGACTCTTTCGAAGATTTCTGCACTCTGCCAAGTCGCTGCTCGGAGGTTCCTGCGCACTCCCTAAACATCTCGAGGCGCACAGCCCCCACGGCACGGCCATAGCGGGCAGTGCGATCTCTCCCACCCACCACACGCCCGTACAACTGATTGTAGCAAACATTCAGCTCTCTTTACTGGAAAAGTGTGGATGGATTAATACGATGAAGCAGGGTTGTGGCTGTACGGCTGACGCGGCACACTCGATCTCATCAGGCAGCCAGCTGACCGGTCCCCCAGAATCTCACCAGAGCATAGATAATGAGCGCTCACGAGGTTAGTAGGGAGTTTGCAAATGTATCGCAATACCGTTGTCGCCGCCGCCTCGAACGCTACCATGGGCCACTCATCGAACGAACCCGCACCAGCCTACGACGACGTGTTCCAAGAGCACCCTGTGAACGCACAACCGCCAACAGGCTCTACGTCAGCTTACGGAACCGTTCCTAGTGACGAGCCTGATATCGAGCTGGCACACAATCACTCCACGCCAGCAAATTCGTCTACACTCCATCAACACTGCGAGACTTGCGACACGCTCACAACAGCGCGCGAGGTCAGGGCCAACGAACGACACTGCTGCTTATGGGTTTCGATCGTCTTCATGACCATCAGCGTGTCGATGCTGCTACTGGGTATCGTTGCCATAGATGCCAAGTACAAGTATCGCAAAGACTAAGCTCCAATGACGTTCTCAAGACGGGCATTTTCCTGTTCCCTTTTCTTCAATCTCACAAGCTTTCCGCGACCGAGACGGCTTCGACATTCCTTAGAAAGAACATGTCACACGGACACGTGTGGATTCGGCAACCAGATTTTTTCAACGCGACTTGTCATTCGGACCTCTGATTTGGTATTATCCAGCCTTTAGTTGGCATCTTTGTACATGCTCGCAACTGTTGTGTCCTCCTTCAGCGCATCCTGATGGTAGTGCGCACCGGCCGGGGTAACGCTTGTGTCCATCTCCTCGAGTCTGCGCAGGTCCATGGGTGCGTCGAGCAATGGAAGGACGTAAGGATCGAAGGTCTTCCAGTAAGGGTTGTTCAGGTGGTATTGCTGAGACTATAATGCGCGTCAGTAAACATTCTACAGCGTGCTGGTACAAAGATCAATCCACTGTCAACGTACGCTCTCCTGCAGGTAACGTTCTACAATGCTGAATTTCCTCGGGTCGACAGTGTCCTGCATGACGAACCAGCTGAGAGTCTCCTTGTCCTGTGAGTAGACCTGGCTGGCCTCAACAAGCTTCGCCTTGAGCTTGGAGATGCTCTCCTGGTCCGCCTTCGCATACAGGTGTACGATGATTGTGTAGACCATGGTGATTGATTCTGCTGAACTATACGATGAGATTGCAACGGTTATGGAATCATTTGACAAGCAAAGTGTCCCGCAATTGAAGATTTCTTACACCTCCATGCGGAGCTTGTGACGTATCTGAAGCTGTGGACCCCGCAGCCCACTTCGCGGCTTCCGTAATCCCGCCGAGCGATCTTCCATCCGGACAGGCGAGAAGGTATTGTTGCGGTGCTGATGGCCAAAACACCCTCTGATATCGTGTTCAGAATACTTTACTGCGATGCAAACGCAATGGATGGTCAAGCCGCATACAAACTTCAGAAATTGCGAGTAGGTGCGATCACAGCGAGAGTCTATTCAAGTAACAACAACAGCTTTATCAACATACTGTCCATCATGCCTACGGCCTGAGATCGACATAAACCTTCGCTACCCTCTGATGCGCTGGAGCGAACCCAAGCTCTCCCTCCTCATCTCTCCACGTATCAGTGTGGAACTCGCTGACCACCTCGCTTCTGAATGGTGGCCCGGCCGTACTCCAGACATGAATGACTGCATCAGCCAACGCCTCGATCTGAATCCCTCTGTAACCATTAATGACAGCTTCGCGCATCAACCAGCGCGCCAGAGCAGCCATAATGCCCTGGCCCTCGTAATCCTGGCGGGTCGATGTTGCATTGCGGAAAAGGACTTCCTTCGGCCCCTTCGGTTTCCAGCTCTCGGGATCTCTGCTGTCGCCTTGCTCAAGGTTGTGATACGCAAGTCCAAAATGCGGCAGAGCCGCCATGAGCGTCTCCATCTTACTCATGTCCAGGGCGTTGTGCGCATCGTACGAGAGTGCCACACTGACAAGAGGGAAGTCCATTTGCTCCAGGAGCCTCTCAGCTTCACCTTTGAGACCTTGCTCTTTCATGACGCTTGGCTCTGAGAGGTCCCAGTACAGCTTGCCAGCCGTTGGCTTGCTTTCTTCACGCTTGAAGACGTACTCGGTATCAAATACGCCAAAGGAAAGACCGCTGTCGACCTGGTGTCGAATAAGGTAGTCTGCGTCAATGGCCATTTGGATTGCTTTCTTCCCGTCATTTTCTGGGTATAAGTATGGCCATACTGTAGAGCAGAAGCTGTTGCTGTGGCTCACAATGGCAGCTGCCCATTCGATGTGCTTGGGAACCAATTGACGGACCTCATACCGAGACTTGAGCGACGACGGGTTTGACGGATTCGGTGTTCTCGTGTTCGTGAGTTTTGACATCGACATGACGCCTTGTACTTGAGTGATCCCTTGTCAGTTGATTGTTTCATCGACCTCACGGACTGTTTTGCGTTTTTGATAAATCGAGCGCATCAGAAACTTATACCTAGATGAGCTGACCGTGCCGTTTGTCTCATGAAGTTAGCCTATATGCAGATAAGATGGATGATGCCCGCATGAGGAAGCTCAAATCTCGAGGGCTGTCATCGGCTAATTTTGGTAGACGCAGTGAGTATGGCACGACGCTTCCGCAACATCAACTGGAAGTCTTAGGTCTTTGTGCGATAAAGTCACCATGCTGAGCATATCTTCAAAGTCCAGAGAATAGTGGACGTTCGAGGGAGGTACCCTAATGCAACTATATGTCAGCACTAGCAATGGACAGTGCCCGCAGCACCTGGATGGAAATACGCAGTCAGCTATTGTTTACAGCCTTCACCAGTGCCATTGCTGGGACTGACTGAACTATCGGTGGGAGTCTGCAGTCAATTATTTGTGTTTTGCAGGACTGACCAACCCGGGGCCAACAAAGCAATTTTCGCGATAAGCATCGTGCGCGACTGTTGACCAACGACTTCTCGTGGTATGGGAGAGTAGGTGACTGGGTGTTATGTTTCTAACCGAGATTGGATGGAGTGGCCGTGGGTCATGTCCCAGAGATGGTACGACGATGCTTCAAGTTCGACAGGTAACACCTGACTCGTCGCCCCTGTAACCAATGCGAACGTCGCGTCCTCTGATGGCCTCCTGGAGAGAGCGTTGGGTTTTGCGCTGCAATTGTCAGTACCGGGACACCTATTCTGCGCGAGTCGCAAAGCACGGCCTCGCTGACCCAGTGGACTGCTGCTCACAGAGAGCGTTGCAACATGTAGATATCGCACAAAACTTCCTCAACGTCATCTCTGTGGAGCTCTTCTTCGGACAGGTTCCAGACTGGAGCGATGCTCGATGTTTCAACGCTTGGTGAATGTCGAGTTTCGATCGACCCGCCCGCATGTTGATCAATGATCCACAACCCGCGACACGGCTGCGGAGGCTCGTACGACAGACGACAGATGATGCTCGTTGCATATTTATGAAGTTCCAGACTGCTGAGATTGTGCACGCATTGTAAAGGTAAGCATTGAGCCTAAAACGCTGTAACAGCGGTCCTAAGTAACGGCGCTGCCGGAAGTTCCGGTAAGGCTGGGTTCGGACGACTCTGATTGTTCGAGAGTTTCAACTTTGGATTTTCGGTGCTTACAAAAACCGAACGGATCTTGCGGGGACCACTAAACATGAGTGAGCTGCAACAGATGAGAGTTCGAAACTCAAGCTCGCGCTCGCAGGGATTGCAGCAGTGGGACCAGGTACGTGTGCACGGAAAAATGATCACCGATATTATCATGAGATCTTCAATCGTCGAAAACTGAGCACGAATCTCAATTTCGCTTGTGTGCTGTGGCTGATGCTGAAGCTCAGCTCTGATTGGAGCTGCTCTTGTGTAAGCCAAGCACTCTGCGCACGTAATCATAATTGCTGAGACGCGTCAGATGTAGCGCGGTCCGCTCAACACCTGCAGCTTGTTTCGAGCGCCCTTTGGGCGGCTCTTGGGCACGACCATGATTCCTAGACGCTTGGAAGGCCTGAGGCACGGCCCACGGTGGTCTGGATAAGGCTGTTTGATGTACACGCATCAATCGCTTGTCTCCTAGTGTTGACCTTGCAATCATTCCACCGCATCCTGACTACGTGAGAGCGCAAAGTGCTGCATGTCGAGGTGATTTTAGACACTGACCGGCGTGTGCTGCAATGCTGCATCAAGTGGGTGTTGGCGCCGGGGTAAATTGACCGCTGAGCCTCTTTGAGGCGCCATGGAGACCGGAATATGCGGATGAAGATAAGGTCTGTATGCAGCAGCTTCGGCGCCAACGGGATTAAAGCGCGAAAGAGAGGACGGCCGGGCAAAGTGCATGCGTGTGTGCTGAGAGCGTGCCCAGGTGCTGCCGTTGGACCCTGGAAAAGCCTCGACGCGCTTGGGCCAAGGAAGCACCTCTGCCTTTTAGAGACTTCGGTCTCGACGAGGCCCCTTCATTTCAGAGCTTTTCGACCATCTCGACTAGATAAGAGATCAAGACCCTCGACAAGTTCGAGCACTCAGCAACTCACAGTATCTTCCACTTCGGCAGTTTCTTCCACATTCAATAGGCTCGTCATTCTTCCGCCGAATTGTTGTCATTCATCGAGGTTACGACGCTACTGCGGATTGATTGGCTAAGCGATCCACATTGCATACGCCCGAGGCACGCCAATACCAGTCGCGCTATCTATTAGAGCTGTTTTGCCGGCTCACGGACGTGAACACCTACGAGTCCCGCGGGCTACATCATTGAACATCCGGCATCACTCTGCCTGGGCACATATATTCCACTGTCCTCTCAAGATCCAGCTCCATCCAGATACTCGAAAACCATCAGACAAGACAAGACCTCGCTTTCAAAGTACGACTTCAAGACACAGACTCGACATATCATCAACCTCAGCATCAACCATCCACCCATCAGACACAATGTTCTCCTGCGCCAACTACGAACGCGGATGCCGTGGACGCTGCAATGCAAATGGCAGCCGATGCAGTGATTGCATCGCCCTCAACCTTCAAGCTCGCTCCAGCAGCGCGTCTTCGACCTCTTCCACAGACTCGAGACCAATGGCTCAGTACTCAGCGATGACGTCATCTTTTGCATCGCTCAAGCAACTCAACTCTGCTGCGACAAGAGCGTCGTGATCACCGAGACGACCGACCTGTAACGACTTGCATGAACAACCATTTTGGATATTAGCGACAGTGTTCTCGGACACTCTACATCTTCTCCTGGACGACTTCAATCCTGCGATAGAGCAGCATCTGGATTTGCATTTGACACGGCGCACTTTTTTGGGACTGTATGATACACCACTTATTCGGATAGACAGAGCTTGCGCAGGGCGCAGAGTAGGAAGAGAACTACCCTTCGCAGCAACGAAGAGCACACAGATGCCGCGATGTACAGACACAGCAGGTCTGCGGAGGATCGTCAGGATATTAACGTATGAACTACAATCAATCGAGACATATTTGTACTACAATCATGCCAGCGCTGTTTCTCTTTGTGATCAGACTGTCCAGCTTCCCTTATCGACCGGCAATGCTGCTGCTTCATTGCGTGGTCGAGGTGCATGGGCATCGGCCACATGGATCCGGCAGATGTGGAAGGCATGCGGTCTTCCTCCTCGGAATGCAGCCCCACAGGCGTACGAACGTGTCACACAAACCCTCTCCAACACAACCATATCACCTTTGGCTCTGGCACGCCAGTCGCACTTCACTTTCGAACTCTGTGCGACCTGCTTGCCTGCTCAGATTGCGGTTTGCTATGTTTCGTTCGTCACCTCCATTTCCCCGGTGACCATGCTTCGTCTCTCTGATTAGCCTCACGAGCGCGTCCAGCGCATCATCTGAATGACAGACCGCAAACCGCGCATCTTTTCCCCATCCTCTTCCACTCCCCACAAGAGGAAATGAAACTTCCATCTCGACCACGAGGCTATCTGGCAAAGTGGGTCAGACGGTAATTTATTCGCTTCGAGACCTGTAACGACTCTAGGGTCTGGAACGGCCTCTGGATCGATCATGGCATTTGCGGTGGATCGGGACAGACAGAATCCTGCCAGAGACGTGGTAAAAACTGGGTCGCTTTGGTGTCCTGAAAGCTATGACGTTATGGCGCCGTGAGGGCCGAGCAGCCCAGCTTAAAGCGCGCCAAGGAAGGCAAGCGACCGTTGGTGGGGCAATTCTCGTGAGAGCCAGCCGTGGTGTTGAGTCTCGTGAGATGGTTGAGGGGAACATTGCGCATGATAGAATATGCTGGAATCTTGACTTCACGTTGCAGTTGCATGTCGTCGGTCTTTCCCGCAGAGCAGCCTCGGCGGCATTGCACGTGCTCGAGGGTACTTCACCAACATACGACCACCACAACCACTCATCTGAAGCGCAACCAGGGGATGCATAATTTTGCGCCATCAGATCCCTCGGGGGTTGAGCAGACCCTGACTCGGAAAGGCTCCGGCAATGGGCAGCGGCCTTACTCGTCAGAGTGGTGGTGTGCGTTGTTCTAAGTTCGTCACACACCGAAGCAGAACGACTCAAGCTCCGCTTCCGCAAAGGGAAGTCGCTCTTGGAAACTGGGAACCTGCCCTGATCGAATGCTTAACTTCCCCAAACTTCAGACACATGCATGCAACCTTGTGTCACCCTGCAGAGGGCATCAATCAACGACTGCGCAGGCTCACGCAAGTTCTTTCGACGCCAGCATCACCAAACATATCTCATGGCGCATCCTTCATGTTCTATGTCGATCAAGGTACTCGAAATAGTACACGATACTGGGTATACTCCTTCGCGCAATACTCAATGCCCGATGCAGTCACCAATGCCTGCTGCACACATGCTCAACCCCGCAATGTGGATGCTGTTTCTATATGAGGATGTCTTAAGCACAAGCATTGGAAAACTCTCTAATAGTCAGACCCATCCAGAACTTCACGACTCAAGCTTCTTCAACCTTGCACGTTGGAAACTGCTCGACTAAACTTAGCGCTCCCGCATTCACAATGCAGGGCGGGCAGGGCGCACCTTCTTGCGACGTCATTGTGCATTGCTCGGCATCTTCGGTAGTGTGGATTCACCGCTAGTAACAGGGTCGACTTTGTACAGAGGGTCGGTATTGCTAGAGTCCTTCACGGGCGGTAGTGTCGTGAACCTTCACACCCAATGCTCCTGGGACTGTTAAGGTAGATCCTTGAACGGGATACAATGTAACCTGTCAAAAGGTTCTCCACTCACCGCTATGTCTGTTTGCAAAGTATGCAACGAATTTCACCGAATGGACTACAGCACAGAAGGGATATGGTGCGATATAGTTGGCTGGTGATGGAACAACAAGCGCACTGTAGCGGACAGTGAATGCTCCAACGTCCGTCACCTTATATCAAACGTGCGAGCACGAGAGTGGTCGCGATGCTGTACACCACGATGTTGAGAGCTTTCCCTGAGCGTGTAGTACTCGCCACTTACGAGGGTGAAGAAGTTCTTTGTCGATCTGGCACGTAATGAAATGTGCCTTATGGAAGTATGCAGAGCGCACACGATGTCTCCCTGTCGGGCTTCAGCTGGAGCTATCCCGGGTACGCCTTCGCTGTCAAGAAATATACGGCAACCATCTGGCGCTCTTGTGTAGGGTGGTGACCTGGGGCGCCAGTCTCCAGCGCTGAGAAGAAGCTCAAGACCACTAGTGAATCGGACTGATTTCAATGTCAGCTTAGAGGAATAGCTACGCCCATCTCATACCTTGTTTGTCGAAGTCCGGAGAAAGGAATCAACTTTTGGGCCGGTCCCCTTTGCATATACGAATCTTGAATAACCCAAACTCGTTGAAACCAGGGTCTTTGCAGAATCATGGTGACGAGAGTCACGACAGATGCTGGAGCCATGCGGAAGGCGTTGACGGCAGGGCAATGTGGCCCCTGCGGCCAGGTACCGTTCAACAGTTGAAGATATTCCGTACTCATAGTGTCGGCCTCTCCTAGATCACTATGACGCGCTTCGCTTGTGCATACACATCCCCCGTTCGACGCACTTGTTCAGTCTTCTCTTTGTCATCTGACTGATCGATGCAAAGAGCGTCAATCCAGAACAGCTTCTCGTCCATGGGGTATCGCAGTTGCCGAAGCACATCATAGCAGTTCGATGTCACTGTGTGCTCATCCGAGTTTTGTCCAATTGTGATGGTCTTTGGCTGGGATGCGTTCTCCCATACGCACAAAATTGCCTCGTAGGTTGTCGCGAGCATTGTTCTTGAGCCGCGAATGATCTCGCAATGGATCTCAGGCAGATCCCATAGGCATGGCTCGATGCGCACAACTCGTATGTCTTCTGTTGGCTAGGGACCGATAGCGGTAGGTACGCCCCGCCATCGCTATGTAGAGCAATCTACACGCAGGAACTGCTTCCATGCCTTCCGTAGAGGCAGTCGCACTCTCTGCTTGCATAGCGCTTTCGAAGGTAGTCGAGTCGAAAGCCAGCAGGAGCTCCCCGCCCTGCCCCACCTGTCGAGGCGAGGCGCCCCACGTGCTGCATCTTCACCACTGCGCGAACATCGACTTCGGCGTGCGTTCACCTCGATATCAGAATCTAAGAGATGCATGCAATATTCTATGCCATCATTGGCGTGGTGATCATCCTTGTGCTCGGACCTGTGAGTTAGTTTGGCTTATCTCAATGTGCTGCACGAGGCGCCAGCAACAGGGCGTTACATACCGCTCTACCACCCCCCGATATTAGATCCTTGATTTTCCCTGAACCATGTATATCTCCCACTGACGTTCGTAGGCTGTGTTCGCAGACCGCAGTCCCATCCCAGAAACATCCGGCAAGGTCACCAAAGTCCACGCGCCAGTAGACGTCGAGACAATCCTAAAATCGTCGAAATATGTCGTGGTTGACTTCTACGCAGACTGGTGCCCACCATGTCGCGCCATCGCACCCGTCTTCTCCAAGTTTGCAGATGACCACGCCGTGCAAGGTCGGCTCGCCTTCGCCAAAGTCAACGTGGATCACGTCAAGGGTGTTGCGCAGAAGTATGGGATCACGGCTATGCCCACTTTCCTCTTCTTCGAGGATGGAAAGCCAACGACGATCAAGATCGAGAGGAAAGGCGCAGAGGAGAGCGTTGAGCAGGTGAGGGGCGCAGATGTGGCGCTACTCAGAAACGTAGTACAGACGTTGGCAAAGAGAGTGGGAAGCTCGTAACTTCGGAGCTTTCTCAGGAGCGAGGGATTGGCGCAAGTGTTTGCAATGATGGCGTGTTCGTAGGCGGTGGTTGTCAGTGTGTTGGGTACCTCTTCCAAGGCTTTCTCTGTGCATACTGAGCCTCAAGGCCGAGAGTAATTTACGGCTTTACAGACATATCTAGGCGAACCGCGGGAAGGAATTGGAGAAACTATGCCTCTCACGTCAGCCTCGCAGATCAACTCCAACTAAGCCAGGCTTGGGCGCATTAACAAAACCCCCGCCGTTGACCGTCAAGCAACGGCTCATCAACAAATAACTGCCACCACAAACATCTCAAAATTCTCGTCGTCCACATCATCATGGCAGATTACGACTTCTCCACAAGCACCGGCTTCCAGCTAGCCATAAAAAATGCGCTTTGCACCTTCTCATACCAAGAAACAGAACAGTATGCCGAGGCAACGGTGATCCCAGACTTCTACCACATCATCAACGGCAAGCGACACTACCTGAGGCTGCATAAGCTCTGACGCTTGAACAGAGAATAATTCCTCTGTGACGGCGATGAGCTCGCTGCGCGAATGACGGGCGTCCTTGATTTGGACGAGAAAAAGACATTCTATGAGTGCTTCTTCTTTGCAAAGGTCGACAGGGAAACTGGGAAGCTGGCCTCGCTGACGGAGAGAGCAATCTGGGGCGATGTAGGAGGGCAGGAAGCACACGATGCCACCTCAACCCTATCGACTAGATAAATCGACAAGTTGGTCACTCTCGGAGCCTACTGTAGATACCCATGTGACCATCCCTAAGCTCCATTCTGAACAAATGGTCCTCTGCCTATTCCTTCTTCCCATCTCCCCAGATTTCCCGCCCAGCAAGCAGGCACGCAGTCCCAGCTATCAAACATGAATTGTGAGGAAGGATTCGCACATTCGGCACAAACACCCAGCCTAATACCCCGCAGAGCATCATGAGACTGGGCGAGATCTAGAATACAACCTTTGGTGCCGAGTGTTGGACTCATCGGTCTTTGCGCCCGATCAGTGACGCTGGCACAGTTTGTGATGCTGCTGCTGATAGTCGGAGACTGCGCATCTTGCGTAACATGACTTGTGCCATATAGCACCCGCACATCTTGCTGACTGCGTCTGTGAGGCGAGGCTTGTTTTTATCCCCCCACGAGTTCCTCTGCAGGTATGCCATTTTTGCCGTGCACGATCGCGGCAAAGGATTGTCCAAAGTCCCACGCTTCGGCTTGGAAGGTGCTATTGCTGGAGAGAATACCGAACATATTTCGGAAGTAATACGTGACATGAAATTAGTGTGCGTTGCCAACGTAGCGCATCCGTTTGTTCGTCCGGGCGCGGTGGACTTGTTCGGTCAACGATGAGATCGAGTAGTAGCAGAGTCACAGCCGTATTAAGCGCTTGGACCTTTTGCACATATGCCAGATTGGTAATTTGAGTCTCTGCAGCCGTGAAGTTCTGAGGCAGCGTTGTCAAGTTGCCCCGACGAGCGTGTACGTTGAAGGAAGCGATCCAAATAGGAACGATAAGGAGGGACATGAGTCAAGCCTCCCATCGTTTGAACCTGAATATCTGGTACTTGGATCCATGAACTGTGCGGATGTGCCATTGCAAAGAAACAACAACTGCTTGACAGAGCCACCATACGGTGTAAAAGGTCTTAAAGTCAAAAGTGGACAGCAGTAGCAGATTGCTTGGCTCCCGGACACATTCCTTCGGTACACTGGTGTAGATCCAGGTGGAGTCTGAATACGTGACGTTGTTGTATGTTTCAGACTCCTTACGTGCTGCACTCCCTGCCGGCCCCGTCACTAAACATTGCAATACAGCGCGGCGCGCCGGAAACTCAAGATTGATCTTCTCTCGTCTCGTCGAGGCAATGTCTGCCGGCACCGAGATAAAAGGAAAAACAACACTACGGATTCTAAGCTCAATAGTCTGCAGGCAGAATGGTAACTGGGGGGATTATGTGACATCCGCGCAAGGCTCTCTCTGATATCGCACAACTAGTGCACACCTTGATCCCCAGAGCTGAGTACCTTTTCTCACACAGACACAAGGACGGGGGTTACTTGATACGTTCCATAGCTCTATTGCATATAAGAAGCTTCAACGTGTTGCAGCATGAGAATAGGGCAAGATATACAATCCTATGCACTATGAGTTGTTACAGCCCCTGGCCTTCCTGCAGCCACTTCATGCCTGACTCTCTCAGCTTGAACTTCTGAATCTTTCCGCTGGGCGTCTTTGGGTAGTCTCGTACGAAGAACACATACTTCGGCACTGGGCATGTCAGTAACGAGCGAGGTTAGAACTCAGCATGGAAATGAACTTACCAAGGTGATGACTCAACTTCTCTCTGACCCAACTTCTTACTTCATCAGCTGTGACTTGCCCTTCATCTCCCTCGTGCTTCACTACAAATGCTGCGACAACCTCTCCGTACCGCTCATCCGGCAGACCTGCCACACTGACCTCGCGGATCGCAGGATGTCCAAAGAGGCAATTCTCGACTTCAAGAGGGTGAATGTTCTCGCCGCCCTTGATGATGAGGTCCTTGATACGTCCAGTAATGCGGACGTACCCGTCCGAGTCCATCGCCGCCTCATCGCCTGTGTGTATCCACATGACACCGTCGTCATCAGGGACCATAACCTCTGAAGTCTTCTTCTCGTCACCCCAGTAGCCCTTCATGAGCAAGTATCCGCTCACAGCAAGCTCGCCACGCTCATCAATGCCCAGCGTGCGCGACCAGTCACTCGGATCAACGACCTTGGCCTGTACATGTGGCAGTAGACGTCCAACACTGTCGATGCGCTTCTCGATGGGGTCATCTGTTGTTGTCATGCAGCTCACTGGACTTGTCTCCGTCATGCCATAGCAGATGGTCAACTCGGTCAGATTCAGCTGCTTGTGTAGCTTGCGCATCAGCTCTGCGGGTATCGAAGATCCGGCCGCGATGCCAGTACGGAGATGTTCGAAGCCATCTCGAGGCACGGCGCCGTGGGCGAGGAGGTCGAGTTCTGCGACGAACATCGTGGGCACGCCGTATAGGGCGGTGGCTTTGTACTCGCGTACGGCTTCGAGGGTCGCAAGCGGGTTGAAGGCTTCGGCGGGCCAGATGATGGAGGCGCCGTGGGTTGCAGTGGCCATGTATCCAAGGATACAGCCAAAGCAGCTACATGCTGTGTCAGTGACAGGTCAGGAGAAGCTCAAATGCTTCTGCACTTACTGGAAAAGAGGTGGTGGACTGCACACACGGTCATCCTCGGTCAAAAGCATCCTGTCACCGATGCTCTTGCCGTTGTTCAGGATGCTCCGGTGGCTCAGACAAGCCGCCTTGGGCATGCTGGTAGTCCCCGAAGTGAACTGAATATTCACAATGTCGTTCGGATCTAGGCCTTGATCTTCCAGCGCGCTGCCTTTTCCACCGTCTTCGAAGACATGCTCATATCTTGTTGTGCTTTTGTATACCGCGCAGTCGATCCTCCCCTGTGCATTGTCTACCATGATGACATTTTTGAGGGACGGCACAAGCTCTGACCGGAGGTTCGACCCAGTCAGATCTGGCACGAGGTGCGTAAGGAGGGGGATGTTCGATCGAGGGTCTTTGCGTGGGAGGTTTGTCTCGGCGCCGATTATGAGGTGGCTGGCTTCGAGGTGATTGAGGGCGGAGAGGACCTGAGGGGCGTTGAAGGCTGGGTTCAATGGCACCAGTATCGCGCCCAGCTTGAAGAGTGCGTATGTGGTCTATGCAGATGTTAGTATACTGATAGGGACGTTCTGCAGAGCTAGCTTACTGTTGCGAATTCGATATTGTTGCCCAACGACACGGCAACTCTGTCTCCTTTCTTCACGCCCCTCTTCTGCAAGCCTCTAGCGAGGGCGTTGGAGTCTCGGTCGAGCGCCTCATACGTGAGAATAGTGCGTTGGTGGTGTGAGACGACACTGTTGGCATTGGGTCAGTGGGTGCTCCTTCTTAAAATAGTAGAACGCGTACTTACGCGTTGCGGTCGCCAAATTGCCTCACGATACCCGCGAAGTGTTCAGGTACGGTCTGTTCGAGGAGCGGAGGCTGCTGGGGTCAGTGCTGTCCAAGCAGGGTTGAGCTCCCTCACGAACCTCGGTTGGTCCCTGGCGGTACGCCTTGGTGAGGATGCCTCGACGAGCTTCACCGTGTATCAGGAGCAGTCTCGAAGACCGAGCAACCACCGTCCGGAGCATTTTCACGCAACAGAGACATTGGACTGGAAAGGAAATAGCCGAGCATAATGTATGTAGGATTGAGGCTGGAGTTAGTGTCTGCTGTCGGAGCGTAGCCGCGCAGTGGGTTAGCTTATGCGGGGTACGCGAGTGGAGGCTAGAGGCGGCTGCAGCATGCATGTGTGGGATTCGACTAAAGAGGAAGCAAATGTGAGAAATACATGTAAGCAACACCAAACGGGCGATAAATGTGAGGTTTGACTATTACGATTCGCCTTGCACTCATCCGCGGCATTGATGCAGTTGGACAACGTGATGACCCAAACGCCAACCTTCAACTGTTCGTACACGGTCATGCTTTGTCGCTTTCAAACTCCAAGACCCTTCTACTAGCGTCACTTGCTCTCCGGTCCTTGTTGCTCTTGATATGTTGGTCTGTAGTGGGTGAGAGCAAGTCGGTAAGGTTTTCCTCCTTGGTCGAGACAACATCGGCCGTCTCTGCGCCCTCAAGCAGATCCGTATCTTTCTCCTCCTCGTGGTCTTCGTCATCGTCCCTTGTATGTTGCGACTGAGCATCAAGCTCCTTCTGAGCTTCGTCGTACCTGCGCCTGACTTCTGCTGCAACGCGCATGCCATCGTTGACGATGTTGTCGAGCATGCCGCGGATGCTCTTGCCAGGTGGGACAACGCCAACACCTGCTCCGCCGACCACGCCCATGCCGCCTGCCAAATTTGACATTTGCCTTCCGGCGTTGGCGAATGTGGTAAGATTCGAAGACGTTGACGCTGATGATGGCAGAGGTTCATCAGCGAGACGGAATGATGACGAGAATCCGACTTCGAAAAATTGCTCGAGTACTTCGTCTGCCAGAATGACCATGCGGAAAGTGGGCAGTGTGATATGGAGCGGCTTGTTGGGATCAAGGGCGAGGTTGGCTGCTTTAGCTTTCTCGTGTCGTTCGCCTGTCTCGGACTCGGCCGTGTGTGTTGACTGAGTTGGCGACAGCGGGTTATTTTCAGATTCACTGGGCGACAATGGGTTTGTCGGAAAGGTATCGGCTTTCGGTGTTGAGGTTTCATCATCAAGATCGATAAGATCATCTTCGTCTTCGTCGCCGATAGCAAAGTTGTCCAAGTCCTGTTCTGCCCTGTCTACCGTGGCGCCGTTCTGGTACGACGCGTGGTCTGGATCAGCATATTCGAAGCAGCGGCGAATAAATGCAGAGACACTGCTGAGAAACTGCTCGTCCCGTGACATCGGTGGCTCAGACCCCACATCGAGGGACGATGCTGAAGGACTGACAGATTCGTGGAGACCTCTTCTTGATAGGAAAAGCAAGGCTTCTGATATCCTCAGAATGCCCTCTCGATCCACCCTGCCATCGCCGTCATCGTCGTACAGCTCGAAGAAGTAGCTAATGTTTGACATGATGTCTTTCGTTCCCTTGACAGCGGCGAATCCAGCTACGACGTTCTGCAGTGACAATGAGTCGGTCATGTCGGTGTCCCAGCGCCGGAAGATACGTTTGAGGAACTCATGGTCCGCAGGTTCAGGCCCTGAGCCCCAAGGCGACATTGGCGGCCGGTTTCTCATGCTACCGCCAAAGTAGGAGTGACTTTGAGCAGGGTTGGGTTCCTTTGGTGACGTCGGCGAGTCCGTGACGGCCCATTTAGCGATGCCTGCGGAGTTGTTAGCTTTGCTCTGAGCACTTTCTGAGACAGCTTACCAGCAAGGAATTCCCTGAATGCGTCGTAGTCCATGTGTGTAGGATTTACACCCATGGCCACTCGTCCCTTTTCGGCATTGCTGCCCGCAAACCCGCTGATGATTTCAGTGGCTTTTGCACGACTCGCCTTAGCCTTTCGTTCAGCCTCTTGCTGCATGATCTCAGCTCGTTGCTGTCGTTCGTACAGAACCGCATAGAATCTGTCATACAAGAAGCCGAGGTCATTGACGCTCAGCTTCTTGCTTTCAGGGCCGAGATTCCGAATGGACGTGCGCTTAGCAAAGTTCTCGATGTTCTCCAGAACAGCATCCTTGTGCTTCGCGCGTTGTTCAGATATGGTGTTCTGCGTGATACCAGCGAATTCCTTGAAAGCCACCACCATTAGCTCCTGGAAGCGTGTGACGGCTCGCAGCTTGGGATTTTCAGATTTTGGATGAGCGGACTCGTCGAGTCTAGAGAAGTATGACTTCAACACTGAGATGAAAGAGCCATCGTCTGCAGCATCCAAGAGCTGTTCACCATTGATACGTAGGATGGCAAGCCCAATCTGGAAGAGTACCTTAGGGCCTTCCAAGAAGAAGACGTCCAGGACCCGGAAAGCAAAGATTAGGGGCATGGAGTTGATGTAGAGCGAGAGAAACCAAGGCAGAGAAACTACTGAAAGCTGGACGTCCGACTTGACGAGATGGTCCCAGAGAATAGGCATGGTCTTCTCAACCAGCGACTCGAAGACCTTCTGGTCCAAGAGCGTCCCGTACATGGTCTGTGAGTAGTATCCGGGTAATAGACGGTCGCATAGTACTGAAAGCAGGAAGAAAGCCTGCGACTCCGAAACGTAGCTCCTAATGTCAGCATTATGATAGAGTCATTGAGAGGGAATACGTACATCAACAATGCAGCCACGACAATGTTCATCGCCTGGCAGTAACCCACTTCTTCGTTCGTCCAGCTATATGCCGTCAAGACACGCCGCAGTCTACCAATGCCTGCCTCGTCCTGGAACCCTGGATACTCCGGCAGACTGCGATTGAGATCTTTCTCGATCTCGTCTATTGCCAATGATTCTCGCCCTGAGAACTTCGCCAGCGTGTCTGTGTATAGGTTTGGATTCTGCAGGTGTAGGAAGAACGAGCCAGAGGTGAGCTCCCATATCTCTCCTCGTAGTCGATTCGGGAGACCGACGCGTATCAGCTTATGGAAGGTTGGTTGGCGGATAAGTGTCGCGCCTCGACCATTCTCTGGGCAATGTCAGATCGTGTCAAAAGCAGGTTGTGTGCGTGCCTACCTCGTAGATACTCTCGCCATAGTCGTATTTTGGTAGCGTCTCTCAGTTTCCGCGCATTGCCAGGGTATTTAAATGTCAAACCAAGGCCTGTGTCTGGGTGCTCTCTGCCTGGGTCTGCACCAGCTGACTTGTCCTCCACGTCGGTAGTGAGCAGGTATTCCGAGTAGCTAGTGAGGGCTACTTTGCGTAGCGTGTCCACGCTTTTGACACCCTCCCTGAGACCCTTCTTCAGAGCATCGCAAAAGCGTTCGCAGGCTTGCCGTGACCCAGCCAGCTGGATCGTGAGCTTCTGACCGGAAGGTGTCTTCGATTTCGAGTCAGGAATGCCATTCCAGGTCGTGATAGCAAGCGCGAACATGTAGCTTTGGCTATGCAGTCGCTCGACTCTCCTGATGCCGCAGAGCGGCAGTGTGAAGCCATTGCCAGCCGGCCCTGCGCCGTGTGTCTGCCCTGTGAAGCTGCTGGAAGAGCTCGAGCTCGCAGTATTTAGGAAACTGGACCCTTGTGTCGAAAAACAGAGATACTGCTCGCTCAGGTGCAGCTTGCCCACATAGTGGTTGCCCTGTCCTCGTTCCCCATCTGTCGCAGATTCGCCCGAGCCCCTCGTCGAGTGGTGGGGCTGCAGGGTAAGCTCGGCGGTGATCTCTTGCAGAGGACTCTGCGAGTCGGGCAGCCGAAATTGATAGCGGAAAAGAGTCGCCTTCGACGGTCGGCGATCGCTCGAGGCAGGAGCAGCGATGTTGCTGAGGGTGGGCTCTATAAATTGCTGGGCCTTCTGCACCAGATTCCCAATATTGAACATGATGGACGATCGAGGGCGGTGGGTCGAGCGAGCATGGGCTATGTGGCAGGTACGATATAGGTTCGCCTCATTGCGCGCAAGAGGGGTGCATTCTTCGCGAAGACAGCTTTGGATGTCGTGTTCTTGGCTGGGCTGAGAGCTGCGGTTGTCTTGCAGCCAGCCGCTCGGCCCGCGAAGCGGCTCCACTCTTGTGCAAGTTTCGTCATAGTATTTGAGGCTCAGTTCATGCATGCGGTTTCATCGACTAACATTATCGCTGACGGCGCTTTCTACACTAGCTGATGATACAAAGACTTTTGAAATACGCTGTCTCACTAAGTGCAGGTGTATGCACCATCGACGCGCAGGTCTGCGCCGTTCACGTACAGACTGGCATCGCTGGACAGGAACGTGACGGCGCCCATGAGGTCCTCGGGGCGGCCCATCTTACCGACAGGAATCAGGGAAGTCCACTGCTTCTGAAGCTCTGGGTTGTCATCAAGGATCTTCTTGGTGCTGCACGACTGTGAGTAGGAGACCAGAGGCACGCATTAGGCTACTTACAGAGCAGTGAGCATGTAGCCAGGTGAGATGCAATTGACGCGAATGCCATGCTCGGCCCACTCGACGGCTAAACTGGCGGCCAAGTGCCTCACGGCGGCCTTCGCTGCATTGTATGGAGCCTGAGGCTGGGGGACGTTCACAATAGAGCCGGACATGCTGCCAATCATGACGACGCTACCAGGCGCCTTGCGCTCCATGAGGTGTTTGGCGACGGTAATCGCGTAGAGGTAAGTGCCATCCACGTTGACACCCCACAATTTCTGCATGCGGTCGTGGGGGTATGAAATCGCATCGTAGTTCTCGGTGAACCCAGCAGAGGTGACGAGGTTGTCGACCTTGCCATGAGCTTTGATGATGTCGGCGAATGACTCGTTCACAGAGTCAGGACTCGAGACGTCGCAGTAGTGAGCGGTGACCTTGGGCAGTCTTCCACTGTTAGTATGAGATCAGAGCAGACTATATGAGGACTCACTTGGTGTAGCCAGACTCGTTCTCTTGCTTGAACAGGTCAATGAGTCCCTCTGCCGACCTCTGTGCCTCTTCCTTGTTCATGTCAACAATGGCAACATCGGCGCCGGAGGTGACCAATGCTTGGGCCATGACCAGGCCGAGTCCTCGAGCTCCTCCGGTGACAATCGCAGTCTTGCCCTCCATCGAAAAGGCAGCGAGCGTACGCTTGAAATGGAAGCCTCCGCGTCCCTGGACTGGTTGAGAAGGAGGGAGGTCCTTCTCTTCTGGGTACTCGACCACAATGTTCTCCCTCGTGCGGGCGAATTGACCTTCGTGATCTCCACTCTCTCCAGCGGCCGCAGATGAAGACGCAGCATCGTGATCCTCTTCGACGCTCTTATCGAACCGGCTCACGGTGGTTGTGAAAGGCCGAATGGCAGAGCCAGCTGGACGGAATGCAGCTCGAGGAACTTGCGTTCTGGCTGCGCGGGCCACCTGGCGGGCAATTTGGGCTTTGAACATTCTGAGGGTTGGTTGGAAGTGCAATTGACGCTCAAAGTGGCGTTTTGGGGGGACAAGCGGCTGCTTTAAAGGTCATGCAGCTTGCGCTCAGATATCGTCGGTTTCTCAAAGCTTCTAGATCCCGTCCGTGTATGCACCTCGAGACGATCGGCTCGCCAGTATCAGATGGCCAGCAAGATTAGGCAAATCGATAAACTGAAGCTTCAGCAAGACAGCTGTGATCCATATCCTGCAGTACAAACAGACTTGGGCAGCTGTTTTTGAGCTCTTGAGAGCTTTACTCTGGAGCCCTACGAAGCTTCCCCACGCGCCGGTGACGTAGCTCCAGCGACAATCGCTGCAGGGAGAACTGCGATCCTCCCACAACACTCCCTTTTCCCCAACAGATTACCCTCTTTTCTCCACGCCGTCGCGCCTCTGTCTCCACCCCCAAGACCCTTGTGGAACCTTTTGTGCTCGGCCTTCACGCCGCAAGGGCCGATTGCACGGCGGTGAGCTCAACACCGTGACGCACATTCCGTAATCTCCGTGTTTTCTGGGAAGCCTTACACGCCGCACGTACTTGCAGCTTGTAAGTAGCAACGACCCTCGGGCACATTTCTCCGCAGAGATCTTCCCAGCAGCTGCGTAGAGCCCGACCCAGTATGCTTGACTCCTTTCTCTGATTCCGACGTACTTCGACGTACAAAGCGCCCGTCATCGCCGATGGCTGCACCGGGCCGCGTGAACGCCCAAAGAAGCTTTGACAATGCTGACCTACGCGCGTCCAGCAGCCCTGGAGCGGCTAACATCTCACGATGTTTGAGCTCTACCTTCTGACGTTCAATTGCG
Organism: Didymella glomerata; assembly: GCA_030271015.1. Taxonomy (NCBI): domain Eukaryota; kingdom Fungi; phylum Ascomycota; class Dothideomycetes; order Pleosporales; family Didymellaceae; genus Didymella; species Didymella glomerata. Next base: position 653,011 of record JAJOHN010000020.1, read on the forward strand.
CACGTACTCTCGTCGATCCTCAGGCCCTCGCGCCATCCTTCTTCGATGCCCTACCCAAAGGCGCCCCAGTACCAGATATAGTCGCCATCTCGTTACAAGAAGTAGCGCCTATCGCCTACTCTTTTCTAGGCGGTTCATACCTGAAGCCGTATTTCGACCGCCTCACTACGACCGTCCAACTTGCAGCAGATCTCCACAGCCATGGTAGCCAGCGCCTCGAGCATGTCGCAACACGCAGTCTGGGCATGACAGCTCTTATGATCTTCGCAAAACCCAGTCTCACACAGAGCATACAATGGATACAGTCAGCAGGTGCAGGCGTTGGTTTCTCGAACATGGGTAACAAGGGGGCCATCGCTATGCGTATTGGCATGGCATGCCCAACATCAGCAACAGGGGAGACGGTAAACCTGAGCTTCGCGGCTGCTCATCTCGCACCATCGGAGAAGAACGTGGATGCCAGGAACAAAGATTGGGAAAATCTTGTGCGCAATCTGGTCTTTGTTAACCACGATGACTCTGCGTACAGCTCAAGTGAGGAAGCGCCTCTGCTGAGCTCAGGCAAGGCACCAAGCGAGCATGACGGACTCTTCGCCCCTGGAAGTCACGTCTTCTTCTTTGGCGACCTAAACTACCGAACACACGATTCTACCCCTGACGAGAATGCTCACGAGTTATTCCCTTCGATGTCAGCAGCCGAGTCTTCACCAAAACACTACTCTCAGCTCCTCAGCCGCGACCAGCTCACAAGAGAGAAGGAAGCCCATCGCACGCTCCACGGTCTCGAAGAGCTTCCCATTACCTTTCCTCCTACGTACAAGTACTCTACATCGCGCAGCAGCGATGATGAATGGCAATGGGCCAAGCACAGGTACCCTTCTTGGTGTGACAGAATACTCTACCTACCGTCCCACACGTCGAAATTTGAACCGCAGATCTACACTGCGCTACCAGTGCAACGGACGTCCGACCACCGACCGGTGGCGTTGTCTCTGCGCGTAGAACGTACGCCACTGCCAGCAACTGGTAGCCGGGTCGACTCACCATTCTCTTTGAACCCTGAATGGAAAGCAAGGCGCGACGCTGCTCGACGGTGGGAGATCATGGTTGGCGCGTCGTCCTACCTTGTTCTAACAAAGAAGGGCAACGCAATGCTTGTGGCATTCATCGCTGTGCTGCTTGGTGGCTGGTGGTTAGCAGCTGTCTTTACCAAATGACGTTAGCTAATGTAATCGTAACGCAAGTCACATTCGCGGTTGCCGTGCGCATCTTTTCAAGTTGCTCCTGTGTGCTACCTCATGTCTTCCACCTTTGGCGTCCTGACGGATTGTGAAGTGTAGATTGATGCTTCCATAGCCTGTCGCAAATCCACCGGCGAAGCACAGTGATTTGTGTGTTCTGGCCTCGGAACCAAGAGACGACACTGATAAGCTAATCATAAGATGTGCCTAAGGGAGAAGCACCGTGCGGTCCGCCAACGACCGAGTTGAACACAGAGCCGGTGACTCCCAGTCCCTGCAAAGACTCTCAGAACGTGTCTGACGGGGAAGCGAACATCGACCGGTCAGATGATCTTAGCCAAGGTAATCATGGTCGGTTCTGCGAAGCGGGATTACTTCAGTTGAGCGGCCCGAGGGCCACGTCGAACACAACCTTTGAGCTAAGCAGGGACTTCCATTGTTGGCAAGGTAGGAGGCAGAGAGCTTCCGCAAAGCAATCTATTGGACAAGAGGGGCCTGCTCTGTCCCAGAAACGGGTCAAGCGTTGCTGTGGAAGTAACGCAATTCAAGGATGCGTGGAAGGAGCAGCATGGTATGAGTGACTCGTCGGAGGAGCCCCGGAGCTATGTTGAAAAGGATAGCATGGGAGGATTGTAGCGCGGAAGGAGTGACTTAGTAAAGCATATAACGAGGGAGACAGCGAGAGAGATAGTAGTAAGAGAGCAAACGATTGCACTTTGTAAATGGCTAAGAGAGTGTCCGTCGCAGAAGCGTCCTCGGATATGGAACACAGATCATTCATGGCTGGAAGACCTAACTTTAGATAGCGCCAGCGGTCGGCGTGCAACCGTTGTGGGCTTGCTTCCTGCGCTTACCAAAGGAGACTATTGCGGTTGCTCCGGCTCCGAATCGCAATCCTGTCGATTTAGTTGGATTCTTGTATGCAACGATCACGCTCACCACAGGGGCAGCCAGGTGTCCGACTGCATCTTCTCCGTTGATGGTCTTGATTAGAACGAGGCCGCTCACGCCCATATCCCTAATCTGATTCGTAATATAGATCCGCGGCAAGCTCTTTCCGTCTTTGGTTACTGCTTCGATAGAGTATGGCGCAAGAAAGGTGAACGCCGGATTGATGCCTCCATTGAGATGGAAGTGAGCATCCATGAGCCTTGCAAAACAGGAATTGAACATCAATTCCGAACTGATACTGATTCTGATACACCTGGGCCGTCACGTTGTTCTGCATCTTACTGAGGTCGGAAGGTATGTCGACAGCAGACTGTTGATAAGCGACTGGTGGCTCCTTGAGATACTTAAGCGTACTCTGAAATTGGACGGTTCCGTTGATGTACTTGACGAATCGAGTAGCTACCGCAGCGTTTAACGGTTGGCTGATTTAGCAGGCGTATGCGTCGCTGGCGTAGTGGTAGGCTAACCAGCATTGACATCATCGACGACGAGTCCGCACGCATCAGATTATGGTGTTGCGGGGCCTCCTGCCTAACTTGCAGATTCTCGACAAGCGCGACCGGGGTTGGACTTGGGAGTGCTCTGCGGAGGTGTCCACTCCAGAGTGAAGCTAGAAGGAACGATCGAGACTGAAGCATCCTGAGAAGTGTGGAAAGTCTTTGCCTATGGCCACCATGTTACAAGAGAAGCCTGCACCTCAGTACTTAGAATCAGTATAAGTCACTGGTCAGCCATTTTGCGCGGCACGCAGTCGGGCGAAGGCCAACATGCAGGGGCTCTCTGCCATCAGAGATTGGGTTGGGGGTGGAAACGGGCAGGTATCAACCATAGGGAGGTAATTCCTGGGCATCACCAGGCTCTCCCGCTGCTTCCTGAATCCTGAATGTGAGACTCGACCTATCGATAATATACCGAGGGGCGGACATGATGAGCACGCCTTTGATGCTCGGCGTAGGTGTTTCCGTCGCGGGCATCGGTTATAGCAGGTCTGGTGTCGCGGGGCGAGACGGCTCTGATGCCTGACTATCTCATTCGGAGGAATTAGTCAGAGGAAGTGAACATTGAAGGACGCCGAAGTTGTAGCCTGAAACCAGGTCGAATCGTTGATGTATTACTGCTCGTTGTCCTTCTGTGTGTCGAGCATTGAATTACAATGGTAGCCGCACAGTTTGCGACACATAGAGAGTATAAGCCAAGCCCTTCCTATTCTTGATGACACAGGCCTTTGCCGCGACCTCGCCTATTATTGTGGCAATCTTCTTAGCAGCCTCTCAATGTGGCGCTACGGCTGCTACCAGGTCTGATTCAACCCGCGAAACGCGCGCTGACAATCTCCAGTGTCACATGCTGTGATGTGATGCGAGAAGCGTGGGTATAGTATGCCGATTTGAGGCCCTCTCGAACGTTTCATCGTCCTACTCAGACATTCCGGCGGTTTGCTGCTCTGGTCCTTGATCGTCTTCGTTGACTTGCAAGGAATCCTCAAACGCCGGCTTGTTGACTGGCAAACTGCGCATCCTTTTCCGCTTTTGCCTCATGCCTCTCCTGCGCGTTCTGCTCATGCTCTTGTCGCAACTTCCTCCAATCCAGCTTTTCGAACGTGAAACTCCAGATCTTCTCTGCGACGCTCCTGCCCCACTTGCTCTGTGGCCCGTAATCGTCGATCTTGCTGCTTTTCTTGCCAATGTGTTGCATGACGCTCGGAGTCATGGCGTATCGAAGCTCGCCGCGTTCGTTCGCGTAGTCCTCGGTGAGCACGTCTACGAAGCCAAGGCGGCGGTCTTTGTAGTAGTCAACGAGTGCGAGTGCCTTCAAATGCGGGAAGACGAAGCCTTGGGCGCAGCAGCCAAACTCAGACATCTCCGCGACACCGGTGGGTATAGGCATGACTGTATTGCGACCCATACCAAAGAAGATGAGGATGCTGGTCGCGAGCAGGGTGTAGATCGCAATGATCGAGCGAGGCGTTGTGAGCGTAAGCGACAGTTTTGTCGTTGGTCGAGCGCAGCGTATAAAAAGCAGGATGCCAGTAGGGATGCCCGCGACCCACAGCGAGTAGTACAGGTAGCTCCTCCAGTCCTCCGCGTTCCAGCCGAAGAACTCTTCTGTATAGAACAATCGCAGGTAGAGAAAGTCGGCCCTTGCGCGACGCTCTGCAGCTTGTTGCTCAGCCTGGTTGATTGCGTCCATCGTACGGTGATACCATCCGTCCATGGCGACGATGTCGTCTTCAATCATAGCGATGTAGGGTGTGAACTGCTCAGTGCACGCTGACAAAAGGTATCTGTAATCGAACAGCGCCTTCTCGACGTATAAGCCTCCCTTTCGTTCCATGTTGCGAATGTGCTGCATCTGGTCGTCGCCGAACTGGTAAGTCAGAACTTGATCCGCCAGTCCAGGAAGCCATGCTTCGTGGTACTCCGGGTGCACATTCGGGTTCGAATGTGGTATGAACACGATCAGATATATCTCCTGTCGCTCCTCGGGTGTCAAGCCTTCCAAAAGCGAGCCAACTGTGTCTCGTAGATAGTGCACTCCTTCACGCTTGAAGGAAGGTATGCCAACACACAATTTTCTGTTCCTCTCAGGCCCAGCTTTGACTATTTCATGGCTCGGCGCATCGTGGTAGGCTTGCAGGAACTCTTCGGCCTGCTGGCGTCGAATAGCAGAGTATCTGGCGGCGTAGCCCTTGGAAGGGTTGAAGAAGAACGAGGTTGGGTCGCGGGCGGATACTGCGTTGATCGTGTAGAGAATCGTAAACGTGATGAAGAGAGCGATACCGGTAATCGTGCGCGCTGAGAAATGCATCGTTGCTGATCGTAAGCGAGTGACTGAGTGCGATTATATGGCTCGATGAAGCTACAAGAGCATGACCAACACTGCGAAGAGTATGGGGTAGAGGAGCCAGCGAACGCAGATAGGAGGGCTATGGCATGGTGTAAGTGAAGTGAGAGAGAAATTGACCGGCGAAAAAAGAACAGGAACAACATCCATGACGACCCACGAGCCAACCTTTACGGCAGTGAGGCACTCGCTGATCCTTCCCGCATGAAAGCTCCGTCGGGGGAAAGTGGTAGGCTGAGTTTAATTTTAGTGATGTGCAGGGGTTCATTTGCTTGCGTGGCTTCAGCTCGGACCTATCAGCGTCCTCGTGTAACGGCTCTCCATTCCTCTCGAGATCTGGGTGGGACCGCTTGTTGGCGACTGCAAGTCCCAGATCATTGCAGACTAACTGTGCTGTGGTCGATCTTGTTAAGAATATCGAGGTCTCTCGTGTCGTTGTTGCACGTGAAGATTGTCTCTTTGACAGCGGGCCGTTTGAAACCTGGACTACCGACAATAGCTTGAAACGTCACATCGGGGTCACCGCTGCCTCGAGGAATGGTACTCGATCTCATATGGAATGAGCCTGGGAACGATGGAGAATAGTGCGGCCACGGCGTTGCGGAGGATGAACCAGCGTAGGCTGTAAACAAACATTGTCGCTGTTGCCATTATGCGGATGCACTGCACCGGCACCGCTTGCCGAGCCGGGACGAGAGTCAAGCAACAAAAGAGATGCATACGCATATGATTGCGCATTGTTGAGCTGCAGGACCAAGGCTGGGTGACCTCATCACGATAAGGATCCATGAAGCATCCATGGATTCAGGAGTGACTGAGAGGCCCAAGCGTCGCCAAGCAACGCGCCTTCTCGATCGGTCAAGCAACATGACGGTTCTCTCAGTACACTGTTTGTTTTATTGCACTGGGTCGCACCTCCTTCACCTTGATCCTACATCTTACAGGAGGGTATCACGTGCCAGGTACGCGAATGTAGAAGTTGCAGGTCTGCAAAGTACCGAAGGCAGCTTTGCAGTGGCGTCATGCCGAACATTGATATCAGAGATGACCTCTCTATCCTTCTTCTTCGACAACACGTCATCTAATTCACGTTTCTCGTACCACTTGCACCTTGTATCGATTTTATGAGCATATGAGCATACGAGCATACGAGCCTGGAGCTGTTGCTTGACCATCTTGTTCGAGTAATTGACTCATAGACGCTAACTCTTGCTTGACACAAGCATTACTCATATACCAATAGCTCCTTCTTCAACGCTCACTCAGCGGCATCTGGTACACTGCCATGCCCAAGAAACACGTGCCGGCTTACACGAAAGCTAAACCTACTTACGTCCATCCTTCCCTACAAAGCTCACGAGCTTCCTCATCCTCGGCGCCATCAGAACCCCAGACGGTCAATCAGCGTATACAACAACTTCGCCGGGAGCAAGCGCCACGGGCGACACAAGAACAGAGGGATGAGCTCGCGTCGGTAGTAAGCAGCCGCACTGTCCCGCCAGACTTGCGGCGTATCTTGCATATACCTGAGGTTAACGCACCAAAACCAAAGGCCGGCCTGCGTTCTCGGCGAGCAACTGGGGGCGCAAGGCCACCACCAGGCCCGGCAGCACCTACCAGCTGGCTCCTGTCCAGCCGCCATGCACCTGACTACGCGCGAAAGATGAGGAGACAGCAGTCGGCAGGCGAGCGTGGCGCACCAAAGTTTTGCCTACTAGCAAGAGAGACGGACGTCGAGTACAAGGTACATGTTTCTCTACCAGTCGTTTACTGGGAAGTTTGCTTACCAGTGAAACAGCGCCTTCCGCCAGACCAAAGCCTCGCCCATTGCTGTCTGAGAGTCTTCGCATTGCATTGGGAAGAGCTCGCAGAATTCGAACAACACTACCTGCCTACCATACCTATACCGCTGAGAGAAGCGCTGTTAAGCTATCTGGCTGCTTTTGGGGTGAAGAATTGTTTGGACTTGAGATCGTTCAGAATTTTGTTCCAGAATGAAGAGGGTACTGGCACTTCTGGTTGGGACGAGGTCCGTCTTCTAGATTTCACTGGGCTTTTAAACGAAGCCTTCACCCTTGCAGACCTGGGGAAATGTCTCAAGCGGCACAGTACGCAAGTACCCAACGTCGAGACTTTGCAAATCGACGAGTCAAAGATCAAAGGGAAGGGAAAGGAGGCGGAGGTTGTTGATTCTTGGGAGGAGGAGGCCGAGGATACATCTGGTACCCAAGCTGTCTTGACAGCAGCGCTCGTAACACCATACTTCGCCAACCTCAGCAGATTGTCGCTTGCGCGGCCTGGCGCATGGGCGTCTTGGCCAGAACTGCTGAAGATTTCCCCAAATCTGAACAAGGTCACGCATCTTTCACTCGCCTACTGGCCGCGACCGTCTACAACCCCCAACGCCGCAACGACGTCCATGGTATCGAATATCACCACGGTATCACTCGGCGGTTCTCACTTTTATTCTGATCTTGACGACGACTGGCAAGAGGCCTCGAACATCCTACGCCGGTTTTCGGTCAATACATACTCGCTACAGTGGCTTGACCTGGAGGGGTGTTTTTGGTTGAAGGCATTGAGCTGGCGCTCAGACGCGCTTCTGTCAGTATCGCGGTCTGACCATGACCCCGAAGAATGGAAGTACCACACGGCTTCGCCTGGGCCGGACTGGAATGATGCTTGGCGGCGCATAAAATACCTGAACTTCTTCCAAGGTTGGATACCTGCGGATACTCAGTCGCTGCAGAATATACCTGCAGGTATGGTGCCGGTACAATTAATGCGTTGGCTGCGCGAAAACAAGGACGATGACGATGTGAGCTGGAAGCTGAACGCTCATGAGACCGGACATGCCGTGAGTGAGTGGATCAGCCGGGAGAAGATGGCCCGGGGTGTAAGACAGGAGATCCTTGGTGCTCGACGAGTTGGAGAAGGGGCATGGTGCCGCATCGACCATGGATGGGGCACGCCGAGTGAATCCAAAGCTTCATAGTGATTTCAATCATTCGGACAGTTAATTGCTCGTGAAGAGCGACATCTGTGTGCCGAGAGATGCGAACAAAGATACAGCACCAATTTTCGCGGCAGTGCTCGGCTTCATGTGCTTACTCAACAACGACAGACTCGAAATTTGGCCAGGTTCACTCAGCGGCATCTTGCTCTGCTAATCCTACTGACGAGTCAAGTGTTCTCTCGTGGCTGTCCGTATTCTACCATCATCGTGAAGACATCAAGGACGAGTCGTTCAAATACAGCGAACACGATGCCCGCAATCGACGCGGTCGGCAGCAGATTCAGACAGAGAGGACCGGACTACCACCCAAGTTTGCCGGCATACTGAGAAGTCTACCGTTTTTCCATGACTAGAATAAGAGTGTATAAGGCATCCAAAGCTTGAGCAACTTAGTTCTGGAATAATACTTGCACACGCCAGCGAAGACGCTGATCCTTCACGAGCAGGCGCGCGCATTAAGGGTGTGGGAGAGATCCATCCTGTTTGTCGACTATCATGACCAAAGGAAAGATGAATCACGCAGTCAAGATGATACTCCTGAACCACAAGTCGAATCTCACGATAGGATATTGAGCATTCCAGCGCCGGTACGAAGGAGATCGCATAATATAGTTTGCATATGTGTTGCTTTGGCTTTCTACGTTTTTTTTTCTTTTTTCTTAGTGCGCTTCCTTCGGTCGTATTGCCTTTGGAGATGGGGATACCAAGGTCGCCAACGGGTACTGCACTATCTGCTCGAGCAATTTCCGCATCGAGATCGAGTATGTATTAGACACGCCGTCAACGGTCCGAGTCCGCGGGCCATCTGAACGTTCGTCTGCTGCCCCCTCTGTCTCTGTCAGCTGTATTCTCTGCTGTACGAGCACCTCATAAGCAAACCTATGCTCAAGGAAAGAGTCAAACACAATGCCGCTCTTGTTGATAAAAGGTCGAGCCATAATGATTAGCTCGCGACATCCTGCGGTGCTGTAGCTCTCGCCGTTTTGGTAGGCATTACACTGAGGCTCCAGAATAGCCCGGTCATTCATCGAGTTCCACAATCGATAAATGAAGCGAACAGAGTTGCCTTGCACGAACACCCCGTTCAGCTCTCGGGCGAAGACACCGAGGTCATCAGGGCGAACGAAGTCATTCACCCCGCAGCCCATGAGATGATCAGGTTCATAACCGATAGCCGTCTTGCAAGAGTCGGACCCGTAGCGAATGCGGCCATCCAGTGACACAACGTTCAGGAAGTCGGGTAGGCCACGCAAGGCGCGCTGAATCCAATACGGGTGTCTGCTCGGCCTAGGTTGTGGGATAGTCGCCAGTGCTTCGATGTGCTCGTTTGCGGTCGTATGCGAGGGAAGGTCGTGCCTGACCTTCATGCTGGTCGTTCCTGGCAAATCACTAGCCACACCTTCATTCCTGCCGCTGTGCGCTTACCCTAACTGGCACTAGCCTCCGCTAGCAGCGACCATTATCCAAGTCGTAAAGCTTTGCTAGTACATAGTGAAGCTCGGTGCATGTCTCAGACGGCAAAACTCTTTCGTTTGGCTCAGTATGTACCAACTGGCGCAAGTGAGGGCAGGTTGCAGATTTACGTGCTTTACTTAGTGTGAAAGGGGAATACAGGCGCGTGTTGAAACAAACACTTTGCACTATAACAAGTAGTAAAAGTGAACGCGTCTCACAACGTAGATAACTTAGCCAAACAGCCATGTCTTTACCTTGGGGTGGCTACTAAATGCACGCTGCTAATTGCTAGGAAAATACCAAGCGGAGTTGTGCGACCAGAGGCCGCGCTCGTGTCTGATCTGACTGATTACTAATCATACGAGTGCAGCATCTATATCGCCAACTATATCTATTCCATACGAATACAAGGGTAAGGTTACGCTCGCAGAGACTTCCTGACTTTTGTATTGGCTTGGCATCTACCCGTTAGATTCGCTTATCTAGCTAGCTTCCATCACACCCTACTCACCTTACTTTAACTAATCGCACGCACAATGAGCGCTTCAGCCGACGATGAATGGGAGTACGAGTATGATAAGGTCGAGACAGAAGACTTCTATATCCCCATCGATCTGTCAAATGTACCGAAAGGTCAAAAGCATGTCGATAGCGAGCGGCGCACCGGTCATCCCACACTCTTGAAGAGTCGATTGCGCGCTCTCAACGCGCAACGCGTTCAGCAACACGACGCGCCCACAACCCAAGATGGCAGCGGCAACGCCAACACCGGAGAAGCAGCGACCTTTGGCGAAGCGCAGATCATCGGCCTGCACACAGAGAATCCGTTGGTAATGTACAATGGTCAATTGTTGAGTCTCCAGTGGGCGTCGACGATTGGCACGGACATGTTCTTCGCAAAGCTAGGTGCAGATGCGGAGCCCGCAACGGAGCCGCTTCGCTCAATGCTGAATGTAGACTTGTTGGCTATGAGCTCGGCGAAGCTGATAGCCAGGGTCGGGCGACTGCGGCCTCGAGACGAGCTCTTCAACGATGTTGGCGCGGCGGCTGCTGCGACTACACAGACTGCAGATGTTGCGCAACCAGGGACGAATGCGGCAGACGTGCAGGAAGCTTCTGCGATATCAACACCATCCCCAGCAAGCTTTCTTGCAAAGCTCAATGCTGCCAAAGCAAAGCGAGGAGATTCGACGCGTCTCGCAATCACCAGGTCAGGTACCGGTTCTCGTCTGGTGTCGGAAGTCGCAGGAGCTTCAACCCACGCCGAAGAAGCAGTCGTAGAGGAACCGAACGACGTGGAAATGGGAGGCACCTGACATCGGAGGGTCGACCAGAGCGCGGAGGTAGTCGCGACATCATAATACCTGCCTCGATCTCAAACGACACGTGGGATCCAAACAGCTCGATGCCGATCTCGTGGACCTCAGAACCTCAGAACACCTACGCGCCCCTATACTACACCTATCCTTTCTTTCACTTGCATCCATCCCGTCGTCCTATATTAACGCCCTGACTACTTCCCGTCGCATCATTGGATGCAGATCTGAAAGTACCTGGCATGGCGTCGTCCTCTCGCTACTCTCGCCATGTTCGACGAGACAGGCTCAACGTGAACGTTGTACTCAAGCAATCGCGCGACACCGAACCGCAATCTCCGTACCTGCATTGGCTCTTCGTCGAGAACAGCGAGGATGATATCAATTCGCGGTTGACCGACGCCACTGCTGAAGGCGCGGACGATGGCGATGGCTACGGCACAGCAGAAGCTGTTATTATGAAGGAAGTTGCGGCTTGGCTCGAGATGTGCGACAATGATGACTTCTGGGTCGCAAAGGGCCCGCACGCTAGAAAGGTACGTTACCATTCGGACGCTGACTATCTGGCGACCAACGACCTTAGGCCGTTCTTCCCACGACCAATCAGCTTCTTGTGAGATGGTAAGATACAGATTTGCCCCTATCCTGCAACCTCGAAGGCACCTCTGCGTTCGACGCGTTCGTGAAGTCTATTGCCTTACAACTACTTGCTTCGTGCTACACGGTGCTTCCTACAACAAGTGCCAGTCACCTTCCTCTCTTCCAGCAACGGACGGGCGAAAGTATTGTGACCGCCCTACATGCGCATGCCCTGCAGCGTCTGGCACCGGCAGCTGGGCACCAAGCTCTCGCTCCGTCAGAAACCTCTCCATGGCCAGCACTCTACACTGGGCCGGAGCCGGAGGATGTTCTAGCAGAGACTCTGAGCCGACGGCGGCGCTCCATAAAACAGAGTAGCGAGTACGTCCCCAGCTTCGCAGCAAGTGGATGGACCGATGGCGCCAACGAAGCGCCTCCACGGAAACCTCCACAACCACTTCGTGTAGAGGTAGATCGCTCTTCATCCTCGTCCAGCTCGTCCGATGAGCCTGATCTCTTTGCAAGATTGCGATGTCAACCATCAATTCGCAAGACCCCGCGCGGAAGAAATAGTGCTGCGTGCTCAAGGATCCTGTCGTGTAGCAGGGGCAGATCATCAGGTGATAGCCCGAGTCAACATTCCCACCAGAAGCAGCCTCAAGATCTTGGGTCACCGGCAGCACAGCGCATACCCTCGATCATGCGCAATCGTCGTACACAACCAGTTCCTCGTATGAAGCAATTTTCGGACCCCAGAGACCCCGCCTCTGATCCCATGCCCAAACCGACCCAACATCCTGATTCAGGTTCTTCCATTGAAGACAGAGTGAGGTACAAGTATGACATTCCAGCGATCCGCAGGCTGTCGCCTGCGCCACATGCCAGCCAGAAGACCAAGAGCTTGTTGTCGGCGAGAAGCGCAGGAAACGGCAACATGATGTCCTCAAATGGCACTCCGGGTGAAGGGAAGCCTGCAATGAGTGGCGTGAGCAACTTACAACCAGGGTCCTCACAGGGTGTAGGCCCATCTCCGTTGAGGGCACCGCAAGCAGAAGCTAGCGACGACTACTTTGGCCTGGAAAATTCTGCTCTCCACGACAGCGGTCATGGAGGAATGGACGCTGACGAGCTCAACCCGCGCTCCTCGAGTCCCAATTACCACAAGATTGTGGGCAATATTTGCAATGACGACAACCTGAGCTTCGACGCCAACGGTCAGACTGCACAAGATGTCTCGGATGCGCAACTTCGGAGGATGATCACCAAGCGGCGCAAGTCGTCGGACGACAGCGACAATCCTGACGGGGTCCGGCGCCGGGGTAGTCTGGATTTGGTGGTCAGGGCGCGCAGGAGGAAAAGCATCGGGTATCCGGCGGGCCAGACGGATGAGGAGCTCGTGAGGCGGTTCAGTCTGACCTGGGAGGGGAAGATGAGGGAGAGGCAGGGTGCGGGGAATCTTGAGGGCGAGGAGGGAAGGCCGTAGTGATGTGTGTATTTCTTGGATGATGTCGTCGAGGACGAGCAGGGAGGACCGTAGTAGTGATGTGTGTGTCCTTTGATGTCGTAGTGTAATGCTATTATTTCCCCGATTAGACTGGGTTGGAACCTGTGGAGTGTGTGTGTAAGTGGGAATGTGGTTGGATTAGATGCAGAAGAGTGGGTCACGGCAAACATGTAGGCAGCTCATGTGAGTCCGGAAATTGGTAGTTAGACAGGAGTGGAAAGCTACGTACGCGCAGGCTAACATGATGCGCCTTTTTCTTTTCCCCTCACGATGATTATACACAAACAGGCTGCTCGGTTCTCGCAACCCTCTACTGCTTCGCGCGCTTCTCCTTGTCGCTCGTCGTCTGGCTGACGTTGAGACCCAGGCCGTTCGAGTCGAGGTAGACCTTGTTGGCCGACTGCTGCAGGATCTGGGCAATGTTCTTCGCGTTCTCAAACTCTCGCAGGTCGACGTATGTGCGCGACTTCTTGATGGCGTCTCCGATCAGCTCGGCGGAGCGGGCCTCACCCTGGGCGCGCACGACGGTGGCTTGCTTCTCTTGGCGGGCCTTGTCGACGACGAAGGCGGCGCGCTGGGCTTCTTGCTGGGCGACCTGCTTGGCCTCGACGGCGGCGGTGAATTCGGGGGAGAAGGCGAGGTGCTGGCGGTGTCAGTGGGTTCGTGTGGGGAGCGGGAGGCGGGCGTGAGGGCTTACTGTCAGCGAGACGTCATCGAGCATGATGTTGAATCGCGCGGCTCTCCGGACGAGGTTGTCGCGGACGAGTCTGGAGACGTTCTCGCGCTGGGTGATGAGCTGCGAGGCGTTGAACTGGGCGACGACGCTCTTCAGGACCTCGTTCACGATGGACGGCAGCACGCGCTCGTCGTAGTCGGTGCCCAGGGTGCGGTAGATCTGCGGGAGGGCGTCGACGCGCGGCCGGCTCAGCACTCTGCAGGTGATGTTGACCATCTGCAGGTCCTTTGTGCCCGTCAGGCTGGCGACGTTCCTCGGCTTCGCGCGCACGTCGTAGGTGACGGGCGTCTCGAACCACGGCACGTTGAAGTGGGTGCCTTCGCTGTAGATTTCCTTCTGGACGCCCCCGAGGCGCGTGTACTTGATGGCGCGGTGGCCTCCGTCGACGTTGAACAGGGCGTTGTTCGCCAGCCAGAGCCCGCCGCCGAGCAGCACCAGGCCTGCGATGCCGCCGGCGGTACCTTTCGGGGCGCCGCCGCCAGAGCCGCCGAGGCGAGAGGTGCGGCGGGTCAGCTCATTCTGGATGCGCTGCCAGGCTTCCTTGGGATCGGGTGCGGCCATTGCGGAGTGTGAGGGTGCGGGAGCGAGGTGCGAGGTGCGAGGTGCGAGGGTCGATGTCTGGCGGCGCGAGGTGGAGGCGTTGTGGCATGCAGTCGAAGCATCATCACGAAAGTTTCCCGCAATTGTGCCGATTGGACGACTGCGCGTGCGGAGCGGAAAGCCGCCACGGGCGCTGCCCTTGCTTGCGCTGTCCAGCGACGGTTTGCCCAGACGTGACCGACAGAGCCCAGCACGGCGAGACAGCCCATACGTCCGATCTGACATGTTCAGCCCGACATGTCCAACATCTCGCTCCCGTCCTGCCTCGGGCCTGCGACGCGCGAAACACTTCGCTGGCCGCGGGCATGAGCAGCAAGCTCCCGCACTGACCACCTCCACCGGGGTAGATTGTCGGAGACCAAGACACCAGCTGTCCACAACACCGCGCTCCTACAAACCCGCCGCATAATCTCTGACCTTGGTGCGCTGCCCAGATACAGACTGCTCATTGCGACCTCTGGCAGCCCAGCAACACCAGCGGAACCCGACACCGGACACAGGCTCTCAGGAGCACCACCAGCGCCATGTACATCACCTCGCGGACCCTCCAGACCATGGCCTGGTCGACGCTCGCTGTCTCTGCGGCGCGCGCCCAGTATGTCATCGACAACCTCAGCTTCGGCCACAAGGACGGCGGCAACATGTCCCCCAACATGCGCGGGATCCCGCACTTCACTGTCCTGGGCGTCGACGACTACACGCCCCAGATCCTCTCCGACCGCATCATCCTCACACCCCCGTATCCCGGCAGCAAGCGCGGCGCGCTGTGGGCAAACGACCCGATGCACCACGGCGGAGACTGGACAGCCGAGCTGGACTTCAGGGCGACGGGCATGGAGCGAGGAGGCGGCAACCTGCAGCTGTGGTACGTCCGAGACAGCCAGGCGCACGACAAGCCCAACAGCCTGCACACGGCCCCCAAGTTTGACGGACTGGTGCTGGTCGTCGACCAGTACGAGGGCCGTGGAGGGTCGGTGCGGGGTTTCCTGAGCGACGGGACTATTGACTTCAGGTCGCATCCGGACCCAGACCAGCTGGCTTTTGGCAAGTGCGACTACCCGTACAGGAACCGCGGAGAGCTCAGCACCGTGAAGTTGCATCACACGGACGGGCTGCTGGAAGTCATTGTCGACGGCGCCTCTTGCTTCAAGACCGACAAGGTACGTCAATTGCTGGACAGCTATACGACCTTCACACTAACCAACCGTAACAGGTCAAGCTCCCCCAGGACTACTACTTCGGTGTCAGCGCGTCGTCCGCCGAGAATCCCGACTCGTTCGAAGTCCACAAGTTCATCGTCTCGACCACGAACTCGCACACCCGCGAGGAGCCCGTCCGCGCGCGTCCCGATACACGCAGCCAGCAACACCAGCAGCCTATCCAGAACCAGCCACACCAAGAATCTGCACAGCAGCAGCACGCCCAGCAAAACTCACCACCCAAGAAGATGGCCTCATCCGCACAGATGCCGCCCTGGATCCAAGACGTGCTCGCCAGCAACGTCAAGACCGACAACGACCGCTTCGAGGACCTGCACAACCGCATCCAAGACCTCGCCCACCACGTCTCCGCCATCTACACCGCCATCGAGACCATCAACGAGCAATCCGAGCTCCGCCACAACGCCCTGATGTCGCGACTCGCCCCTCTCGACGACCGCAGCGCGCATAGCGTGCGTCTTGCCGAGCAGATCATTAGGGATGTGGAAAGCAAGGACTACAAGGAGCTGATCAACGCTATGCACAGGAGGTTGGAGGACAACCATAAGGATATCCCCAACTTGGTGCAGGCGGTCGTGAGCAAGCATGGCTTGAGTTGGATGAGTCTGCTCGCGATCGCGTTTGCGGTCCAGGTCATGGTTGTGGGCGCATACATGGTGTACAAGAAGAGGAGGGGCGGTGCGCCGAAGAAGTACTTGTAGATCAAAGACGGATTGTAACATAGATCAGGACGAGGATATCTTGGAGCATTGCAAGGCGTTGGATACGTGGTTTGGATACGAGCAACATGAAACACATATTACACTTGGAGCTCGCGTCTTCGACCCTCGACATGATGCCATCACGTTTTTGATAAAAGGAGCAGAGAACTACGAGCGGCTACCCGGGCTACCCCATGGGCTCGACTAGCTCTAGCAGTCTTCCTGCCGTGTGGCTGAACAGCCATGTGCTCTAGCGCGGTGCTTGGAACTTCTGGGGTCATTGGCCCGAGTGTAAGGCTGCTAGGTCTCGGCCTTGCGTGAGGCTAGCGCAAGGCTGGCGCAGGGCTAGCCTTACCGACCTCCAACGTCGGCACATCCGTCGGTCTGGACGTCGCACCTCTTTCTCCAACAAGCTTGATGCATTCGGATACAGCCTGGAATCTGCGAGGCTGCTGTGGCACCGGACCATCTTGATCTACAGGTAGCAGCTCAGATACGCATGGAAAAGTTGCGCACCCAACATCAAGCACTTGCTTGCGAGAGAGCTAGCCCAACCACGTGCCGTTAGATTTACGTAGCGATGTAAATATTCTGCGAGCCATTCACTTCTGCCAAAACTACATGAACATCACACCGTTCCTATGGCGGTCAGTAGAGCAACCGGTAACTCCTTCTAACGAGTCGCTATGTCTCGATAGGCAAATCTAGCCCTTGTGCGATCCACCTATGTTCTTCCCGTCATCCTATGATAGAGTGGCGCAACTAGGACCGCTGAAGGCGCAGAGACAAGAGCTGAGATGCGAGGTCTTTCCCGCTAGTGCTACAGTCGTGGCTTCCTTGCTTAGGATGTGAGCATCTATAAGAAGGCTGCTCCTGATGTATTCACTTTCATCCGAGACGCACCGACTCTCACATCGCATCTACATCCAGACTGAACAACTATGGTTGCGCCCAGCCTTCTCTTCGCCGCCGCATTCAGCGGACTCGCAGTA
Source organism: Didymella glomerata (assembly GCA_030271015.1). NCBI lineage: Eukaryota > Fungi > Ascomycota > Dothideomycetes > Pleosporales > Didymellaceae > Didymella > Didymella glomerata. The sequence continues at coordinate 670,166 of JAJOHN010000020.1, forward strand.
GCCTGGCCCGAACCCATCGGAGCTCGACCTCTCGATCAACGCGCCATCGACTGCTCAAAGATCAATGATGCCCTCAGCGTCCTCAAGAAGCTTGGACCACCAGCAACAACCTTTTGCAGCTCTTTCCTCAAGGTTCCTGGAACCAAGACGCTGACTGCAACGATCACACCTGCGACCATGTTAGTCAGCCCTGTCCTCCGCACCATACTTCATCTCAAGCCGAACAGACTGACGAGTCCTTGATGAGCAGAACCAGCACGACCGCCACAACCACAACCACAGTCACGAGCGTTTCATGCGGCCAGGCAAAGCGAAACGAGCTGGACCTGAACCTCCCGAAGCGCACCGACGCTATCGACGATCTTGATAAACGCACGGGTATACTTCCTTTGCTTGCCGCTTTCGCTGCACCCAAGATATCCCAGGGGTGTAGCTGTCTCGGGCTACAACCCAAAGCCACTGCGACTGCTACCGTTACTGCTGCCGCTCCAGTACGTCTCCCACTTCGCTGACGACCTTGGAAGTCGACACACTAACATCACCCAGACGACGAACGTAATTGCAACTGCGACGCAGTGTGTTGTATCCCAGGCGGTATGCAAGAACAGCGGCTTGAGTGGTACCTGTGCTCAGGACGCCGACTGCTGTTCGGGCAAATGTGGAGCGAGTTTCGCTGCTAACATCTGCTGTAACGCTAGCAACGTGTACTGCGATCTACGTAGTCCAGACACGTGCTGCAGTGGAACCTGCATCAGTGCAGGCAAGAACAATCAGGACGGGTATTGTGCTTGAACTAGTATCAGCGCCGGGAACTATCGTGTGACTGCTCTGTAGGTAGACAGAATGTATTTGACTACTTCAAAGCATGGTTCACGCATATGTACAAGCATTGTCGGTCATCATGCCAAGGTCGAAGAATCACATGTGCGTAACAGTAACATCCTCCCAAGACGTGGGCTCCGTTCCAAGACAACGTAGATGCATCTCTTGGTGCAGCGTCTCACTGCCGTTCTTGTATACCCTCAGTATGTCAGAATTTCTTTCCCTTGCTCCCTTGATCATCTCATCAATGGCACCGGTGGTCAGTCGCTCGATCTCCTCGTCTCCAGCCTTTTTTGCCGCATCCCGTATCTCGCACACGCGCTTGAGCCAGAACATCCATCGCCAGGGCGTGTAGCCCTTTGGACAGCGGTTTCCAAACTCAGACTCGGTGAACAAAGTACCGCCTTGACCAATGTCGCCCGAACAATCACTCCAACACGCGTCCGATAGGAGAATGATATTGTGGCTGGCAATCCTGAGCCACGCGCACGCCGATGGCAGCAGATTGGCGTAATCTAGATCATGGAGTCTTCGATGTGTGTTTTCGTCTTCCGAACAACCCGGGTCGCGCAGCTCACGCGCTTCCTCGAACGTGTACCGGAAGAGATGCAGAGCAATCTGGCACATCCTGTCTTTGCAAACACGGGCCGAAGCTAGCTTGGCCAGAAAAGTGGACAGATTGAGTCGGTGAGCACTCGACATGGCACCGCTGTGGTCGACCCAGAACTTGGTCATGTTGGGAACTAGGAAGGGAAGGTCGTTCCACAGGATTCCATCGGTTGTCCGCGCGATATCAATCCCGTCGCCCCACGGTGCGGGTCGCGACAGAGGTCCAAGCCCTTGGATACGCAGTATGTCGAGAACGAGACCGTCCTGGTCGGGCTCTCCGTGTGAGATGTGGCAAGCGAGTTGGTAGTAGATGTACCAGAGCGAATGAACGTAGCGCTCAAGAGAGTCAACACCGTCTCCAATAGCGCAATAGCGATCGGTCACGACACCGGTACGGTTGTGGAAGGCAGTGCCGCGTAGGCCCTCGAATTCACCACGAGCAATACTGTCGCGAGTGCTCTGTAGATCCAAAATGAGGGCTTCTGAACCGAAGGCTTGGGGGATCCCTTTCGGTACATGATCCAAGAGTGCGTTGCGAACATTTTGCATCTTGAGTATGATAAGTGCACCAAGGTGAGTGCAAGGTTCGTAGAGAAGCAAGCTCCCTGGGATTTATGCCGACGACGAGGATGTACCAGCGGATTTCAGAGTCGCCATTTCTTCAAGTATGCTAAGCTATCTCCCGGAGACCCGCTTGGCGAAGCAATAGTCGGTGTGCAGGCTCTCAATCGTGCTCGCTGCGCCGCATATTCTGACGTCACTGTACAATGAGTAGCGCAGTATTGGTATCAAATGCTTTGACTGTGGGCTACATTGTTCTCAGCGTTCGTGTATGATCCATAGTGTAGCCTGCGCTACTGTAGGTACGCTGCCATCTGACTAGCGCTTACATTGTGAATGTTGCAGCATCGAGAATGCCCACATGCAGATCCGCAGCTGGCACTTGGTAGGAGGTGCAGCCTCGACCAATGTGGCTCACGGCAGTCGGTTTTCTTCAAGTAGGCTGGAATCTAGGTACCCCAAGGAAATTAGGCAGGCCATGGCATGTGTAATGGCTACCAGCCCGCATCCAAGGCCTCCGTGTATGAGAGATGGTCCTGCGCTGCTGCGTATTGGGACGTGCGTGCGGGCGTAGTGCGGAATGCAGTGTGGTTCACATCATTCGCTGTTACGCTTGAGTCCCAGCTCTCCGATTGACAGAGCGATCGGTGAATCCTTGAGATGTTTTGATAAGGGATCTTGTTGTCGAGTGAGGCTGGTCTGAGCCGTGGACGGAGTTGTGGGTTGTTTTCGAAATGTTGCATCCCCCACGTGACATATAAGGACGAGGTTGTACATGCTTGCGCACAACACAGAGTCCTAGAGACTAACTGGAATATATGTCCAAGGTGTATTGTACTATATAGATTCTACCTTAGTAGAGGATATAAGTCTTTCTACTGTATCACTCTATACTAAGGGAGTGTTGTGCATCTTAGTATATAGACTGTAATATACGCAGCCAGTATAAGATATACGCACAAAGACCCTAGGTTTCTATGATCACGTTGGGGATGTAACTTTTCGAAAACGATAATAACGATTGTCAACGTTGACCGCACAACACCATGCTTTTGTGCTATTTTAGACCACGGAATATCATCTTTAGATACAAAAGTATCACACTCTGCAAGCGCTTCTCTTAATTCCATCGCGTTGTGTTGTTGTAGGGTGGTAACAATTGAAGTGTTTCGGTGATTCGACGCATCACGCGCACGGACACGGTACGTCATCACTTTAGCGTTCTCTAGCGCGACGTGTCGCGTCCAGCCCATACCCAATCTTCCTCATCGACCCAGAGATGGACCATGAGACTCCAACAAGGAGTTACTCGGAGCGCTGCAAACGAGTTGGTGCCAAGCGACCACAGCGACCAAAATCACGACTCTTGCGTATGAAAGATCTCGGCCCATCGATAGAAAGGCAGTGGTGGATCCACCTCTTGACCCCTCAGATACCTCCAAGCGTTCTTCCTTACATGCTTCTGGACGTACACCGCACGATACTCAACGTGCCACCGTGTTGGAAGGTCAAAGGTTTCTTGTAGCTCCTCGAGTTTACGCATCTTCGTTTCTGGGCACAAAAGATACACGAGCACGAAAGCCACAAGGTTCAGGACGGCAAATATGGACAGTGCGCTAGTTGCTCGGACCTTGCTGAGGACGAAGGGGAAAACAAGCACCAGCATGCCTGCTCCTAGGAGGTTGACTGCGACCGCAACAGCCATGCCGGCTTCCCTGGTCACAAGTGGAAACACTTCAGCCGCGATCGAAAATGGTGACGTTCCCGCGCTCGGCGCGTAGAACAAGACAAAGATGACAGCAAACACGGCTACCAGTGGAGTCCGTAGTGTGGACTCGTCGATCTGGAAGAGCAACGCGAGAACCAGCATCGACCATGCCATGTTCGGCAGCCCCATGGCCAGCATGATGGAGCGGCCAATTCTGTCGGAGAGCCAGTATGCCGGGAGGCCACCAATGTAGTTCGCGGCACCAAACGCAAGACCGAGGATCGCGGCGATTTTGGCGTTATATCTTTCGTTCGTCGCAACCTTGATTGGAGGCTCGGAAGGAGGAGGCAACAGGAGATCCTCCCAGACAATGGTCCCGAGCATCGCAATAACGTTGACCCCAGTCAAGATCTGGCTCGACATCGCAACCGTCGCGCACACAAGCGCTCTTCTACATCGCTTCACCCTCCACAACTGGGCCAGGCGACTAAAATACCCGGCGACACCGATGTGGTAGGAGTAAGGATTGTTACGTGCCCGGAGTTGACGCAATGCCCTCTCGAGGTCTAGTTCCTTCGAGCCGCCAACGGTTTCGCTTTGAACGGAGGCTCCGACGGGTCTGGATGACTCGTATCCATCACTTTGCTGTTGCAAATTCTCGTGTGGAGGGACGATGTTATCCAATGCTGCCATCTCGATGGGTGATGTCCGTTCTTGTGAGACTGAATTCGAAGATACCGCCGTATTGGACGAGTGCTGACTCCATTTTGATGGGCCCGCGACATTGCCAGACATCTCGTTTAACACACGACCTTCAAGGTTCAGTTGGGCGTGCGTCAAGATGAAATCTCGGCTCGCTAACAGGGGTGTAACTTGCAACTGCGAGAACGACTCAAGAGCTTGCCTATACTTCCCGTGTTTCATGAGATAACGTGGAGACTCAGGCATCAAATAGATCATGATGAGCAACGGAATCGTCGGGATCAGAACGGTATTGGTCAGGATACGCCAAGACCTCCAACCTTCTTCCGCGAAATGGACCACGAGCAGATTTGCAAGGCAGCCAACAAAGATGCCTGCTCTAATCAGTATCGACATATTCTCATGGGGTTGTCCGGCTCACCTGCAGCATCAGCTAGCTGCCAATTAGCCAAGACGGCACCTCTGATGTGACTAGGACAGATCTCTGCGGAGTATACTGGAACTAGGTTGGACTGTGAGTAAGAGCTCAAGCAGGGTCCCCATTTACTGACTGATTGAAGCTTTAGCCCCAAGAGCGATGCCGTTCAACATCCTGCAAATGGCTAGCTGGGCAACACTGTGCGTCGCGGATGCACCGATGGTGGAAGCAATCGTGATTACACACGAGAGCATGATTGATCCCCTTCTACCTAGCAGGTTCTCTTGTAGCGGGTCGGCTAGGAACGTGCCGAATACACCAGCGGATAACCAAGGTATGGCCATCAGCATCCCAAACATCCAGAGGTGGCTTACCGGAGGCACGTCGTCCGGTCCTGATTTCGTCACATGTAGGCCAAAATCTTTCGGCATCCCATACGCCGTTCCATTGTTCGCGCTCTGCGTCCATCCATTGATCATAGCGCCCAGGCTCGCTGCAACGATGGTAGCACGGAAGAACTTCGACTGCTTCCAAAACCCGCGGCTAAGCTCGTTCTTCTCGTCCAACAATTCCAGCTCGGGACCGCTGAACACATCTGAGTACCTCGTTACGGCTGCTTGATGATCTCGGGCCAGTCTTGCGCCTTTGACGAGTAGATCGAACTGATCCAGGAGGTCACTTTGTTCAGCAAATTGCTGCACATACCGCTCAAGCTCTGTCAAGTTCGACCGTGGATTAATCAGGCTGTCATCGTATTCTTGAGCGGATTGTCTATACTAATCCCCTCCGTCAGTAATGTCTCATGACAAGCTGCATCTTGACAGACGTTGGTTGAGCCTTTCGCTTTTGCTTGGTGGTGGCCACACTGTATCGACGGTCTTGCAAGCCATCTCGACTACCTAGCTGCTTGGAAACGATGCAATGAGTCTTGCATCTTAGGTTAACTTATCCATCGAACACTGCCAAGCAACTTCACAGAAACGTTTTCAGGATGGCCGGGGAGATCTCAGCAATCGTGCAGATAACTTCAGCGTCATGGAAGGTCGTCGATCGAACGATACTTTCCATCCGGGAGATGCGCGTTATAGACAAGTCTGTTGAAAGGCTCGTTCAGACACTGCACCGGCTCCGGGGCGCTATCGCTCTCGTAGCTAAAACATGCGACAAAGCAGGAGGCGAGGCGTCGAATGAAGCGCTTGTCTTCATACGCGCCACGCTCGTTACTTGCGACGAGCCCCTCAAGGATGCATCCAGGCTGATACAGAAACTTGCAGTTTCAGACTCTGACCACGCTTGGGGAAAGTTCAAGCTGAAGATCCGGTCGGACTGGTGGCAACCCGATATCGATGGCTACATCAAGGAAGTTGAGCTGCTGGTTGGCAACCTAAATACCGGCATACATTGCTGGACACTGTACGTACAAGCCGTCGGCTCAATGGATCCATGACTGATGCGCATCCAGTGATATCGCGCAAGCTCAGAGCAGGATTGCGAACGATGTCTACCAGGTAAGACTCGCCCCATCCGTGCTAGATAATTGCTAACACAAAACAGAGAAGCCCTTTTAGACTTTGGCACGAGTTGCAGCGCATTCTGAGAGAGGGGAATACCCGCAGTGCGCTGAATCCTATCGTTTTCGATCCGCCCATTCCGCATAACGCAGACACGTCTCAATCGCCGGACGCTGCAGTACCGATTGCTACCGGATTGACGAATCCCCACAACAATAGCGGTGGCGATATAAGCGCAGGTGTACCTGAGAATGAAGATGACGAACAGGCTCAGTTCCACTTCCAGGTAGCGAAGTGCATGGGTGACCCCGATAAGATCACCAGAGTTTGGGCAACACTCAACAGTCATGGCGATGGTACAAGGTTGGCAAAATCAGTCGACAAAGACGGACGCACTCCATTGCATTTAGCAGCTGAGAACGATGATGTGGAGCTTGGCCGCGTCCTGGTCTGCTTCGGCGCAGATGTGGATGCAGAAGACAGTGAACCAGCGTCAGTCCTAGATTTTGCCGCCGCCAACAATCACGACAACTTTGTCGAGTTCCTTCTCGAGGAGGGCGCGAATGAGTCTCAGGTAGCTGAGAAGAATCAAATAAGATTCAAGGAGCTGCGGCAGGTTATGGAGGTTCGTAAAGCTCAAAAGATGAAGAGCATCGGGATACCGAAAAGAAGTCAAAGCTTGAGCAGCACGCGACAAACAAGCCCCACCGCACGCAAGAGAGCTGGAAGTATCGTGTAGGCTCCGAACATATGTGTCGAGTCGGTTTGCGAAAAGAGTTGTTGATGTTCCTCACCACACCTTCTCAATGCATGAGGTAGCCATGACGTCAGACACATCCATCGCGTTCTCCACGTCACGAATAATACATCTATCCCAACAGATAAGGCACCTCTATAAAAGAACTGGCCGCCGAGTTCCGTAAGAAAGCAACACTAGAAGACCACATCAACAACATGCAATCAGTACTAGGAAAAGTTATCGGCCCGAAGGAGCCAACTGTCGAGAACTTGGACGGACGCGTCGCCGTTGTGACTGGCGGTGCACTAGGCATCGGGTATGCATCAAACTCAGTACAATGAGATTAATACTAAACATATCCCAGGTATGAAGTCAGTCGTGCACTTGCTCTTGCTGGCGTCAAGGTCATCATGGTAAACCGCAAAGAAGAGCAAGGAACTGATGCTATCGAGACTATCAAGAAAGAAAAGGCAGACGCACAAATCGAATGGAAGCAATGCGACATGGGTAACTTGAACGAGGTTAAGAACGTGTTCACCGAGATTCGCAACTCACTGGACCGTCTTGACTTCCTCGTCCTGTCCGCAGGCATCAACACGAATCAATACGGCACGGACCATGACGGCATCGACCGACACTTCGGCGTCAACTGGCTTGGCCACTTTTACGTCTGCAATCAGCTATGGCCGCTCCTTCGGAATACAGGTACGCTGGGCGAGAAGCCCGCGCCGAGGGTTGTATTTGAGGCCTCGGAGATGCACAGGACCGCACCACCCAACGTGCACTTCGCCAGTCTTGAAGAGCTGAACAACCCTGACATTGGACCGACTCAACTTTATGGGCGTACTAAACTCGCCATGATCTTGGGCGCGAAGTACGGTTTGCGCGACCATGTCATCAAGCCCAATAGCGACAACATTTATGCCTTGAGTGTACACCCCGGCGCTGTAAGCTCTACATATCTGGAAACAAACACATGTCGCTGACCAGAACTGTAGGTGAACACAGCTATGCAACAACAATGGAAGGATGCCTACCCAGGCATTACTGGTGTCCTCCTCACTAACGCCATGCTCGCCTTCGGGCGAAACCCTGAGCAAGGCTCATACAGTGCGCTATGGGCCTTGACTGATCCCTCAATCGAAGAAAAGGACCTCAACGGATATTATTTCGCCGATCCTGGGCAGCCAGGCAAGGAGACAGCTCAGGCGAGCGATCCCGCACTTGGTGCTGCGCTATGGGATCTGAGCACGCGCCTGGTCAAGGAGAAGGTTGGCGATGACGCGCTATTGGACTGGAACGAGGGTGGAAAGAAGAACTGAGCGCATTGGTCACTGTAAGGTAGACCTTGAATAGAGTGACGACTACAAACATCCAATGACCTGGCACGGATACGCCTCCTGTACCTATACCATGCTACCATTTATTGATTGAGGGAGGGAACCCAATTATAAGCTATGCTGTCGTGGAAAGGTTTCTACAGGGTTCCCACTCTGCCAGGTATGCATCGTGTCTTGAGTGCAGTCCCTCTAAAAATGCATTACCTTTCTGACTGTGCGAGGACTGCAATGCTAACTTACTGGAGCAGTCTGGTGGCTACCGCGGAAGGTATTGCTCGCCGTAAGATCTATGCCCACAACACTCGTTGCTTCATTTCTTCTTTTACACCCCTTTCTTCATTCTTCCGTCCGTCTCTTCGTCCTTGCCTTCGCTCATACCTTTGTTCTAGTCCTCATTCTTGCCATTCCTCGTAACACCATGCACTCAGATGCATGTGGCATCCAATCTTTACGCGAAGCTGACGATTTCCAGCTCTCTGTCTTGAACACAAGGCCTCATTTTCGCCTGAAGGCATTGATCGCTGCTGGCGAGAGGATCTTTCTATCTCCGTTCGTGTGTTCTTCACACACGACTCAGTCCTCCCAGCTCGGCAGCGCATCGACTAAACAATTCAGGCGCAACCGCAAACTCCATCTCCGACCCAATCGCATCGCGCAGAGCAGTCGACCGACTCCCGCCGCCCATTTGCAGCATCGGACGAAACGCACGCTCCCACATGATATCCGGCCGTATCGACGCACCCAGAAACACCGCCATAAGGTCTGCCGGGTCCCTGACAAATCTGTTATTACACAGCCGTACGATTTCCGCCCAAAGACTGTATTCGCCGTCCAACGTCATGCTCTCTGTTGGCATAAGGTGCGCCAGAAGGTATCTGAGTGTGCGTTTGCGAAGCTCGAGATTGGGCTCGAAGATACTGAGGCTTTCTTCTGAGCCCATACGTGAGCTCCAGCTGCAGAGTGCGCGGGCGGTGATGGCGAGGTGGTGCGAGGGTTCGAGGTTCTGCAACTCATTGTGAGGGAGCGGAAGCGCTTCTTCTGCAGCGAAAGTGTATATGTCTGCGTAGCACCGTAGGCATGATTTGAGACACAGAGAGTCTGAAGGTCGGTTACGGGCAAGCGGAGTCAGGTGGTATGGCATTCTGAGGGTTTGCGTGAATAGTGGCTGTGGAGCGTCGTAGTCTCGTAGTGTTGGTGATTGAAGGTGCCCCATTTGATCAGCTATAGCGTCCATGTAGTATCGGATTCTGTCGAATCGGTAATGCGAGAAGTGTCGGAGGATGTGTGTGAGATACATGAGGTATCGGTGAAAGATATTATCCCGAAACGGGTCGGTGGACTTTAGAACCATAAGGCAGGCCATTGCCATATCATCCAGCGCGTCGTAGTCTTGCAGTTCAGCCCTTTCGCGTATCTTGCCTTGCATTTCGGTAGTACCGAATACTAGGGACACCGTTTCTGTCGCCTCAAGCACGATAAGCTGGTCAATCTCGTAACTGGAGGCGTTACTGAATGGGTATCGTGAGTGATCTTGACCTGAGTGTGACTGCGTGCCAATCTGTAGTAAACCACCACAGTATAGTCTGATGCACTGTTCGAGCCGATAAACCGCAGATTGGTACACTACAGGGCGAAAGGACACTGTAGGCGTTAAGTCTTCGTTGGGCGGCTCAGTCGAGTTTAGCAATACAAGTACTGGCAAGGGCTGTTGTTGAAATAGCCGAGCCCACTCAGTCTTGAGCTGATAGATACGCGAAGCAAGATTCACGTGTCTATGGCCAAGTGTCTGGACCATCCTCTCGAAGACATCTTGCATATCCGTGAAGGACGACAATGTTTTTTGATACGACGTTTTCTCATTGACGTAATTCAATTCGTGCGAGATAGTGGTGTTCAAATGCTCAGATGGTGATGTAATGGCCCTCTGATTCGAAGTTTCGTTGCTGGCAGATGTCGGCGTAAAAGTGTTGGGTATCATGATCCAGTCTTCCGCGTGCCCCCACATACTTGCATAAATGTCTGAGGATGGACTTCGGTAGTCATCGCTATCCCCAAACACGAGCGTGTCCTGTAAGGCATAGATGAGCCATTTCAGCTCGAACAGTAGATCGCGAATGTGCTTCCACTCGAACTGAACTGCGATTGTTATTCGAGCCGGGTAAAGCCTTTCGGTTTGTCCGTCTTTGACAAGTTTTTGAAGATAGGCGAGTAGATTTTCGCAACTGCAGGCGCAGCTTCTAAGAAAGATCAAAACCTGCTAGTCCAGTCAGTTCTGTACGTGTAAAGTAGTCAGGTGCGGAATGTACCGTGTCTTCTGATGCACCTCTGACAGCTATCAGGTGGGGTTTTAATGCTTCAAGGTGCGAGACCAAGCTCTCAGTCTTCCTTTTGACCGCCCATAGATGCAGGTGATTGCTCGTTGTCCTCAAATCACGAGCGCTTTCAGCGAGCTGCTGAATGTTCTGTTTGAGTTGATCGGCGATTTTGGGGAGGCTCATGGATGAATATGGGAGGAACAGTGCCCAAAGCGTTGGAGGAAGAGCATCAAATCCAAATGGGTAGCGACTCAACGTCAACGATGTGAGCCGCGGAGATGTAAGCAAGCCATGCTGGTCTAGACGGCAGGTACCTGGTCAAACCCCGAGAAGTGTCATTGTTCCAGCAATCGTGGCCTAAGGCGAATCGGATGTCGATGCGAAGACGATCGAATTTAGTGCTTGTACCGCCTGAACGCTGTGCATTCGTGATAAGGTTTTTCACAACAACGCCTAGACAACACAAGTGAGACCAGGTACAACTTGTATCTGAACGTGGTTGTAGTATTTGATGAAATTCGAGTATTGTCTTTGTCGCGTTGAAGTGTGGTGCGCTGGAGGACTTGCAGGGGCGGATCGCGCACGGAAACGCCGCAATTGATCGTCTGCATGCCGGACGGGCGATGGACCCTTTTAGAGTTACTCCCTACATCAAGCACCCCACTTGCATCTATTGCAGGGCTTTGCGGATCGAGATCCACGCTTTGACACGCATCTTTTGGATCTTTCCTCGATGCTGGTTGGATGCGGAAGACATCTCCAGAGAGACTCGGGACCCCTTGCCGACGAAAAAGGTGGCCCTCATTGGACTTCGAGTTTCGCACATTTTGCCAACTCTGGTTCGACAGCGGAAGATAAACTGCCGGATCTGACTGCACTGTGAACATATGAAGTACAAATGACGTCGCAAATGCCGACGCAGCAACTGCCGTGTTTCATCAGGTATTCTTCCTTCATTGCTACACCCTTCCTTTGACCGCGGTCCACCTGTCGCACGACTCACTCCTGACGAGTCGAAGTTCTGTTCGTCGAATGCACTTCTGACTATGGCTGTTTGCTCAATCGTCAGACGGAAAGACGAGCAGTGGACATGGACGGTATAGACTATGCGCGCTTGAAGCGAACCACCAGCTCTACTGCCAGCTACATCAGCGGAATTCTATGTGATGGCAATGCAGCAGGGACTTCTCCGTAATTGTCAGCATGTCCGACGCTATTGTCGTCTCTTGGTTTGGTTATTTCTAGTCTCGAACCCTTTCTACTACCCACAACCTTTTGTTCTATCTCACCCTCCTCTACTTGCATACACCTGCCTTGCAAGACGATTGAAATATTCGCGATCTAAGACGCGGAACCATAAAATATTGCCTTGCATTTGCGCAGCTCCATCTGATCTCGAACAGCTGATCAAACCGCAACAACCAGCTCCCAAAGCGCCATACCTTAGCTCAGGAGGAGATTCCGAAGCAACCAGCCATTCAGAGAAGACCCTCCGACTCATGGCTCGTATAAGGCGATCAGCCTGCATGACTATCGCAGCGCCTATCATCGGGGGCTCGGATGTGGGAGAACGTTCCATTCAGGCCCGGCGCCCATGTATATCATCGGCGACATCGTTGCTGCCCGTGCCGCAACAATTAATTCAGGCTATAGTTGACAGCCGAAGGACACTTGACGCCCGGTAGTCAACCGTTGAGCGGCTGTTGGTACGCGCATACCACAGGGCCCAGATGAGGCACGACTTGTTGTGTACCTGGCTCTTGGCAAGTCTCTTGTTGTTTGAACTACGTGAATATCTTCTAAGTATCCTTCGAAGAAAGCTCTTCCTTGCCATACAAGGTCCAAGACCCCTTTGTTTTCTTAAGACATTTTCTATGTGTTCTCATTTTCGCGATGATGTTCGACGTGGTGGAGATGGAATAGAGCAAGCACTTATACAAGGGTGGTATCCTGGGCAGGAAGACTTCCAGATACTGCAGTAGGAGGGTTGAAGCATCTGATTTCCTGGCTTAAGTCTCCTCTTCCATTTTCGAGTCCATGTAAGATACTGCCGGCGCCAGTGTTACAAAAGCCACGCTGAGTCGTTCGTAGGTCCCCTTGGTTTTTATTTCAATGGATATGAGCAAACGCTGGTCAGAGCTCGGAGACCAATACCAATCTGAGGATTTCTTGTGACGAAAGATCAACGGGAGGCCAAATACAGGTCTGTCCCAGATCTGGCCGTCGTCAAAGGCCGGAATGACGTTACAAAGACGAAACTCCCAGCCGTGGGGGGCACCTCTGGATGCAAGAAAGCCTGCAGTGATGACGGGCTTTTTCACGTCCCTCTCAGCAAGGGCCCTATAGGCGGCTTCGAGATCAATCAAAGGGCCGCGAAGTTTGATACTGGCGTCAAGGATTTTTCCAGATACCGCTGAGCCGCGGAACTCGTGTGTGATATTGAACACCGCAACGCCATCTAAAGGTCGTCCTGGTGGATTGTACTCGGATTCGAGAAGCCAAGGCCATTTAACCTCGCTTCGGATGCTTGCCCATGACCAACTGGGCACGCGAATATGGGGCTCTGGCTCGCAACGACCCCGGGCCACGGAGTCCTCAGAACGGTACCACGTGAGGTCGAACAGAAGCGTACTCTTCCATAGCCCGGCTATGTATTCGTCATTGGGTCGAAGACGCCAGACCTGCTGAGCGATAGCGGCAATGGCAGGTAGTCGATCTTCATCGAAGGTAAGCTGTCTGGTAGAGTATTCTTGGACAGCGTTGTACCATTTCTGTTGTATGTAGCTTTGACCGAGGACTGCGGCTTCTGTGGAGCGGAGATCTTGCAGAGCGAACGAAGAGATGAGTTCAAAGGAAATTGTTGAACACTGCCGCTTGTGAGTTCTTTGGCACTGCCAAAACAGCTCCTGGGAACCGTAGTGGATGGTACGTGGCGATAAGGACAGCTCCTGGTGGGTCCAGCCCCTGGTCAGTACAGGCCACTCGCTAAAATGGTAAGAAGGAGCGTAGTACAAATTGGAGCCAGAGGTTGGATATGATGGACTAGGTGGAAGTCGTCGAATATGTAGGTCGGAGTAACCTGGCACAGCCTCTCCACGCAGTTCCACGCTCGTTTCACGGAACAACCCCCCGCTGGAATCGCTAGAGTGGGTTGCAGCTATCGTGACGAAACAACCTTCATAGATGTCAGCCATTTGAGCAGACTGCATGCGCCAGTCCTCGATGTCGTCCTGCACTATGCAAAGACTGTCAATCCAGATATAGCTAATGCCTAGCTGAGTGCATGTGTATATGGCGTCCTGAAAAGTTCTCGGGAGACACGAAACTGGTAGCCCCTGAGCTGCATGTACGTCTCGGTTGGCATTGGTTGTGGTCAGCAAGGTCTCGGTGCCCCAGCAGTGGCTCAAACAGGCGTAAGGAGTGGGGTTCACATTCTCTTGGAGGTAGACCCGGTCGCTGTGGATGTGTAGGAATCTAACTCCGAGCACTGCAGGACTTCCATCCGACCATGCATGGTGGGAGCTGCATTGGTGTGAGGAAACGCACTCTTGGAGGCAGCTTCCAATCCAAGAGAAAGCCAGGGGCGAACGTGTGCTTCCCGGAAGTGGATCGAGCGCTTCGCCATTGATACGGATGAGCGAACCACTCTCTAGCAAGGTTTAGTGATGTGAACTGTGCCGAGAGAATGATCTTACCATCAAGCAAAGCACACTGGAAATGGGGATAAGGCTCGTTTTGCGTTTGCAGGACAAAGTGATCAGACTGGAGTGTGTACACATACGTCATATCTTCTGCAGGAATGAAGCGCGCAGCCCAAGTTACGCAGGCGAGTAGCGGATGACATCTGCAACAACGCTGTTGAGCCCCCGTGAGAACGTCTTCGATTCTGTGTGCCGGCTGAGGCCACTGACCGCACCCCTTGCAACCTGGTACGTCTTCGAGTCGCACATCGCCCTCCCGATCCAGCGGATAAGCCAAAAATCGACATGTTTCCATCGGAGGAGTAGAGAATGATTGGATTGCGGTGGGGATGGGGAAGGCTGTGACAAGACTACGGAACGGCACAACCTAATCCTAGAGGAACACGTGATTCTCACATCAGCCGCCCGCGAAACTTGATTTCCTGACCCATGCGTCAGCTGATGAATCAAGTGATGATACAATTGTGCACTGTGCTCTTGTCAGGGTCTCTTCACTCTTGCTTGCACTGAATTACGCAAAGGACACCAGTGTGAGCCTTCAAGGCAGCCTCGATTCACCCGGGCGACGAATGGATCATTGCAACCACTTTCAGGAAGCTTGTTTCAGTGGGTTAGCTTTGACAGTAATTCGCAGGGCTCTACTCAATATTACTAGGTGGTCAAGTGAGTAACCAAGCAGTAGGTCGTCCGCATCAAGCCCCTCCAGGCACCGGTATCCCACTCTCACTTCTCTTTTTGACCTTGAGCTTCATCTTCTTGTCCCCACTATTCTCTGTCTCCTTCCTAGACCCAATACTCGCCACACTCAATCTGTTCGACGCTTTAAGTACACCACTCTCACCATGCCCCTCCTCAGCAACAACAGCACTCACAGCCTTCGCACTACCTAGGCTAATTCCTCTGTCGCCGAA
Organism: Didymella glomerata; assembly: GCA_030271015.1. Classification (NCBI taxonomy): domain Eukaryota; kingdom Fungi; phylum Ascomycota; class Dothideomycetes; order Pleosporales; family Didymellaceae; genus Didymella; species Didymella glomerata. The sequence continues at coordinate 685,503 of JAJOHN010000020.1, forward strand.
CCGACTCTGCCGCCCACTGCTTGCCTGCGAGTCGAAGCTCCGCCGTCTCGCTAAAGTCTTGTTCGGTGTGCTGGGTTCCGTCCCTGCGACCTCGTCGCTGCTCCACCAGCCCTCTGGCCGACTCGTTGATGTCTGGCCTGTAATCTGGGAGTCGTTCTGGCTCACAGCTGGCGATCCGATTGTGTGGACAGCGACGACTTTGCTTGTGCTCGGCGATGGCTCCTTCAGGCTGTCGAGGTGCGACTGTGAAGGTGTGCGCTGCTCGGCCGGCGTGTCCTTGAAAGGGAACGAGGTGTGGCTGAGGGGTGGACTTTTGGGTGATTGGGCGTGGCGAGGGTGTGGGATGCGTGTGATCTGTGCGAGACGCGAGCGTGGCGAGGGCTCGTTATCTTCGCCGTCGCTCATGATCGAACGGCGTGTAATCTGCGATACTTTTCTGGCAGATTGCGAAGGTGTTCCGCTTGGACTAGAGTCACTTGCGCCATCATGTTCAGGCGCAGGAAGTTGGCGTGGCGAGGGTAGTGGCTTGCTGAAGTGAACTGGGGAGCGCAGGGCCCTAGTCTTGTAGCTTTCGAGTGCTGCGTTAGCAGTATCAGCATTGGCATGTTTGTCGAGCGCTTCGAAGACGTGAGGGAAGACAAGTTTGTCGACTGACGAGGCCCACAAGAAGTCAAGGTGCTCGTAGTGTGGAATCTCTTTGGCAATGGTGTGGCGAGGGAGCTCCTTCAGCATTACGTTGATATCAACCAAGCTGTCTGATCCGCCCCAAACCAGTACGATGGGCGTTTTAATGTTGCGCGTAGGAAACTTGGCGACCTTGTAGTACTTGGAGCGGTTTGAGGTGATCGGGCTGGGTGCCTCGTCATCGTACATCTGGAAGACGCCATTGCGGATGATCTGGAACCAGTGCACCACACTCTTGGTCGACGTGTACGAGTACAGATGCGGGTAGCTGGCCAGCTTCTGGTCCGGTGAGATGTTGACAGCAGTCCAGTTGAACAGAAACCTCAGACTCGTGTCAATGAGTCTCACAAAGATGGGCGGGTACAGGATTGACTGCCACATGGTCGCCGACGCTAGAATAGCCTTGCGTCCAAAAGCAAGGTAAAGGATGTCCGGACTTGCCTTGACGAACGAGTCGACAGTTCCACTGGCCACGCCCTTTGGACTCATGGCCGGCGCCAGCGCAATGAACACGTCCACCTTCTCATTGAGCGTAGGATGAATACTCAAAGTCGCAAACGCCTGCGCAGTACCCTGACTGAAGCCAATGTAGCTCAAGCTTGGCTGATGAGTAGTCTCCAAGATATAGTTGATCGAGTCTGGAATGTCATGAAACGCAAACTGATCCATACTGAAGTTCCAAAACTTTGCGTCTGTAGGCGCCATGTGGATGTTCTTCTTGCTGTACTTGTTGCCGCGGTTGTTACCGAGCCATACATCGTAGCCGCGCTCGACGAGCTCAAAGGGAAGGCAGCGCTCGCGCTCGGTGAGGCACACCCAGACCTCGCTATTCATCATGAGCCCGTGGTGCAGATAAACAACTTTCTTCTTGAGGCCGTCTTTGCCCGGTCCAGCATTGACGCGCTCGCCCTCGTCGCCGTGCTTCCAGCCTAGTCGGTGCAGGCCGAGCAGGTACCCGTCACCGGTCTGCACGATGTGCTCCTCGCAGTAGTATCCATACAGCTCACAAAGCTCGGTGAAATCACCAGCGTTGGCGATTGCGCTCCAGACATCCTTCTTTCGGGCACGCGAGCGGCGCGACGAGGGCGAGGAGAGCTGGTTGAAGACGCGGCGCGTGATGCTGTAACAGGCATTGATGATGGGCGTAGGAAGCGCGAGGGTGATGACGGCAATGACGGATTCGAGGGCGATGAGGAGGATAGAGAGGACGAGGGCGAAGTACTCGCGCAGGTGCAGGCGACCGAGGAAGGGGATACGGAGGGCCATGGTGGATTGGCCACTCGAATTGGTGTGATGACCTTATCTGTAAGGCAGGCGACGAATTGGCAGGCACGATGGTCTCATTTCCTCATCAATCCACCAATGCTCGAGCGAAGCGCGTAATGCGAAGGTGGTATAGGGCTGATAAGAATAGTGAAAGGAGTCAGAAGAGACAAAGCTCCTGACACGCGCCATGCCCGTCGCATCATCCTTAACTGTTAACTGTGGAGAAATGACGTCTCAATCTGTCTGACATGTGACGATCCAGCCCTCCAAAAACCCACGGATCCACTTGCACTCCCGCGGGCATCGGTGTCTTGGCACGCTTCCGGCATCTCGGAATAGTGGCACAACATCTCCAACATACGCGCCGCACCACACACAAGCCGCAAAGATGCCTCAATCATGTAAAGACATCCGTAAGTGAGCGTGCTACGATGTAAACGAACACATCCTTCCCATCACCACCCTGCGGATCTATTTTCCCCTCCCAGACAGTTCCATATCAGTATCTCCTTCACGAACTCCTTCCCAGGATCAGCATATAACTTCACCTGCGCATTTCGACTAACAACATCACAGGAGCAGCCCTCGCATTCTGCCTGCAAAACAGCGACTGTATCCTTGTCGAACGCAACAGCCCCGGCGACTGCCTGCGACCACCGCTGAAATACACGCTCCCCACACAATGCCAGCAACTGCAGAAGGGCTACGCCGAGTGCAAAAAGGGCATGATAGACATGCGCAAGCGGTTCAGAGGCAACAGGCCAATCGCCGTGCAAGGGCAGCTGGAGACGGGCGCGTTCGGGCATGGGCGGAGTGAAGCTGACGAGAAGGCGGGCACAATTGAAGAGAAGGGGTACATGCTGTACGCTGGGCGACCGTACCAGGACGTCAAGCAGACCAAGGGCGACGAGGATCCGGACAATAAGGGCTTGGAGAGGTGATGGGCGCGTTCAAGGATAAACGAGTGCATGAAGAGCATCAAAGGAGTTATGGGCATGGGCTTCATCGAGGACTCCCCTCTCTGTAAAAACACTGTATGGGAATATCCCGCGCATACTGCTACGGGAGTGTTACGAATAAACACCCGCGTCAGCCCTTGAGCTGTACCCTCCGCCAACAGTATCCGCGAAACCATGATCGAGAAAGGGAGAACACCAACGCTTGACGAAAGGCCTAGCATACTTTCGGTACGAGGATCGTTTGTCTGCACTATTTAGTAGATATCCGGACTGAGCAATGGTCACAAGATGAAAAAGTACGGGCCGTCGAAACACTCGTCCCAGCCAGGCCTCTTGCGCTGCCAATAGCGTCGTAGTACGGCCCGCGCTTTCAGCGGACTGCTCGTACCTAACAATCGACTCTGCTCCTCTAAGCGTCGCTCGATCCAGATGCGCGTGCTGGGCTGGTCGTGGAATCCGGCCTCCACACCAAGTACGCAGAGTGGGAACAGTGAGAACTTTTTCAGGTGTCGAGATAGCGCCGAAGCCTTGAGGTTTTCTAGCAGCTGCTCGCCGTGTATCGAGCGCATGGTGACCATCTCCAAGCTGTCGGGGAGAGCGCCGACAGCCTGCAGCGACATCGTGCAGTAAAGAGCAATCGCAGATTGGTAGATCGACCCAATGAGCTGCCAATCTTCGTGATTCCCGCCAGGCTGCGCCCAGTCTTCTGGCTCGAAGGCTTCAACTCGGGCGAGTATATCGTGTGCATCCAGCATGTGCTGACTCGGGTCATCGAAGGGTGCGTTGCTGACTTCCCACCGTAGTCTGTTTATGCGAATAATTTCGCTGAAAAGTGTCGGAGGGCACAAAAGATAGGGGAAGATCAGGCTGTAGAGTTTCTCGACCTCTTCAACATGCTGCTCATGAGGCTCGGTGATGCTGATCTGATCTGTTGCGGGGCCAAGACTGTTGGAGAACGTCACAATGCTGCGGCTTGTGAGCGACTTGAGATACCTTCCAGCCATGATAAACTTACACAATGAAAATGACCAGTGATGATGTCAGGTATGGCGCCGACCGCAAGAGGGCTGCAAACCCACCGCGCATGTCGATCAATCGCTTCATGCCATGCGCGTGCGATCTCCAGTCGCCAGCGCTCGAGTTCTGGACCTGGGATATATTGTTAGCCTTGAAGATGCGCTCTTGTCGTGGAGGACTAATCACCTCCGCAGCCATGAACATCAAAATACTACTGATGGTCAAATCAGTATTACGAGTAGTTTCCCTTGCTACATTCTCGCTAAGTGCACGAATCGCAAGGCCTCGATACTTGTAGATCTTCGCTCGATTGCCTGCTACCAGCGCACGGTTGGAGCCCTCTGGCAGCGAATGTATGTAGTGATTCAGACCCAAGCAGACAAGAGTATGGTGCATGGCAGGAGGCAAGACATGTAAAGCCCAAATCGGAAAGTGGATCACTGCCGGATTGGGCACCAGTGAGTCCGTTTCTTTGACGTCCGGGTAAATTCTAATGTTGACTCGTGGAGTCAGTCAGTGCATTCTGCGTGGGGAGGCGGACCTACAGTAGTTGACAGCTTGCACAACCTCGCTCGTCTCATTGGACAGATGCTCGTATGAAGGTAGCTGGTTTATCTCCATGATCCGCAAGAGACGTTTTAGCTTCTCAAGAGGTTCCTCGTCGCTTTGTAGCAGGACCGCGGCTTCCCAAGCTTGCCCTCTTTCGACCACTGCTCTGATGTTTTTCTGACTGCCCATGCGCATGATTTGTTGGCCCACGCCAACACCTGCAGCAGCCTCCGCAGCCATCAATGTGATGTGCTCTGTCTGCTCTTGCGTTGTCATGCTGTACCACCATGCTGCCTTCTCTTCGTGGACCAGCATGGCTGCGAGTTGGCTCTCATAGAGCTCGAATGCCTCTGGACTCATTACAGGCTTTCCGACATCGCAATGCTGAGCGACGTCGAGAGCCGCCGATTCTAGAGTCGGAGATTCATCTTGTATGATAGTCTCCGTCGAATCAGAGTTGCTGGAGTTTTCAGACAAGAGCACGGGTAGGCTGGAGACGATCGGCGCGATGGGTCCATGATCTATCGGCCTGATAGTGTACACCTTGGGTGGGCTGTCCTTCTTTCGTCGTCTTGAGGTTACTTTGCCGGGCTCCACCCACTGCAGTGGCTTTTGCTCATCATACCCCGGACATTCCTTGCCAGCCTTGATGCACTTCTTGCAGTGAGGTAGGGTGTGATCACAGACTAAGCGTCGCTTGAGGCATTCCCAGCACTGGCGTGTTGCGCTCTTTTCTCCGCTTTGGGCTCGCTTCATGGTTTCAATCAGGAACAATTGCTTCTAGAATTCCGCGGTGCGCACTATGATCGAGGCAGTCGGGACCAGGTATCAGTCTAAGCGGTATTTGCGCGCTCCTCTGCATCTTTATTACCTTTGGTGGTCGAGCTTGGGAGCCTGTGGTTGGCAACACTCCGCAGCGACGCACATGCCGTTGGCAGTGTCAGCAGCCACAAGGCTTGGCCAATGTTCTGCCCGAATGCGGTCTAACGTAAACGCCGGCGACTCTGCAAGTGGAGGGCACGGATGACGTAAGTGCTGACTACGCTAGCGTGGCTAGCCTTTAACTTGCGGACTTCCATTTCAGTCAACTCATTGTGCATCAATCGGAGCGTCCAATCACTGAACGCCGAGGTCACGCCCAGTGATGCAATCTGCACAGCAAATGCTTCTCTGAGCAGTGAACCAGGATTTCGAGCGGACACTTGACTGTGCGGACGCAGCATGTTGACGACAAGGACCGGGACAAGGCCAGGTCAGACATTCTATATCATCACCCCGGTACATACGAAAAACTTATATGAACTCGCCACTCCCGTCTAGGCATCAGCTGCAGTCCCCTTGACGAAGCTTGGATGAGCTTGTACAGCCTTGATGTTAGTCTTGGCCATACTTTTTGCCATACTTTTTGCCATATCAGCACTAGCGTGAAGTGCTTATTCCGGTCGAAGGATCTCAGCGTGAATCGCTGGGTTGGGAGTGAATGCAATTGTTCCCGCGAGATGCAGGAAGGCAGGTATAAGTACAGGCGGTTGCCATGAAGACGGAAGGGCCCATCAACACTGAAGCTTACTCAATCGATCATGGCAGCAGCTGGGAAACCTGTTGAAGACAGCCTTTACTTCTATGCACCTACCAAGGTCGCTCCTCCAATTTTTGCAGCGTGCTTCCTCGTTACGGCTTGCACTCACATCTGGCAATGCCGACATTACAAATCTTGGAGTATCACCGCTTTGCACCCCCTCTGCGCCTTCATGTTCACAGCCGGTTTTGCGATTCGTGCATACGATGCATGGAACTACGAGATCGTCGGAACATACATCGCGAGCACACTCCTGATCTACTGCGCTCCTCCGCTGCTCGAGCTAGCCAACTACCACGTTCTTGGTCGCATTCTCTACTACGTTCCTTATTTCACGCCGATTCACCCAGGGCGCACACTCACCACATTCGGCATACTCTCGGCTTTTGTTGAGACCATGAACGCTCTTGGTGTCTCTTACCTCTTGAGTCCAAGGATTGGCGAAAGCAAACAGAGCCTTGGAAATGCGCTGCTGAAAGCCTCGCTCATTTGCCAACTGGTGATCATCTGTCTGTTCTGCTTTATTACTGGTGTCTTCCATATGCGTTGCAGAAGGGCTGGTATTACGTCACGCAAAGTACAGGGACCCATCATCACGATGTACGTGAGCACGACACTTATCTTGATCCGTACCATCTATCGCATCGTGGAGTACTTTGGCACCAGCCGGATCCCGGCCAAATCACCACCAGATTGGGATCCAATGTCTCTGTCGCCGTTGATACGATATGAGTGGTTCTTCTGGGTCTTCGAGGCAACTCCGATGCTTATCAATACCGCTCTGTGGAACATTAGACATCCAAGACGTTACCTGCCCGAAAACTATCACATCTATCTGGCACAAGATGGGCAAACTGAGCTCAAGGGTCCAGGCTGGCAGAACGATAGACCGTGGTTGTTGACCTTTGTTGACCCCTGCAGGCTGACTGCGGCGGTCACGGGTGGAAGAAGGAGGAAGGAAAAGCAATTCTGGGAGATGAATGGCTTCGAAAATTTTACTCCAAATAGGGGTTGATTAGGTGAAGGAAGATACTGGATGATAACATTGCGTGCGCTGCTGTCGGGACTAGTGAGGTTATGGGTCGGAAACGAGGTGTGATCAATTGTTCATCCATGAAGCACCTCAGCTGCGCACATCACTGGGGTCTTTCACAATTCACATTCGCCATAATGTTGAGGCAATAGTGACCTTATCACCTACTCGAAATCTTCTGAAGACACCTGCATTTCTCCCCGCCTTGCCGGTCAAACTTCTCGTGGGCATGCGTCCGGCTTCATCAGCTCCTTCTGACTGGTGCTGGACCCGAGGGCGACGTACGGCATTATAAGACTCGAGACCTGCACCGATATAGGTGTCCGTATTGCCGAGATTATCATGCTTCTTGCAACCATGGCGAGCACCTCCGTCACCAACAAAGCATCTTCTACTCCCTGGGCGGCACCAGTATCTTGGCAAGGCATGGAGGCATGGATAGAGTCGCCCAGAAGGATGGATCAGCCACGGTAGTAAGTCGATGTGCGCAAGCGATGGAAGACTCCAGCCTAGCTCGGTCAGCGCCGTAGTCTCGGCTCGTCAGGCTTACTGTGACTGGAGATGATCACAACGCCGTGGGCGCGGCGCACGTATAGGCTATGAGAGTGCTTCTTGGACAAGAAAAAAAAGATGCACTTTTGAGCAGCACAGCACAGCATAGCTACGTGCGCAGTGGAATGTGATGCTGAGGAAAGCAGCCATAAATGGGCAAAAAAGTCACGTTCGAAAAGTGGGGCCAATGTGGGGGAAAGCGCGGCCTCCACGATCGCGTCGCGGTACACAAACCGTCGCAGAGCAGTTGCGTCATCATCATCCAAGCGCCGGCAAGCAAATGGTAACGCCCTCGATATCGGTCCATTGGCCTCGTTGGTCCACGCCCGTGGCAGGCTGCAGCTGACTCACTCCAAAGGTGCCCGCCTGAACGCTGCTCAACTATCTTGAACAGTCACGCTTGTGTTGTGCCGCCCTTCACGTCGACCGATTGCGCCTTTGAAGTTATAAAGCTGATTCCAGACCTGGTTGCAAGAATTATATCGGAGCTCAAGCCTGTTTGTCGTCTTCACGCTCAGATGTCTCCTTTCATCGACACCGCGGTCATCCGTACCCTTGCTCTGGAAGAGCTCCCCTCCGAACTGCAGTCCCTTCAGCTCAAATGTTCGGATGAGTCCATCACACAGCAGCTTTTAGACGCGATCGAACGCGGCTCAATCTCGACATCTGTATTTGGCGTCTGGCTGCGCTTCTGCAAGTCGCCCGTTGTCATTAAGCAAGCTCTGAGACAGAAGATCTCGGTTCGAATCAGACATGCAGGCATTAAACAGCTCAGGAGTGGCCTGGAATCGTCACGGTGGGAACAAATCTGGGAGGGGCTGGGCGGTACGGCAGGCTTACTAGGGATGTTCGGCGATCTGTCGGTCGAGGAAGTCAAGGCAGCATGCAAAGCGATCAATCGCTTAACATGCAACGGAGATCTGACCCGAACGGATGCAGATCTCATACGTAAACGCGCGTGTGTTACCGAATTCTTCAAATGCTTGCATCCCAAGCAATTCCCAGATGCTGTGGCCAAGAGTCGCGATCTACGACCGTTGACTGAGTACTATCAACTGCTCGTTCCCAGTTGTACTGCGGAGATCGTCGATTGGGTTACGAGTATAGAGCAGGAGGGAAATTGGCAATTCGTGAAGGAACGAGACCTGTTAAAGCATCATTCGGAGACCATCGGGAAAGCCGCAATCCACAATATGTTCGATACTCAGTCGCTGGACGTCAAGAGCAAGGATCGGCTTCAAAAGCTGTCGAGGCAGTATCCGCCAAGTAGCAGCTCGAAGCATGGATTTTCAGCTTCAATGGTCTTTGCACTATCCTTACTACGCAGAATCGTCGAGACGGACGCCAAAGATGTAGGAGACTCTTGGGTAGTCTCCAACCTCATTCGGCCGCTATTGAGACGTGCTATCCGCAAGCGCGTTGCGTGGTCACAAAACCAACAAATCGTTGACTTGGCTGTACGATTCTTCGAACATCGCCCGGATGCCACAAAATGTCTCAAAAGTTCAAAAGGCGATGTTTTGCACATGGTCGCAATATGCTGGTCGCGGCGGTCTGGTTTGTTTGAAGCCCACCTGAAGCGTCTGATGGGCATTGTCTTCGGCAAGAAGACCGCGTTTGAGGATTTTGCAGACCTTTTGACTGGGATACCCCGATCACGGAGATACACACTTCTTCACATGTGCTGCCTGGAAGTCTTGGGAGTTGATCTGGAATCCGAAGTCGATTTGTCCAAGCTCCAGGGTGTACTGCAGTACTATACGTTGTACGCACTTGAAGCAGAACATGCGCTCGTTTTGTTCCAACGGCTTCGCCGTGCAAGAGGCGACGCGAATCTCATCAGCGTAGGACCATACAACTCCGTGTTGTCGACCAGACGGTCACAAGTTGGTTTCGAAGGCGACCCCGACATCAACCTTCTGGTACTTCTGAACCGCACTGGACGGCATGAGGAGGCAGAGATTCATGCCATCAAAATACTGGAGATTCGCAAGCAAGCTGCGCAGACCTCTACAAACCGGGAAACACGCGCAGAGCAGGTACTCTCTGTCTGGGCCTGTGCCAATGCGAGTGGCTCCATCAAGTTACTCCGTGAAATTCTACAGTGGGCCAAGGGGTTCATACGCGATCAGTTGACAGCATCCAGGCTCTTCTCGGCTTACTACGATGAGACCTACCGACTGCTCTCAGGGTTCCCCGTGCACGGCATTTGGTCTCTCAAGTCACGTGACCTACGTTTACGAGTCGAAGCAGCGAACGCTTTCATGATGGATATGATCGAAGTAGCGCGTGAGGGATTGCGAGAACCGTCCTTTCGGACCAGCGATTGGCACAAGATGATTGGCTCTTTCACTTCAGTGGTCAAATTGCGCATCGAGCTCTCGGCAGAACTAAAGAGAGAGACCAGGCTTTCAGATGAGGATATATACTCCTCACTCTGGGAAGATACAATCGCGATGCTTCTTCGGGCTGAACGAGTGCTTAACAGTGAAGAGTACGAAAAACTGGACGCTGCCACGATTTCAGGGCTCGTGGTGTGGCGTTCATTGTCTTCTCATATGCCCCACAGTAAGACCGTTCCGCTCGAGAAGAGTACGTGGCGATTCATCGATACCCTGGCCGAGGCAAGAAATAGCCTGTGGACAGAACTGCGACCGCTTAGACATCCAGATGTACTTACGCTCCCTGCCCCGTTCCCACGCGGACTACCTGTGCAACACTTGCTTGCATTGTGGTCTCCAAATGTCCTCGAGCTGGATCATGTCGCTCCTTATGTCTCGTCTCGCGTGCAAGAGACGCTCTTTGCCGATCCGGAAAGGGCATTGAAGCCAGTTCCGGCACCAGACCCTTTGATGCCGGCCATTGGGTACTTCGTGGATAGCTACAACTATGCCCTGACAACATATATTCCGCAGGACTGCGATAAGAAAGTGAAGCAAGCACGACTTTTGAAGGCTTGGAATTACGCGATAGGCCCTCTGAGCCTGGGAAGAATGGAGGGTCCGGAGGCCATCAGATTCTGGAAGCCTTTCGTCCCATCATACTTGCAAAGTACTCTTGTCGACATCCAGACGTCGAGCAGAAGCGTCCCTTGGCGGCCGGCGATACCCACATCTGATGAGCCGTCTCAAATCCAAGATTGGAACCCGCTCGAGGGACGACCCTTGGACGCAAAGATCGAAGCGCGCGAACTCACTGAACCAACGTACATCGACTTCTGTACAAGTGGGCAACAGACTAGACACACCAAACCAGATGTCGGAGCCTTTCACGACGCGCCTAAGCCCTACATCCCTGCGGAGTATCACCCTGCGCCCAGCCTCTGGTCCCCGTCCGAATCTTTCACCTTGGCGGCTTTGCTGGTACTTGACGCGAAGTACGGCACAACGGATAGACCCTTGACAGAGCCATTTCCGTCTTCAAGCGATGTTCGCTTCCCTTGCGTGTTCCTTGATGAAGAGTTTTTGTCCTCTGAGGAAGTGAAGTCATCGGCTGCGGCGTCTTACATCACGAATAACCTTGTCAGTGGTTATGTCGATGTGCCTTTGCCCCTGGTACATAAAATGACCGCAGGGCTGGTTGGAAAATTGGATACACAGGATTCTTCTCAAGCTTTGGAAGCGACAGCTCTCGGCCTTCTCAAAGCCCTAGCCGACGGTGATCGGCCTGGGTTGGCTTTCGACCTGGCCATCAAAGTCATCATGGAGCAACCTGACGCTAGCTCTTGGCACCGCATCTTATTTAACAAGGGCTTTCTGCAGCGCGTACCAGCTTCAGACGCAAGAGCTTACATTGAGAAGTATGCCGATGCCATTGGAGAAAGGCTTGATGTCCTGGACAGCTTCAAGCTGTCCAAGACAGACGGGACTGGCATTGATCCCTCTTCTTCAAGCTGTGAAGATGGCACGTCGCAGCCGGATAAGCCTATGATCAAGGTCACGACGCTCAAATCACTCGCACAACTACTGCATGGATCGAAATACATCGATGAAGATGTCTCGTTGAGAATTCTTTTGAACCTTTGCAAAAAGGTGAAGCACATCGATGTGCGTGTCAGCATCCTCAAGACTCTGTTGAGCAAACTCAAAGCGGATCGTCCCGAACTATGGGACTCTGTGCTGTCAGCTCTGGGATCATTCATTCCTCTGGTAATTCGTCTGGACGAACGTCAGCCAGGCACTCAGATTGACTTGAGTTCCGAAGATGACACCAGCAGCATGCGTGAGACTGGGCAATCCAACGCTAGCAGCATTGATAAGCCTTCCATACCTGTCATGCGAACCACGACAAACATCATGTGGCAAGAGGGGTCGCCCATGTTAGCCGCATTCCTAGACCACTTCGAAAAGCTTGAGGGTGTTCAGCTTTGGCAAGCGTACATGGATCGGATCATGCTCCCGCTCATGGATGGCCTCATTGAGCAGACCGCGAACTGGACAACCCTATTCCTGGAAAATTTCGCACCAGAATGCGTCGATGTTTTGAAGTCAGACTTCCCTTTCGTTCCCAAAGGTAGCCAGATCTTGGAAACCGTCTTATCAAGTAAGATTGAGGAGTCAAAGCGTATCCCGCGCCGGGCGCTGAACCAACTCTTCGACTATCTGGTCTTCCACATTAACCCACCAGGATGGGTCCGAATACTGAATCAGCGATTGAGAGATGACCGTTCTCTCAAAGCCCTTCCCGAAGTTGAGACATGGCTGACGCTCTATGGGTCCGAATCGTTGATTCCCTCAAGAGTCCTGCCGTACTTCAACATCTCAAGCTTCGAAAAAAGCCCTGCCGGAGAGCACGATGCTTACATCACCCGCGATTCATATCGGGAAGCCTTCGTCAAAGTCTTTAGCGAATTGCTATGGGTAGATGGCCCAAGCTATACTCGACTCTCTGCTCTTGTGTCCACCATTTACGTAGATCTCGCAGATGATGCTGATGAGGATGGCAGATCTACTATTGAGCATCTGGTTGCACACGTAAACAGTCTGCGCACCAGAGCCTGGGAGCAGAACCCGGACCGTACCCCGGCAGTCTTGCCGGACACCTTCATGTGGCGCTTGAACTTGCTCACGTACCCTGATCACACTAGGTCAGACTCAGATGAGGCTCGCGAAAAGAGCAGCAAGGATCTTGCACAGCAGCTAACCACCCTCATCGACGAGATTAGTGGCTCTGTATACCACGCCAAACTCCAGCAGATTAAGGAGCATTTCAAAGACGAGGAGGGTGTCGTTCTCACAGCAATTCATCTCGGCAACATTTCGAAGACACGACTATCCTGGCTCACGATGCCGGAGCTTCTGAAGGTAGACCTGGCGGCCGAGATGTTGTTGCGGTCGAAAGGGCGCGACATCGGTCCACTTGGGAACAGGGTGAGGGAGCTATTAGGCACCTGGACAGCAAGCGAAAATGAAGATGTGAGAAGGACGGGATATCGATTACGTGGCGAGCTTTTTGATGCGGACGGTGAGTGGCAAAAGACCGCCTCACGTACATCATGGTGGTGAAATGTGGAAGATGGGATGATCCGCCGGATCGTGATGTTCAAAGGGGGCTCCTGCGCTATGTGGCTGAGCGTGAAACAGTCCCTGGGTCCCTCGATCTGGGGACAGACAATTGCAGCTCTGCATGAGCTCAGATTTGCAAGGCACCATTCTCTACGAGCTCGACTTGATTAGCGTCAATCTTTCGCCGAAGGCAGCTGTGTCCTTCACTTTCACTCGACATCGCGCACAGGCCGATATGAAACTCCGGTCCCCCCACATACACCGTACTTCCCCTCAGCACTCTCACTACTCAATTATCTCGTACTCAAGGCTTCACAACCATCAGAATGTCCAAAGCCATCTTCGTGATTCTGCGGCGGCATGGCCCTGTCCTTTGCCGCCCTGGTCAACGCTGCGCCGCCATCCACGCCACCTCCAGATCTTCCAGCTCTTGACTTCACCTTGTCCCTCAGTAAGCCAACGCGCAACATCTCTGTTAATGTGTGACATTTGCTGATACCTCGTAGACAGCACCCTCAACGACACCGTCTCCGACTTCGGATACGATCCCTCTAAGAACTATCACGGACAAGCTACTATAGAGGTTTGGACGGGAGGTATTTAACATTATGATAATGCTAAGTAGACATTCTTAACTCTATGCATAGGCTCTAGTCGTCAACCCGTCAACGCCGCCAAGGTCGTCGCGGGAACATTGGATCGAACTTGCGGCTCCCAGTGGGGCAAGTACTGCGAGGATCATGGTTGGAAGACCTTTGACACGCCCTACCTCAAGACTCCGCCAGCGGGTATCGTACAGGACGCCACATACTGTGAGTACAAGTCTGCAGGGTCTCATATCCTCAATACTGACTACCCTAGTCCGAACTATCGCTGCTGAATGGGCCAATGACAATGTCCGTCGAATGCTGATCAACATTGTGGGGTCTATCCTGTATGCATATACCATGACACCTCTACAAACCAACTGCTACGAAGTCCCCGGACAGGGCCGATTCTACAATATCCCGCAGCTGATCCGCGTACGTAAAAGATGATGACATACCCATTGCAATGTCTAACAACCTCAGGTCCATCTGCCAAGCTCCAGCCCCGACGCCCCGGGACAAGAGAACTACTGGGACGTAGAGTTCTATGGTTCGCCGCAGCAGTTCTCCAAACACGGAAACCTCAAGCCTTGCGCTACCCGTCCGTACATCGACCATCTGCTTGACATGTACAAGGAACAGGCCGAGCAGTACTTCCCTGACTGGCAGGGCAAGTTCAGCCGCGACACGCGTGTCATCATCGACGGGTGGAAGATCTGCTCCAGCGAGCCTTAAACCATCACACACATTATCGCCAGATGTGAGCCAAGGTCAAAGCATTCGCTCAGCATTCTGGCTTGAGCTATTGCCCGCTGACCTCTTGGATAACAGATCGGACTTTCGATAGACTCACGCGTAAATTTGAAGCAAATGAGACGTATGAAGGGAGAGCAACTGAATGCAAAACCAAATATCATGCAGTACCTGCCTTTCTTGTGTGATGACAGAGAATGTGGGCTGATCGAGGCAAGAGCAAGGATCTCGGCTCACTAGTGCGGTAGTACTATGCCTTCACCTCGACTGCTCCTTCCCTGAACAATGATCCGCAGTCGTCACCTCTTTCGACACCTTTCATGCATCGACAGAACGCCTCATCCTACCGACGTTACTTGATCATCGAGCTAGCACGCGCTCTCTGCGCGCCTTTGCCACTACAATGCCGCCTAGACGTCCCCAAGCGCGCGGTCATGCACCAAAGACAGCTACGCAATTTCAGCGCGCATTAGACGAACTTCTAGCAGATGCGAGAAGTAGGTCAGTCTGGCAGCAATGGACTGGTAGGCTGAACAAAGTGGTCTTCATAAGCTTTCAGGCTAATGTCAAGTTCAACTCACTGCTCGAGTAACCACGTCATACCCTTCAGCGTATCCTGTACAAACTTGATGCTCTCCTCAAGCTCTGAATAATTTGTCCAGAACATGTGTCCATATCCGCTATAATGTTCAATCCGCGTCAGCACACCGGTCTCTCTCAGATTTCGGTTATACTGGACAGCTTCGTCCCTAAGTGGATCAAGTCCACCAATCTAAAAGAACGCTTTCGCTACGTCCTTGTGCCCATCAGGATGGCCATACGGGTCCCAGAGCGGAGACTTGGTCACTGGTTGATAAATGGACTCAACACTACCGGGCTGGAGACCATCTTTCAGCACAGGGTCATAGATGTTCTTCAGTCGGGATGCGTAGAGATCCCCAACCTGAGGTGGCACATTGGTGTCTGGCAGCAAGGCCGGGACACACAAGTACTGGCCAGTAATAGGGGGGTCGAGTTTGTTGTCTCGCGAGAGCAATGCGAGAACTGCGGACAGATTGCCGCCTGCTGACGCGCCGCCCACAATAAGTCCGGCTTTGGGTTCCGCCTTGATTGTAGGGGCATTGTCAAGAGCCCAAGCAAGGGCGTCGTGACAGTCGTTAACACCAGTCAGGAAGGGGTGTTCAGGTGCGAGTCTATAGATGCTCAACACTCAAAGAGTAAGGATGAACGTGGCTCACTCACCGATATTCCACGTCCACGCAGACTGCGCCGGGATCCCCGGCGAATAGCTTACAATTCAAGTCCTCGTCACGTGATGTCATCCTGCGTCTTGGAGGAAACCAATATACCTGCCCTGAAATTAGCCGACCATTCATGAACAAGTAGAGACTAGTGATATCATGAATTGAGTGGATGGAAGCGCCTCAATGTAAGCGCAACAGGTAATAGAGGGAGAAACATGGTGAGATGTTTGCATTAAAGTCAACTAGACATCTACAGTCATTCTTGTATACCGATCCTCCAGAACATATGAATTTGATCAACATAAGGAAACATCTCCATCAACTCATTGCTGAGCGGACTTAGACGACGATCTCGCGGTTGCTGCGCTTAGCAACGGCAGCCTGGCGACGCTGGACAACACCAGCACGCTTGGCATAACCGTAGCCCTTGCCAGTCTCGTAGCTGCTCTTGTCCTCCGGGTAATCAGCAGAGGGGTTGGGGTAAGCAACAGAGGTCTTAGAAGGCGAAGGAGCGTCGTAGTGGACAGGGGTGGGGGTGGGAGTTGGCTTAGCATCGTAGACCGGGGCGCTGGAAGAAGCGGCGGGGTATTCGGGGTAAGGAGAGCTCTTGTAGCCAGCGGGCGAGGTGGAGCTGGGGCAAGGAGTGGACTTGCTGCTCTCGTAGTGGGGCACGGTGCTGGTGGCCGGGTAGACAGGGACCGAAGAAGTCTTAGCGGGAGGGTACTGGCCGCCGTAGACAGGTGTGCTGTGGGGGTATCCCTCGGACTTAGTCTTAGTCTCTACGGAAGGCTGGGAGCTGCTGGGCTTGTACTCGCCGTAGACTGGGGTCGAGGTGGAGTGGACAGAGCTGCTGCAAGGAGTGCTCGACGACTTTTGAGAGTAGACAGGGGTGGAAGCGCTGTAGACTGGAGTGGAAGCACTGTACATGGGAGTGGACGAGCTGGCAGGGTGGGTCTTGGACTCGTAAGCGGGGGTGGAAGTGCTGTAGACGGGGGTCGAGTGAGGGTACTCCTTAGAGGATGTCTTGGTCTCGACCGAAGGCTTAGAAGAGCTGGAGCAAGGGGTGCTGGAAGACTTCTGCGAGTAGACAGGAGTAGAAGCGCTGTAGACGGGAGTAGAAGAGCTGGCAGGGTATTCAGGGTAGTGAACGCTGCTGGTCTTAGACTCGTAAACAGGGACAGAAGAGCTAGCAGGGTACTCAGGGTAGTGAACGCTGCTGGTCTCAACTGAAGGCTTGGAAGAGCTGGAGCAAGGGGTGCTGGAAGACTTCTGCGAGTAGACAGGAGTAGAAGCGCTGTAGACGGGAGTAGAAGAGCTGGCAGGGTATTCAGGGTAGTGAATGCTGCTAGTCTTAGACTCGTAGACGGGAGTAGAAGAGCTGGCAGGGTACTCAGGGTAGTGAATGCTGCTGGTCTTAGACTCATAGACGGGGACGGAAGAGCTGTAGGCGGGAGTCGAAGCAGGGTAGTAAGGCTTGGACTCAGTCTTAGTCTCGACCCAGGGCTTGCTGGAGGACTTGCCGCCGTGAGGGTACTCGCCACCGTAGGTCGGAGTCTTGGAGGCCGCAGGAGTAGAGTAAGTCTTAGTCTGCTTGTACTCGCAAGACGCAGAGTCACCAGACTTGGTGATGGTAACGGTCTGGGCGTCCTTGTGGTACACGCCAGGCTGGTAGACCGAAACAGTGGGGTAATGCACCTCAGTGTCGTGGGCATAGACAGTGGTGGTGGGCTTAGCAACCTCGTACTTTCCAGTGGTGGAAACGGTGACAGTGACAGTCTTGACAACAGTGGATGTAACATCCTTGCCGCTGTTGTCCTTGCCAGTCTCGTAGGCACCGTAGGCGCAAGTCTGGACACCAGTAGACTTGAAATCAGTGGTGTAGCCACCGTATGTGACGGGAACACCGGCCTTGGCAGTGGTGGTGGCCTCGGATGGCTTAGTCATGGTGTAAGTGACAGTGACATCCTTAGCGGGCTCAGTGTAAACACCGGGAGCATCGTATGTCTTGGTCTCAGGAGTGGGAGCCTTGTAGACAGCGGTCGTCTCGTACTCAGACCACTTACCATCCTTGTACTCCTTGACCTTGTAGGGCTGCTCCTCATCGCAAGACTTGCAGAGGCCAGAGCCACCGTAGCCGGGCAGGCCGTGCTCACCGAGATCCTTGTACTTGATCTCGTGGACCTTCTCGTTCATCTCGTACCACGGCTGGGTGGCGTTCTTCTTAGCATCGTAAGAGCCGTAGCTGCCAGTGGGGGAGGCCTTGCCGGAAGAAGCAGTGGGGTAGTGGGTGATGGTGGTCTTGGTCTGGTATACCGTGATGGGCTTGTCGATGCAGGTGACGGTAACCTTCTTGGAGTTGTAGTCGTTGATGACAGTCGAGACGTACTTGTCCTCGTTCCACTTGTTGCAGGACTTGCCATCAGAGCCAGCGGCACCGCATGTTGGGTATGGCTGGTACTGGGAGGTAACAGTCACGGGCTCCTTTCCGTAGCCGGGGTAGATGGTGGTGTAGCCAAGCTTGGAGCTGGAAGAAGGCTTGCTGGGAGCGGGAGTCGAAGAGGTCTTGAGCTCCTGTCCGTAGCCGCCGTGAGCGGGAGCGGATGTGGAGTACTTGACGGCTGGGGTGCTAGAGCTCTCAGGGTAGGCCTCGTAGCCGTAGGCGTCGTAAGCAGCCGCGACACCGGCGAAGATGAGTGCGTAACGCATGTTGATTAGGTATTAGATTAACGAATGACTTGGGTAAGGTAACAATAAAAAAAGAGTGTGGTCGTCGCTCAGGAACTGAGGCGAAAGAGTGATCGGTCCAAGAAGTGACTGTGGATGGAAAACAGAATGCAGCCAGACGTCCAGCTTCATATACATTCTCGAGATGCAAGCTTGGACATCAGAGTGTAGTGCTACCCCTGACTTCTGACAGTGCCTACCCGCTCGCTGGGATGGCACTTTTGGCCCAGAGCATGTCCCGCCGGTAAGCTAAAGACCCACATTATGCAGAAGGTTTGATAGGATGAACTGTATTTAGCAACATTCTATCACTCTCAGCGGCTGATCTGGTTCATAGGTGGCTGTGGCTACTGTCGTTGATTGCTTGCCCGCCGGAACCTTGCTTTCAGTCGTTTCTTTTGAGCCTGGAGGTCAACAGTGTCGTGTTGTAAGTTGAGACATAAACCAAGGATAGCCCCTTTCGAAGCTCGAGCAAGCGTACCAGGGCTGCGATGCGGTCTGTTCCGTTCAGGTACCCGCAATGGCACATCGGTACGATGGCCTTAGCGTGGTACTGTAAGCGGCTTTGTGGCGTTCTGGGGGACGCGCGTAGAAGTCATCCCGGGCCTCGAACTTCCGAGAACACCGAGGCGGGCAGGCTCCGACGGTCCCAGACTCGTCAAGCCAGTCCACATGCAGAGGTCCTGGCTCGTGGTCGGCCAGAATCGATAGCCCTCACGAATACGATGGTCATCAAATGCAAGCCACGATGTTGTGTTGTGCGCGGATGCATTCGCTTGTGCCAATGCCACTGTTCACTGGTCGTTGACGGAATCCCTTCAGCTGTTATGCTTATGCTCAAAGAGGTTCACTTCGCTTGGTGAGACCTCAGGTCTGTCCGATCATGTGGCTGGAAAGCTGATTAGGTGCCATGCTTTTCGCGGTTTGGGAGGTGTTGTTTCCGCCCCGCAAAGCTGAGAAACTGGACGGGCGCTTGAGAACGACAGATCTGTCACAGTCGATATGCAGGAATATGAATAACGTGCGCTAGGTGCCGTGCGCTCCATAACGGGGTGAGAGGATACGAAAGGAGAAATACGACCCCTGTGACGCTCGGTGCAGCCCTGCACTCAGGCGTACCGTGTCCGTGCGCGTGATGCGCGGATTCGCGTGATGCGCCGAACCACCAAAACACTATAATCATTACAGCTAAACAACAACACAACGCAATGGGATTACAAGAAGCGCTTGCAGAGTGTGATACTTTCGCATCTGGAGATGAGATTCCGTGGTCTAAAATAGCACAAAATCATGGTGTTGTGCGGTCAACGTTGACGCGCACGTGGAGGGGTGAGACGCGTCCGCATCAAGAGAAGGTTCTCGCACAACAAAAGCTCACCCAACAACAAGAGGAGGAGCTTGTAACGTATATAGAGGAGCTTACTGCTCGTCATATACCTCCTACAAGGCAAATGATCGCAAATTTCGCGTCATCAATCGCTCAGGAGCCAGTGAGCGAGAGCTGGGTTACGCGCTTCATCAACAAGTACAGCATCCACCTCATCTCTCAATACTCAACGGGTATGGACGCCAATCGCCACAACGCCGATTCTTACACCAAGTACGAGCTCTACTTCAACTTACTGCAGCGTAAGACCGCTGAGTATAAGCTTGACGCCGAGCACACGTACAATATGGATGAGAAGGGCTTCATGATAGGCATCACTACTAGGGCAAAACACGTGTTCAGCAGGCGTATGTGGGAGAAGGGAGAGGTCAAAGCATCACTTCAAGATGGCAATCGCGCCTGGATTACGCTGCTGGCGTGTGTGTGCGGTGATGGATCAGCTCTGCCGCCAAGCCTTATCTATGAGTCTGCCAACAGTACCATTCAATCAAGCTGGGTGGAGGAAATACAGTCAGGGGAACACTCTGTACTTGTGTCTTCATCGCCTTCTGGCTGGACCAACAACGATATAGGCCTGGCTTGGCTTGAACAGGTGTTTGATCGCTTCACCAAGGCCAAAGCACGGAGAAAGTACCGCCTATTGATCCTTGACGGCCACGGCTCCCATGTGACGATGGACTTTATCAACTATTGCGATCGGAACAAGATACTCCTGGCTATCTTTCCTCCACATTCAACCCACACGCTGCAGCCGCTTGATGTAGTCATGTTTAAGCCTCTCTCAACTGCGTACTCAAAGGAGCTCACAACACACCTTCACAACGGCCAAGGACTGTCAGTAATTAAGAAGAGCGACTTCTTCCCCCTATTCTGGAAGGCGTGGGAGTCTGTGTTTACTCAGGGGCTAATACTCAGGTCCTTTGCAGCAACGGGTATATCACCCCTTCAACCTAACGTTATCCTCCAACGCTTTGCCAAGGATACCCCTGAGGCCTCCGACGGCAGCATAAGCTCTTCTTCAGTATATTCTGGCAAGGACTGGCTCAAAATTGAGACTCTGTTGCGTAAAGTTGCCAAGGAGGAGACCAGTAAGGAGCTGAGGAAGATCAGCCGTTCGCTCCACCATATTACAATACAGAACACGCTTCTCCACAATGAAGTGATAGGCTTAAAAGAGGTTCTTAAGACCCAGAAGAAGCACAAGAACAAAAGCAAAGCTCTTCAGTTCCAGCCTCGCAAGGAGTATCACGGGGGAGCTGAGTTCTACTCCCCTAGCAGAGTCGAGAAAGCACGCTCTGATGAGAGGACTAAACAAGAGAACCAGAAGGCAGAAGAACTCCAAAAAGCAGAGATGACAAAGCTTAGGCACGCCAACAAGCTGTACAATGAGAAGATTGCTCAGGAGAAGCGTGAGCAGCGGGTGAGGGAGAAGGAGGAGCGTGAGCGTGTTAGAGCTGAGAAGGCCAAGGAAGCAGCCGAACGCAAAGCTCAAAGAGAGCGTGATAAGCAAGCTCGCGACGCTGAAAAAGCTATACAATTGCCTCAAAGAGGCAAGCGCAAAGCTTCAACAGCGCCTGCAGCAAAAATATCCAAAAAGCGTTGTGTTGGGGCAGCTCGTAGCCGTACTGTTGCTGCAAGCTCTCCTCCAGCTCCGCGCACTCACACAACGCGCAGCGGCCGCACCGCCACTTTATATAAATAACCCTTCACAGGATACTTTTGCGTACATCAATACATCACTCCACCAAAAAATCTCACAATATTAACTATTGTACGTGGCTCTACAGCCTCATCTTTGCAGGTGCTTGTTAGGGTGGTTCGGCGCATCACGCGAATCCGCGCATCACGCGCACGGACACGGTACTGTAGCGCGCGCATTGGCTTGGCAGAAAAAGCTTAGCGGGCAACTGTGGCTGAGACCACTCCAGCTTGCACATCATTGCATCTCACCAGGGGACCGCGAGACACGCCCATTTGCATCGGCTCTCTCAGTCAAATTCGGTGTTTGTGGGGCCCAAAGAACGACGCATACGGCTGCAGCGATGGCGTTTGCTACCCCAGATCAATGAGGCTGGGAGACTCTAACGAGTGACGAAAGTTCAGCTCTTCGCAAGCCGAGATGCCGAGGATGCGATGGTCATCGCAGGATGTGTTGAGCCTTAACGGTTTGTTTTTCGCTACAGAGAAGAAATGAGAGTCATGGGAGTTCTTTCCATACGGGTCGTGATCATCGTACAGTCGAATTGTCGTATTGCCCTCCGTAGCGTGCGCACAGGGCGAAACACTAACGATAGCTCGGAGCATTCCTAAGAAGATGGTGGATAGCAGATACCTACATCTCGTTCTCGAAGCTACTAGGCTCTGGGAACAGCCCCTCGAACAACTGTTCCATGACCTCCTTGAGTGCCTCCAGCTCGGTTTCCTCTTCTGTCACAACATCGTCGTTCAAACAGATCGGGCCCGACGTCTTGCCGTGTTTGATGTACGGTTCGAGCAGAACATGTCGGGCCTGCTCGGCGTCCGTCACCATGTAGAATGAAGCGTCAGGCTGCACGATCGTATACTGAAACCTCATGAGCGCCTTCACAACTGTGTCGCGCTGTTGAGGCTTCTTAGTTGGGTGAGGCAACACAGGGCCCAGACCTGCACGTCGTCGGTTGAGCACAAGCTTCAGTAGGCAGTCGCCGCACCGAGGCGTTTGGCGCGCGATACGATCGAACACTACCGCAGATCCAAATACGGGGCTGCGTGATTGCGCATCAGATGAGGCCATCGAGAAACCGGGCGCAAGACACTGCTCAGTGTCAAAGGTCTCGCATTCAAGATCCTTTATTGTGACAGGTCCATTCATACTAGTCCAGAGGATCTCGGTGTTGACTTTGGGCGCCTCCAGGCCGGCTTCGGTTAGTCGATCGCCAACACGATAGTATTGTCGATCACGATACACCTCAGGGTCATTGCTCATGCCTTCTTCGAGATCATGCAGGATGGTCCTGCGCTCATTCCAGGAGAGGTATCCGTCATCGTCTTTGTCGGAGCGGAGCATGATGTAGCTCCACAGCAGAGCCTCACGATGTCGCTCGATCGTGTAATGGAAGATAGCGAACCAAGAATACAACTGGAAGCCCGTCTCTCCGCGAAACTTTTGCGATGCACTCCGAAGTGCTGGATGCGGGAAGCTTGTGAGTTCCTCCCGAGCGACTGTGCGTGACAGAGAGTGTCCGAAATGGACCTGACCCTTCCGCTTGCGCGCACCGAACCTGCGGTTCAGAAGCCAAGAGGTGTAAATCAGGAACGGCTTCTCCCCAAATCGGTCCGCATCCTTCTCAGTCGGCGATTGCAAGGTGTTGTAAGCATTGTCCTTGAATCCAAAGGTGTGGCCGAGGAGCGGGCTGAACAGATCTGAAGCAGCATGGACTTTGCCCAAGATCATGTCGTCAGAAAGCGCGAAGAGCTAATTGTACATGTAAGCTACATCTACCGATGTTCAGAAGGTGAGCTTACTTGATCTGTGTCTGATCTCGTGTTGTATAGTTGATTTTCGACAGTCAAGGAGTCGAAGGAAGGTAGGCACTTCCGCTCTTCAGGGCCGCAGAACTCTTCTTGAGAGAGAACGTCGACATTCTTGGAGTCCCACTTTAGCCATTGAGGACGCTGCTTGCCCATCTCCTTACGACTATGTTCTGCGCCTGCAGGCAATTCGACCGCATTCACCAGCATCTGAATGCGGTTGAGAAACTTCCCAGCATACTTCTCAACACTGCGCACAGAGTAGCGAAGCTCGTCCCATTCACGATATGTGTTGGAGCCGTGTGAGGAGAGCCAGATGCCATCTTCGTCATTAAGGGAAGAGTTGAGTTCGTATGGCTGCATCGTTTGCACAAGTTCTGGCTATGACCCATTCACCCCTAGTCGTTGTCAGTTATCGATTATACTGACAGCTTTGGCAAGGGCTCACAGTTGTAGACAAAATCGATCTTTGGCTCTTCGAGCTTGGGACCTGAGTAGCGGGCGGTCGAGATCCAGTCATCCTCCCAGCCCTGCAAAACCATATCAATGACTGCATCGTCGAAAGGTACGAAAACCAAGTCCGGAAGTGTGTCTGCTAGTTCCACGACGCTATCGCACGCTTGTCGGTCTGGGAAATGGTACTCTTCGGGGGATACTGCCGCCGTGTGAGCGACTGTCCCCATAGGATCCTCTGCAACGACGTTGCTTACCGGGGTGACCGTAGAAGATGGCGTTTCTAGTACCGAGTTCGAGCCACTGTTGGCCGCGATCTTCAGTGGAGCTTGATTGCCTTCAGACTGTTTGACCGACAAGCTGTCGTCATTGTAGTCCTCATGTTGCGTCGTTGCGATACTGGAAGTAGCAGAGTTAACTGACAAACTGCCGAAATGGTAATGTGAGTGGTGTTCGCGATACAGGTGGTTATCTGTACTTCCTTCCCAGGGGAGACGGTCGGCTCTCAGAAGGTCGATAGTTGGTGCATGTTGTGCGCGGTACTGCAAGTGCTGAGCTTCGTCGCTGTACGATAGATCCGCATGTGCTGCGTATGCGCGCCACGACTGCCACAACAACGCTGCGGATATGGCCAAGACAAGGCAATAAAGACTGCGGAAAGAGCGACGAGAGCGATAGAAAGAAGGCGGCTGTCGTACCATCATGCCCTCCGAACGTCACGATAGTGCACGAATTTAGGACAGTCCAGCGTCGAAGGTAGATCGCTCGGTTTGCGGCAGGTCCAGTGAACGTGCAGGTTTTGTCCAGCCGGGCTCCTAGTTTGAGATGGCAACTGCTCGCGTGCCGATTCCCTCCAGATGAACCGCTCGAGGCCTCTCGGTGAAACCATCATCTTCGTCACGACGTGTGAATCAAGCTCGACGACTGGTGCTCTGAGACGGAGATCAGCGTCCCGCCGCCTTGGGTCGCGGTAGTGGCTTCTTGTTGCTTTTGTCCAGCTGCATGCAATCATCCGTCAGAAGTCGCCTGCGAACGCCGCAAATACAAACGTGACGGGAAACCGTCAAATCGAGTGACAACGTCGTGGAGATAAAGTATCAAGAACCCTGTCGGTGTTGTTTTGTGTCGCGGAGGCCAAGGCGAGACCCCTGCTTCCGCGGCCTTGGCGACGACCATCAATCGAAGGGGCGCTCACCTCCATCTTGTCTGCACGATAAACAACATGACAGCGAATAAACGCAGAGCAGTGATGAAGCTCTCGCGTATTTTCGAGACATTTACCACCAACATGGGGGAACATCGATCATCGCTCCGTGATCGCTGCCACAGCTTCACCGATAACGCACGACACTACGCAACAACGCGCAGGCTACATTGTTTGGCGTCTGGGCTACTTTGAGCTTTCGATGCAGGGTCACCGTCAATGGGACTGCAAAAAGCATGATCTACTGTCCTCATCAGCCTCTTGTAGACAGGCCAGAAGCGGGACTGTCGGCCTGAAGACTACCACGTCGGACATTTCCGCAAGACACGCAATCTAAAGGGCCAAGAGAGTATAGTAGCCTAGAGCAATTGAGTTAGTCAGGCTCAGAGAGCACAGATCAATGTCGATGACTTTGTTCTGATTGCGTTTCGATAAATGACCTTCAGGTATCGTCGTGGTATCGGACACTGATCTTTTCATTCCCTTGGTGTTCGTCCAGACTTTTCTGTAGTCACTGCAAAAGATCACCTCATGGTCGACGTACGAGCTTCACTACCCTTGGAAGTACTCTGTCTGACAGTTCTGGCTACTACTGTCTGGTTTCTAGCTGATTCCCCAGTCTTCAGACAATCTACCATACATGGTCACAGCCAACAAACCTCTCGAGTGCCTAGCCAACAGTCCAGAATAGGGCTCAATACGGACAGCAAGTTGGACGATTCAAACAGTGACTCCATCACAGATGTACAGAATCGAACATTAGGTGTAAGGCACACATTCTTGGCGGAAAGATCAAGCTGACACAGGGCAGTTCCAGAGAATCTATGCCATCTCAATGCCTCATCGAACTGACAAGCGGGACTACCTCGTACTAATGGGACATGTGTCCAGTATCGATATTATTTTCGTGGACGATGTTAATGGAAGCAACATGCATATTGACGCTATACCTCCTGTCAGCCCCATATAACCCCAAGGCTGGCATACTCTGACCATGATTCAGTACTGGAAGGGAAACAACAATGTGGGAGAGTACGGCTGCTGGCGCGCTCACATGGACGTCTATCGACAGTAAGCGCAACCATCTATCTCTATTCATTGGCCAAACGAGCTAACATGAGCAGTATGATCCAGGACTCCATATCCACTGCCCTCATTCTCAAAGACGACGCCGACTGGGACGTACTCCTGCGCCAACAACTCACTTCGCTCGCCCGCGGTCTCCGCTACCTCCAAGGCGTCACGACTCCTCATCGCTCCCCGTACGGCGACGCTTGGAATATACTCGCAATTGGACACAACGACCTCAACGACCGCGTCGACAGAGATCAAAAATACTACGTCACGCGTAATGATCCGACCGTCATCGCCGAAGCTCGCCGCACATAGTCTCGAAAGCCTAACTTCAGCGCACCTGAGCTAGGCGGCGAACACACGCGGGTGGTAATGGAGGTGGACAGATTCACATCGATCACTGCATACACGCTATCGCTACGTGGCGCGGCACAGTTGCTTCATGATCAATCGCTGCTTCCCGATGCGAAAGCAATCGATGTAGGCATATCAGACTTCTGCAGTCGCCAGGAGTACGGAAGACCCTGCTACGGCGCGTATCCAATGCTCTTTGGAAGTTTTCGCGGTATTGGGCCGAAGAGCAGGGACTCTGACAGACGTACGTCCTCCAATGAGGCTGTCAAAGGGTCTGGTGGCGGTCAGGCGAAGGAAGATGGACTGCTGCCGGAGAGTGAGTTCACTGTCTTCCCCGTCAGTCTGAACTTGAAGAAGTTGATGAAGGGCGAAACCGTACTGCCGGCAAACGATCAAGAAAGGGATATGTTGAAAAGTGTGGATCTGGAATCGTTCGTCATGCCGCTTGGTGAAGAGGTTTTGGTGAAGCAAGTCAAGCAGTAGCACATATCAATACCGGCAGCTACCGAATTCTGTACGAACGGACTTATCACGCAAGGTTCACAAACCGTTGCATCAATGATGTGGGTTAGTGCTTGAAGTGGGTGCTTGGACTCTCGTGTCATCGCAAAAGCGATACGACGATCAGATTTCCACTGTCGATAGAGATCTCCGAAGTATTTCTTGACAATTCTTGCTGACTCCTAAAGACCACAACTGGCTCTATGACTAAATTCGATTTCTTTGGCAAGATGTGAGTGGGTGCAGGGTGCACGGACCTTGCGTTAATCTTGAAAAAATTCACACGTTCACCCCCACCTCTATGACTCCACAGTCACAACCCCAACGCGTCCAGAACAGCAAAAGGAATCGTATCTCTCCGACGGGGAATCGAACCCCGGCCTCCTGCGAGCTGTTCTGTGGATGACAAGCAGAAATACTGACCACTATACTATCGAAGATATCCAACCTTGAGGTTGGGAAGAGACTTGATTGGTCGATGGAAAACTTCCCAATTAGAAGTTATATTATCCGGGTCCAAAATCACCCAGCGGGTGCATCGTTTGTCCCCATTTTCTACGCGTGAGGAATCATTATCACACGAGAAGCGCACTTTCGCCAGTGCCTCTTCCACGTATGGCGCCCACGTTAGAGCGCATTCATCCACTGCCTTGATGATCACACTTCCCGGCTCCCTTCTATAACTCATCGGATAGTACGACAGAGGCTTGCTGCCCAACGTCTGCGCTGTTTGTCTGTCATCCTCGCTCGGCTGTGCAGGCGCTGTTGACTCCCAGAAGATTTTGGAATGCAGTGGACTCGAGTATTCACATGCCACAGAAGCAGCCGTACACGTCGCACACGAGAACAGTGGGATTGAGATCGATTCTGGTTCTGGAATCCAATGCTGCCTCGTGCCCTTCACCAGTGCTGTGTAGATACATGTCGCAAATGTAGATATCCTCGATATATTTTACATATGTAGGAGTACTCAGAGCAGTGCGGAGTAGCTTCATCAAGGTGCTTAAGTAGTCGTACAGCAACTGCCGTTGCGATCATCCAGTTCGTCTGCCCACAATCCCTTTGATAGCGTGGGGAATATCTGGACTGACAGCGGAAGGGTCAACAAGACGGTTGTCATATGTGCAGCAAGCACGAACCAATGAACCCTTTTGAATACTCTCATTGAAGTTGTGTTGCTGAAGACGTCGAGTTGCTGAATGCTCGTGCGATGATGTCGCGGGAGGCATAAGATGCCAGTAGGCTTCCTAATTGAGAACGTGCAGACCGTCCTGCGGCAGTTTTGACAGTAGCTGAGGCTGAGGGTCTCGATTGTAAGGTGTCCGGGTTCGCGACACGAGTCGTTGTGACAAACGTGGCTCACATACGTTCTTCTTCTCGCGAGTGAGTCCTGTTATCTTCGATGCGTACGACGCCGGCTCCCAGTGCAATAACGCAGTCGAAGACAATGACGAACCCTGAGCTCCCATGGCATGGGCATTTATGACGTGTTCCATCAAAATGGACAGCGGTCGCTTTGGGGTCACCATCCGCTCGTGCAATCCAGCGTCCCGGACATAGACACATTGACCAGTGGTTGTGCTGTTCTGGTGCGAGGTTTGGTTGATTGCGGACCATACCGATCTGTCTTGCTTGTAACCAGATGGTGCCATGGTACCTTTCCAGGTCTGTAGAGACAAAGTCAGTCACAGGCAATGGCGCTGCAGGTTTTCCTGAAGGTCGTGTTCTCCGATACTGCGACAGGATAAGCCACGTGTTTGCGCACTAATGCTGGGATCTACATTGCCTGGGTCATTGTTGCGTTTGCACTTGAGAATCGTGGCTGATCAGATGCTGGAATTGTGGTAGCGATGAACGACGTGTTGGGGTTCTGGTACTTTGAGGAAGTCGTAAACTGGGAGGATATCTCCAGGATTTGGCGTAGTCCAGGCTAGGAGAGGTATTTAAAATATATGGACAGATCTCTGGTGACGCTGAAGGTCTTCCGATGGTTACGCATTCCCTCAGTCAAGCTCAATCATAGAATAGTGCCACTCTATTGGTCGTCTTCAGCTGAGATCTGCGGGTTTCAAGTAATATGGTACTCATCCAGGATTTCTGAGCCGAAACCAATACCATCCGATCATGCTGCACGCAACTCTGAAGGCAGGATATGCGAATCTATCTCTGAGATAGTTGATGTTAAGGCCTTGGTTGACGGTCTGCTTGCCTTTACCTGGACCCAGCTGTGGCGGTCTTACGCGCCTTGGGGCAGCAGAGTTGATGAGCGCAATGTCTGCGACTTCATCGTCGTTGCCAATGTCCATGAACTAACTGAGTACTTGAGGTGTTGTGTTTCTAGTATTTGGGGCTGTTTAAATTGTCAACTACTACTGCCTCTCTGCCTCTGAAGCTGTTGGGAGAAACGTGTTAGATGTCAGACTTAGGGTCGTCCTGGTATTCTAGCTATTGCGTTCGAGAGCGAGCAGGTCAAAGCCAACTCATCTAGGTCTTTATCGTCATTGGACATGCGCTCACATCATGGGAGCTATCTAGGTGAGGTATGGGCACATTCACGGCTTCGCCGAAGGTGTCGTTATCTTGAGCCAGGTGAAGGATCTGGTATGAGAGCGCGTCGATATAGTTGTCCTGTTGAGTGAAATCGTGTGTGCCGTCGGCGGCGCTGTGCTTTGCTGACATGGATGAGGCCGATTAAGACAAGCTATTCTGTGAGGTTATTTAGTTAAAGTTCATTAGCATCGTCGATGAACATCCCTTCGGTCCTGGAGGTCTGTCGAGAGTACAGTGGTCTGGTCACATTGTGAAGATCACGTATCTTCTCACGCCTGCGTGGTCTGGTAAGTTGCTTCCCTCGAATGACAAGTTTGAGGGGTTGATCTATCAACATCTGATTGAGTGCGAGCAACTCAAGACTGCTTGTTCTTTCTTCCACGCTTCATGGGTGTCATTCCTTCTTCATGTTGTTGTTCTACGATAAACTACAGATGAATCTATATGTGAGGTATCAACGTAGACCACTCTACCTGCAGGAAGGCATCCGAGGGGAGACTGCGCATACTATACAAAACCTCAAACAGCAAAGCAAGCCTCGCAAGAGCGTAGAGAGACGCCGGCACAATGAACCATAGGCAAGCAGGCCAACGCATCTTGTACGCACCCATCGTATCCATGCCGAGATTCTCGAAGTTCTCAATACAACAAGCCACCACTTCTGTTGTACCATAAGTTGCAAGTAAACCCCACATTATGAGGCAGTTTCCGCGCCATAACCACATCTCCCAAGGTGTTTCGAAGCTGAAGTTCCAACCGGCAAGATGTATGCTAGCGAAAGATGCGGTCGCGATTGCGAGCGAGACGTGTTGGTAGATGTTCGACAGCTGAGGGTCTCGATCGTTAGGCATGCGCTCAATGGGCTTAGTTTGTAGACCGTTGCCGAGGATCCAGTTGAAGAGGGATGGATGCCATTTGCGCGAGATGTAAGCGCGAGGCTCGAGAAAGTCCAAAGGCGTGTTGACGTAATCAGTCGGGAACTCGCCGTTACACATCTCAATTACCTCCTTCAAATTTCTCTCTGTGTACACGGCTGTTGCAGTTTCGACATCTAGAGGCTTATGCATCCAGTACCACAAGGTTGTTAGCGATGTCAGTGCCATCGCAATACTCGATAGCTCTAGCGGCGTGATTGCTAGACCTTGTATAGCGCGTGCAATCGTTTGTGTCGTCAGCCATGCTGTCTGGAAGCACGCTAGGAATTTTGCGACTTTGTCTGCATTGCTTTTGTCCCAGATCTCCTTTTTCGTGATAGGAGGTAGGCGGATGATCTCTTTATGGACCAAACGGTGGACCTGCTGCGCCGTGATGATGATGGCTTTGTCTTCGAAAGTATGGAGTCTGAACCCTCCACTATCGGCATAATAAGCATGCTCGAGAGACCATTCATCGTCACTAAATCCCAGAGTGCGCATTTCGCTGACTGATCTTTTGGCAGAAGCCCACTGTCCGCAAGCGAACAGCATCGGGACTTCGGGAGCCAGTATTCCGAGTACGAGCCACCGTGACTTCCGCCAGAATATTGTCCAGTACGTATCTTTTGGAGAGGGGATGTTCAGGTGTAACATGCTCCACAAGCAAATAACGAGAGTAGACACGCAGCTCCAGACAATGTCCAAAGTGCCTCTTTCGTTTGGCGAGCCTACCCAACCTCGCCTGGGTGCTAGCAAGGACTGCGTGGTATTCGACATGGTGTAGATCTAAAACATGAATGAAGTGGCAAAGGTACACAAAGCGTAGTACAAGAGATAATACGACCGGAAGATTCGTGGTCAAGAAATGATTCCGGGCGACACGTCGGACTTGAGCCTCGCCAGCGTGCGGCCATCCTCAGCTCGTGAGGAGAAGGTCGGCGCTTGCTCAAGTTGCCACAGTCGAATCTTGTTCTCACGCGAGCTTGCCGCGCCGCAAGAGAGCGTGGCGTAAGGCTGGGACTTGGAAGGTTTGCGCCCAGCTCTTAGGTGTGAAGAAGTAAGCAAAGCAGCGACTCCGTTGGTTCACTGCAGTTCCCAGATGGCATACTGATACTGTGGCTGATCAGGCTGCAGGCAAGTTGCTAAATGCAGACCGTCAGACAAAGTTCTGCATCCCCATCGCGGGAGAAATCATGGGCAAAGCGGATATATGCGCCAAGATACGACACCTTGTTGGGTGAAATGCGTCGCGGGCGGTACTTTTGCTCTACGCGATGGCCGTGTAGAGAACCTCAAGTTTCAGGGCGTGCGAAAGTACTGTCCAAGCCCGCGCGGCAGGATCGTGTTGGTCCAGATCCAAGGTGGTGTGCAAAATGCCGTTCTCTCATTGGGTAGTAAGCTGCGCCAGAATCCTCGGAATCTGCATACTGGAATTGTCAATCTAGATGGAGTAAGTGTTCAGGACAGGGCGCTTAAAAGATGTGGGGGCGGGAAGTCAAGGGTTGCGCCTTACTTTTTCCGGTTTAGATCGGTGCTGAACGTGCATTAGAGACAACCTCCAACACCGCACTTCCTTCGACGCACATGCTCAGCCTAACATCCCGCGGATCTCTGTGCGGTTAACTTCTCATATTGACTTCTCTTCCTTTCTCTCGCGCCCCAAAAGCATTTATTTTACGGTCAATCCTTGTCTACGTAAACCTTCCAGCCTCACCGAGCCGCTCGACTGACGAGGCAGGCGGTCTCTCGCAACTTCCAGCATGACGGAGTTTTCGGGTACCAATGTCGCGGGAGCTTCTACGGCAATCTTACTTGACCCACGAAGTTGGTTGTGTTCCGCAATATGTGCATATTGGCTTCTTGTCAGGAACCTCCGCCACAAGCGTAGAGACAGCATCGCATGCAAATACAACGTAAGCGATGCTCGCACGATGAAACTGTTTCACATGAGCTGAACGTCAATTAGTTCCCAGATCGCTCGTCGTGGGCTCGCATGACCCTCAAGGACGCTCATGCAATTCAACTTGCGCTTGCAGAACTGGAGTTCCCTCAAGTATTTTCCATTTCGGTCTTTTTCGCTCTGTTCAAGACATACGGCATTCCGAGCATATCGAAACTCTTAGTGGCCACTGGTCAACTATCAGCATCAGAAACTGCGTCCAAACGTGCAGCTGACACAGGCGTCGTGATCACGGAGGTCGTACTCAATGAGCCTGATTCTGAAAGGACCATAAGCGGAATAGCTCTGATGAACTTCCTTCATGATCGCTATATCAGAGCGGGGAAAATATCCAACAACGACATGCTTTATACATTGAGCCTGTTCATGCTCGAACCTATCAGATGGGCGACCAAATACGAATGGCGCAAGGTCTCAGACCTCGAGATGTGCGCCATGGGAGTGTACTGGAAAGATCTTGGGGAAGCCATGAAGATATCATACGACGAACTACCTTCAGCCAAGTCGGGTTGGCAAGATGGATTCCATTGGCTTACCGAAATGGAGACTTGGGGTATGGAATATGAAGCCCATCATATGGTTCCAGCGGAAACGAACGCGAAGCTCGCTCGCGCGACCTTCGATATCGCACTCTTCAACGTGCCCGCTGTACTGAAACCGTACGGGTACAGCGTAGCAACAAGTCTTCTTGATACTCGATTACGCACAGCAATGAAGTAAGTACAATCCATCATTTTCTCATGCCTTACGCTAATTAGCTGATAAGGCTTGACGAGCCTCCATGGTTCTATGAACGTATACTGAACTTCCTGGTGGAAACGCGTAAAGTCGTCCTCCGGAACTTCTTCTTGCCGCGTCCAGACTTCATGCGGGTCCAATGGTTCTCGCCGCTCGATCAAAGGACCGGTCGCGCCCACTTCTGTCGCTACATTGCTCACCCATGGTACATCCAACCTTCGTTCCTTTCAAGATGGGGTCCGAAAGCACTGTTGCTGCGACTTGTAGGTGGTGCTGTCCCTGGATCTGCAAGGTTCTTTCCACAAGGATATCGTATCCATGAACTCGGCCCTTCTGAGCTTGTAGGTAAGGGTGTGGAGGAAATGGAGCAGACGAAGGAGCAGCTTAGGGCACGACGTGCTGGATGTGTGTTCTCGAGATCGAATGTCTGATTCTATAAGCAATAGGACAGGAGAACTTATGCACACATCCCTGAAATGACTCCACATACTTGGCTCAACATACTTGGCCCAACATGCCCTTATCTTCCGGTCACGGAAAGGCGGAAAGGCGGCCTACTTGCTCTTCCGCGCTAGACATTGCAGTGCAAAAGGCTACTGTACTACGCATCAATGCAAGATCTCTTAAAAGGCAAGCCGCCCCATTTCTGGTGATTGGGTTTGCTTATCGCGTCACCAGTAATGGTAGATCTACCCAGCAGCTCTTCCCTGCTAAGAGCTGCAGTGCCCGAAGACACGACCAAGTCTTGTCCTGAATGTCGAGTCAAGCTCTGCAGTGCAGTAATGTCCTCTCACAGCAAAAGAAGCTCGTGTCCAGGAATATCGGAGGTAGTGCGGATTTACCTGAGCCTCACTTGAAAGCGAACAGACACTGCGTTAGCTACGACAGCAGCCTGTTCTTACATTCAATTTTTCCGCGACGCTCGAGAACGCCATGCACGCCCCATGCAAGCACACAGACTGCAAACTCAGTACCATAAAATGAATTCACTCTCTCATGCGATCTCAGCGGCACGCCGGCCTCATGATTACATGACTGTGACTTTTAATCCCAAACACCTGCAAGTAATGCTATATCTTACAACGAAACAGTCCCATTCGTCTGTGAATTCGCCTTCGCAACACGCTTACTCATGAAATCGAAAAAGGCAAACTGCGACGCACTCGCACCGAACTCATACACAAATCGCGATGCGAGGTACGAGCCGAAAATAGCGCGGAGGTAGTTGTCAGGAACCTGTTCTTCGATCAGTACTGCAATATGGGAATAGTAGATGAGTGATGGACTTACGCGTTCAATGATCTTCTCCAGGCCAATCTGCTGCAACAGCAGTGGTGGCAGGGCCTCGGACAGCACCGAGTGGCGGAACGCAATGTTGTTCCAGAGGTCGGTGTTCTGTAGCTCCTCATCGAGCTTCGTGATAGCGTTGGAGAGCGTATCGGACAGGATGCTGCGCGGCTGGCCGGTAGCCTGGTGCTCGCGCCAAATAGCCTCGAACTCGAGGCGAGCGTTGTTCTTGATAATCTCTTGGACGCCGGCGACGTACTTGTTGTAGAAGTCAGGCGCGACGCCGTTGGCGTCGACGCACATGTGCTTGACGAAGGACTCGTCGTCGAAGGAGAGCGAGGCGAGGACTTCAAGGGATGAGGATGTGACACCTCCCTTGTTGGCGGAAGCATCCTTGTATAGGATGCAGCCGGCCTTCTCGAGACGGAGTTTTGCGTCTTGTGTGATGAACAGGTTGGCACCTTCCACGAGGTAGGGAATCGTGCACTTTCCATCGACGATGAGCTTGTTGGCGGAGGAAAGGTCGATGGACTCGGGACGGCCACCACAGGGGACGAATGTGTCGTACTGGATGTCGCTGCGCAGATGGAAGGTGTTACGGAAGGTAGTACCGTTGTAAACCAGATCGCCAGATGGGAGGCGCACATTTGTGTCATCAACGAGAACACGGTATCCATCCTTCGACAGCTTGGTAGCGTCGAAGTTGTTGATCATCTGACGGTTCTTGGCAAGCCGCAGCAGCTCGCTGTGATCGAGGCCATTGGGGTCGACAAGCACACCCGAACCATCGACGATGGAAACATACTTCTCATTTGCGAGCAGGATTTCGTTGGAGCCAAGGTCACCATCAGGACCACCAGTCTGCAGCTTGCGGACCTTGCTGGGGTCGAGGTTGAGCTTGCGGTAGATACCAAGGACGTACTCGCGGACAGACAAAGTAGTCATACCGTAACGGTCGTGAGGAATACCGCCAAGCTTAGGGCTCTTTCCGGTGAAGAAAGACTTCCACCATGGCGCACCACGAGCCCTGGCGTGCTCTGTTGCCCAATCGACGAGATCAGCAGTGTTCTCATCAGGACCCATGAACAGGATCTCCTGCTTGCCGTGAAGATCGACAATAGGGTCCTTGATTCCGGGGCTGTTGGGAGGCAGCAGAAGGTCGAGAATACTATCAATGTACTTCTCGAACGCGCCAGCCGCCTTGTCTTGGTGCTTGAAGTCCAGCAAGACAACACCTTTGGATCCACCCTCGGGAATGTCCTTGTTCTTGCGCTGTTGTGTATTCGCCAAATTGTAGTTCTCGTCGAACATGGAACGTGCGTTGATCGAGTATGCTTCCTGACTCCTCGACTTGACAATGCGAATACCACCACGGGCAATGTCCCGGAAGCGGAGGTGGAAACCACGGAACTCAGATCCAATCACGAGGAACATGCCGAACAACGGCTGAGGGTACTCCGAAGGTGGAAGGAAGCTTGGGTTCAGACGGAAGCTGATAGCGACCTTAGTGGGGGTGTAGAAGTTGGTCTTCAGCACGGAATTGTTGAAGATGCGGAACGAGTTCATGACCATCTCGTGGTGGTCGTTGACGACAGCCCTGTTGACGGTGTCGGTAAGCTCCTCGTCGGTCTGGACCTTGTCGACCTGGAGACGCAGATAGCTCAATGTAGGCAAGAAGTCATCCTGCTGGCCGCGAGTCTGGACGTAGTGGGTGTTGGCGAAAGACAGATACAGGGTGTGGACCAGATCAGGGTACTCGTTGATGATCTCGAAGATGTAGTCCGCGGTGAATGTCTCAGCGCGCAGCCTGCGCTTCAGCTTAGACAACAATTCAGCGTGGGCGCTGTTCTCAGGGTTCAAGATGGAAGAAAGCGCAGTGTACTCGTTTCCAAGACGGTTGAGGAAGTGCGTAATGAAGACCCAGCAGCAGTGAGCGTAGATGGTCTCCTGCAGACTCAGCCTGCCCGTAGCAAAGAGGGTCTGGAACTTGTTCTGGGGAATGCAGTACAGCAGGGAGATCTCCTTGATGATCTGATGGATCGAGGCCTCAATGGGAGGGTGCTTGGCACCAGCAACTCCGGCGAGCGGGCTCAGGTACAGGGACATAACCGTGTAGCCGTTGGAGAACTGCTCGACGTACTTTCGTGAAGTAGTCAACCCGTAGTAGTGGTACAAGTCGCTCAGCGCACTGAACATGCCCAGAGCAGAGCCCTGCTTGTAGGCGAGGACGAGACGCTTGTCCCGCGAGCCCTCGATGTCGAACCACTCAATGACGGGACCTGTTCGCTGAACAGCGACCTCAAGCACCTCCTGGTAGATGGCCTTGGTGTTGGCCGTAGCCTTCTGCAGGAAGCGCTTGTCACTGACCTTCTCGAGGTTGGTCTCGGTCGGGCCGGGGTTGGCATTTTCGTAATCGCACTGGTAGACGAAGTAGCATCGCAGCTGCTGGTCGTCACTGCCGGGCAGCGGGTTCGTTGAGCGGAAGCTCTCGACACGGTAACCGCTGGTGCCCTTTGACATGTTCAGGTACTTTGTGTCGATGCGCTGCTCGTATCGCGGTCCGTCAAGGATCGAGACACCGGGCCTGCTGGTGTCGATGTACACAGCGTGGTCCTCAGCCTCCTTGTCGAGCCTGATCTCGAGGCGTTTGTCGTCGCGGGCGTATGCGGCCACCTTGGCGGCGTAGAGCGAGTGGATGTGGGTGACGATGGCCTCGACCGACTCAGTAGCAAAGTACATGTCGTCGATGCCGAGGTCCTTGTAGAACCACTTGACCTCGGACTCAACGAGCTCCGGGGGAATGAAGCCCTTGTCCTCGACGCCGTCCATGACAGCCTCCATCTGCTGCTCCTTGCCCTCAAAGGTGGGAGCGACATAGCCGGAGCCGCTTGTGCCTTCTTGCGGTATTATGCGCGGTGTGTTGTTGCCGGAGCCTGAGAGGCCGGAGCCCACGCTGAGATGTGATGGCCGAGACGCGGGCTTCTGGTCGACGTTGAGGAGCTTCTGGGCAACGGCCTGCGCGCCGTTGCCGTTCACTGGTGTCGAGGCCATGTTGTAGATGGGTGTATGTGGTGTAACGGACGGTACGAATGCGGAGGGAAGCTCAAATATGTAGCTTTACAGCGCGGAGGTATTCACACACGCAACGAATGGCTTGTTTGAAACTGCTTGGCTAGAAATGCTGCACTTGGCGGTGTTGCCAGCGAGTTTGGAATTCGGAGTTTGGCAGTTTGGGCGAGTGTACGCGGGGTTTCGTGGAGGAGGGGCCGCAGCTTCAACTTTGTCGAGCAGGTGCGAACGTCGAATGTCTGAGGTTTGCTGCGTGTGCTTGTTAGTCATGCCCTTGCTTTTTGAGCCCAATGGCCGTCATTGCGCGCCTTTAAATTCGCTTCTTTGAACTATGCAAGCATTGCTGCGCGACTGGGAGCCACCGCTGCAACTATTTTGGGCGCAGCATGACGCAGGACTAGCTTACCTGGGCGTGCCTGGGTACCTGAAGAGCCGCAGATCCACAGCGATGTTGCCTTTGTTAGCCGAGCACAGGAAGGCAGGCCGCGAGTTTCAATCAGGGAGATTCGACGGAAGCGTTGCTGCACCCGCGAAGTCTGATAGCAATGGCTGCTGCAATTGGTTGCTGGTGACCGCTCTTTGTACTAGAAAAGTGCTGACCGCGCGTATTTCAGCTCGTAGCACTCGGGTCGCCCGCCGTGGATGATGTCTCGGTGCAACGCGACAATCTTCAAGGGTGACACTGGCACCGAATTCCAGGGGTCTTTCTTGAAGATAAGAAGGATTGGAAAGGCAGATGATGCGTGACGAGGAGCAGCGTGATTGAATCGAAGGGTAGCCGGAGCCGTGCTCTCTTGCTCGTGGCGGTCAGCCATCTTATGTACCTACGCAGCTTCTCACGATCAGCAGCAGGCCTGTGGTGCTCTTCGGCTCAAGAGCGGCTGAGCCGGGCTGACGTTCAGGAACGCTAACTTCCCCAGAATTGCCAGTGCCGCTCTAGCGCCATCCGCGGGCGCAACTGATCGTGAAGAACAGGGGTCTTTACATAATATGCCTCAATTACACGCCCGCAGCGTGATATCGCGCCATGAAGTGGGCGTCTGGAAGCTGCGAGCAGAAAACTCTGAACGCCTGCGTGTGGACAGTGGAGACGCCAATACCAGGGATTGCGGCGTGGGCACCACCGACCTTGAGATCGTGCATGAGCGCGGCTCCGCAGTTCGCTCTCTAGTCCACGCTGCACCTCTCCATTACCCCTTCGAAACTGCTGCAGCCAAGCATCGTGTGTTTCCCAGGGCTCACTGCATTTCCCATTACCCCTTGGAAACCTAGGTGTTCGACCACGTGCAGACGCACGGCCAGTGCGAAGGGGCCACGTACAGTCATTGCAAAGTCACGATGCCTGTGAAGTCATGGGTCTGTTGCGGCTGGAATGTCGCGGATCGGTGGTCAAACTACGGGAGCTGGTCCGCGCTGAGGAATCGTGACCTCGTGAATTACTCTGCGGAGTGGCGACACACCGCTTGCAATCACGAGGGAAGTTTGGCGTTGGTAAGGAGGCTGAGTACCTGCGTAGCTTCAGGGGCGATTCCACGATGCTCGCCACGCTTGCTGCTATGAACCAAAGTAAGAACAGTGCGTGCAGTCAGCAGACAAGTCATTACGAATCTATCTAGTTCTCGTCGCCATCATACTCGCGGCCGTTGACAGTCACCAACACTTTGTAGCCGTCCTCGTAACGCCAGTTCTTCTTCTTGCCTGCCTTGCCTACGCTTCTCAGCGCTGCGTCGAGCCCCTCGTCCAGTTCGTCGATATCTTTCTTGAAGTCGAAACCAACGCACAATTTGCTGTGGCCCTTCTTTGTGAAACCCCATTGTGCTTTGATGGACACGCGCTGGTCCCTAACCGCGCCTGCAGGATACACGGCAGCAATTACAGCAGCCATGCGGCCGAGATACATGCACCACCACTCCATGCCTCCGGGAATCAGGCACATCATGCGCTCGTAGAAGTCTTGCTCAGTCGGACTGATCGAGCCATAGCCACCGTAGCGCTCGCAGAGCAAGATTGCCAGCAATGCGCGGTCTTCGTGACTGGCTCCGTGTGCATTGGAGAAGATGCCAGTTGTTGTGCTTCGAAGTGCTGAACCAGCGCGGAGATCTTTGACCTGCGCCATATGGGCGAAGACGCCCTGGACGAAAGCTCTGACGAGCGGGGCCGCGAACTTGGGTTGCTGGCCTGGTGGACTCGGCTTTGTGGCAGGCATGGCGGAGAACAGGAGGTCAACCAGGTCTTCCATTGATGGCGGTGCATAAGGGCCAGTGGCGGTGACCAAAGGACTCTCTGCGCGGTATTCGGACGACATCTCTGCGAAGTGCATGCCTTCCCGGACACCACCTTGACAGAAATACACGTTCCTCAAAGCTGGCAAGGCTTGAGCGAGACAGTCGACCAGGAAAGCGACTGCAGGTACTTGGCTCGCTCGTCGTGCTGATACTCGAAAGATCTCTGGGGTGTCGTCTTGCGTGACAGCGGCCTTGACAGACATCGTGTCGAGAAATGTACCTGTCGAAGTTCGGAAACCGTTGATGATAGGGATGGGGTAAGGCTTGATCTCATGCTCTGACATCAAGACAAAGCCCCAGCCTCGGAAGCCACCTCCTGAGAGATAGAGATGCAGGCCGTCAGGGGAACGAAGAAGCTCTTGAGGGATGTCAATACTCTGCACAGCGCCCTTCAGATCGTTGATAACCTCCTTTGCGAAAGCCTGGTACTCCTTGCTCTTCTTCTTGCCTGCTTCTTCGAGACGCTGCATGAGGGCCGCAGCACCATACGGAAGACTGACGCTGCCTGCTGAACTCATCTTGACGTCGCCTTGCTCCGTGATGATCCAGGTCAGCTGCGTGCTTCCACCGCCAAGATCCATCATCAAGCCTCGCACATTCCCGTAGGAGCTTGCGACACCCAATGCTCCGATCTTGCCTTCCATCTCCTTGGGCAGAAGCTCCACGGTCCAGCCTGTGGCCTCTTTGATCGCAGCGCGATATGCCTCAGAGTTAATTGCTTTACGTGTCGCCTCTGTTGCGACTATGCGGACCTGGCTATCAGGTACGCCGAAGTCGTGGCATGTTGACCTGAAGCGCAGGAGGGACTTCACAACCTGCTTGATCGTGCGTTCGGGGATCGGCACAGCCTTGCCATCCTCGTACTGCGCATCATACAGCGAGATCGCCGCACGATCAAGATACACAGTCGGCAAGATGCGCTGGGTAGCAGGCGAGAGGTCAGTGATGGAGAACCGAATGCCATTGCTGCCCATATCTACCAGTCCATGGTAGAACTGCGACCTTCCCGCATGTTTCTGTGCCATGGTATGCAGTCGAACCCCAGCTTCTCCAGATTTGCAGCGTACCCGTGCCGGAATACGCTAGTCAGTGCGACCAGTGCAGAGAATGGCGTGCAATGGCGCGTTTCGGGGCCCCGGTCGTAGCCAAGTCCGACGACGTTTCTATTACCCCCGCGAAATGTCGAATCAAGAATAGAGATCGCGCTATGGCTGCGGACGGATCTCGACTTGAATGCTTGCGTTTCCGAGTAGTTTCTGTTACCCCCTTTTTACATAAACTGTAGCCTCGGAGTGTGTCTGGTGATGCGCCAATATTTGATGCTGAGGGACATTCGTCTAGGATGACGTTGGATCAGACTCCCGTTCCTGCAGGTGGAAAATTCTGACACTAGTGGTGGGAGCGACCGGCCTACGTCAGATCGGGGTCGGCTTGAAGCGGGGGTAACTTCGAAGAGATGTTCAACCTGAGCATGCAAAACAATTCTCGCAAGATTCTATGAAGTACTCCTGTGGCTTGCTTCGCTACTTGGACTGTTGGCAGT
Source organism: Didymella glomerata (assembly GCA_030271015.1). Lineage (NCBI taxonomy): Eukaryota > Fungi > Ascomycota > Dothideomycetes > Pleosporales > Didymellaceae > Didymella > Didymella glomerata. The sequence continues at coordinate 726,783 of JAJOHN010000020.1, forward strand.
CGATGTGCATCGAGTTGCAAAGTATGTCGCGAGATCTCTACTGCGCCTTCTTAGGTTGAGCTGCCTGTGCAGGCCTCAACATCCGATAACACTCGATGAGAAATTGGCGCTCGAAGAACAGAACGTGAACAGCGTAGAGTCCAGCGATTGCGCCCATACTGACAAGCTCGCCCAAGACGCCGAGTCTTGTAAAGTATTTGTAGCCCGGTTTCAGCTGCATCAAGGCAGGGACGACCGCAGCTGGTGCAAGCGACGTGATCGATGGCAGAGCGTCCAGCAGCCTGAAGGACGTGTTGGTATGGCCAAAGAATCTGTTGATGAACCACGTATTCCAGATGATGCGCAGTGCCATATTGACGGTGTTTGCGAGGACTACCCCGCTGCCGCCCAGCTGGAGTTGACCCAAGAAGAACCAGGCGCTGCCAGCAAAGGCTGCAAAGAAAAAGCCCATAGAGATTGACTGTGCGTATAGCTCCTTGTTGGTGGCAACAGCAGCGACGAAGCCTTCTGTAACGCCGTTGATCGCAAGGAAGGGGATGTAATAGCAATAGATTGCAAGAACGTTTGAGGCGTTCGTTGCGGACCACTTCTTGCCTGCGACAACAGAGAGTAGCAGTGGTGCCAGTGTTGGCCCTAGAGTGATGGCGAACAACGAAATGATGCAGTACAGGCGCAAGATGATCGTCAAAACCTTTGACGCTTGAGCTAGATTGCGCTTCTGTTCCTGCGACTGTTGGCCTTCATCACTCTTCTTCGTGTCCGGTGCTGAATCAGGGCTTGCACACAGCTTCGCGAACATGTTGCGGCTGCTCTCTTCGATGGGCTGGAACAGCATGCGGGCGATCAAACCGCCATAGTTTGATGCAAGTGCATAGGCACCCTGATCAGCGAGGGACGTGTACGATGTAATGAGGAGTGAGTCGCCTTGCGTCAAGATGTATTTGAGTGCCGATTGCAGGGTCAAAGATCCTGTGAGTCGGAGAAGGGGTGTCGAAAAGTATCTGAAGGTGACAGCGAACTCTTTGGTGGCTGAGAGCTTCTCTGGTAGGAGTGCAAAGTTTTCGTCGCGTGCGACTGATTTCACGTTCGTGAAGTACACGACCAGCAATCCCAGAGCATAAGCCGATTGTCCGAACGCAAAAGGCAGAACACCGATATCGATGCCGACATAGTTCGCCAAGATAGCGGAGCCGCAAGTTCCAAAGCATCGTAGAAGTGTAGCACTACTCTCTGCAGAGGCGCGAACTTTGTACAAGAGCTTCTGTTGTACGGCTGAAAAGAACGGCTCGGTTAGAAGCTCAATGACCGTAGCAACGCAGTACAAGCCCAAAGCTTCGACGAAGTAGGGAACCTGGGGTGTATCTGATCGAAGCCATAGATGAGCAAGGGTATATGTCAAGGGAAGCCCTGTGATGACTGCAAGATAGGAAAGGTTGACGACGGCTTGCGTTCCATGTGCCTGGCGCTGGAGTGCAACGCGGAGACTCTCACGCGCAAAGTAGAGCACAGAGATCGAGAACAGCTCCAGCTGAGCAGACACGCCAAGCAGCTCCGGGCTCAGAAACCTGAGCAGCACCTGGTTGACGACGAAAGTCAAGGCTCGAGAAGCGACCTGCAGAAGAATGAGAAAGGTGGCCCCTTTCGCAGAGGCTGACAAGATCGACTGCGACATGGCTGGGATAGACGTTGCGCGGAAACCGGGACAGAGTTCGAGATAAACTCAAGAACTACTCAGGGCGCCATGCTGATTGGCGTTCGGAGCAATGATGTCGTACCTGACAGGAGTGGTGGTTGGAGATGAGAAGAGACGGTGTCCAAAACAGCTAGCGCAGAAGTGTGCCAGCTCATGGAAATGGAACGCTCCCCAGCTCCCCGAAGCACGAGCATCAGACACAACCTGACTCTACTTCAGCAGGGCGCACACCGCATCATGATGATTCACGCGTTCTTCTGTGCAATCGCTGTTGAGAATGGTGGTCATCGATCCCCAAATTGTTGCGAAGACTGAGAGACTGCTATTGCGGCCTCTAGAGCTGAATGATGCAGAAGATATTCTGCTGATGCGCAAAGACCCGGAGGTGATGAAGCACACGTAGGTTTTTGACTGACTCGATGACGACATACCTGATTCTGACTGGTAACAGTTCGATTCTACCGAGCGACGACCTCGAGAAGACCAAGCAATGGATTCAAGGTATGCAAGCAGCGCGCTGAGCCCACATCTTTGTTCAACAGCCGCTGACCTCAATTCCAGGATGTCACGACAGAGAAGATTGCTGGAACTTCGTCATCGAGCTCCTACCAATCAACAAGGCCGACTCCGTAGTTGAGCACCACGACACTGAGGCTAGCTCCCCACCCACCGAATCGTCACGCGAGCAGGCAGCACCGCGCGTCGTCGGTCTCATCGGTGCCGTACGAGCGCCTGAAGTCGGTTATATGCTCAATGCAGATTACTGGGGCAGAGGGTACGCAACAGAAGCTATGAGGGCGTTTATGCCTCTGTTCTGGACTCACAACGCGTACGAGTATGCCGAGGCGCACACCGACCCCGATCTGCTGAGCAGCCAGAACGTCCTGCGCAAAGTTGGATTCGGGCTGCACGAGCGGAGAGAGCACGACTTTGAGAACCCGTTTTTGGGGTGGAGAGACACGCTGGTGTTCAAGATAGACCGTCCAGACAGGACGGTTTGAGCCTGAGATCGGGCGTACGCGTCACAAACAAGCAATCCTTCGGTGGTGTTACAGGCGTTGATATAGAAGTTGGTTCTGTCGAGCGCTTTCACAGGCTGCAAGACACATGTATTATCACAATAAAACACACTCGTTTTGACTCCCCTATCATCGCGGAGGCGCTAAAGCTTTCAATCCCTCCAGCCACTTTCCAAGAACTCTCGCACTCTCCTCAGGCGCCTCCTCGGCCCCAAAATGCCCGATCCCATCACCAAGCCCATAATGTTGGATATCCACACCTTCATCGACCCAATCCCTCCACACATCCGGAAACTGATACCTGCTCCCAATAGAATCCGCACTATACAGCAAGAAAAGCGGAACTTTGATCTTCCTCCCCTCCTGCTGGTCTTTCTCCTGCGCCTCGACATCCGTCGTAGCACCGTGCTGATAATCCTCGCAGCTCGCCTTAATCACACTCTCCTGCTCAAAGAACTCGCCATACAGCCTCGGTGCATCATCGGCCCTGAATGCCTTCTGACCAGCAGCATTGCTGCCAGACCAGCCCTTCAGCATCTCCTCTAGAAACGCAGCGGGCCCGAAGGCCTTGATCATGCGCGTTGCGAGGTCGACGTGCGCAAGCAAAGGCCAGTGAAAGTAGCCTGTGATGTGCTTTGCGGCGGTCGCGGGGGATGAGAAGTGTTGCCATTGGGTCGAGGTGGGCACGATATCGATTAGACATACGGCTTTGATGTCGAAGCCTGGGGCGCCGCTGACGGCGAGACGGTGCGAGACTCGTGCGCCGCGATCATGGCCGATGAGCACGACGGGAATATCGCCGGCGAGCGGCTTGGATGAGGTGCGTTTCATTTCGGTTCGGAGAGCGGACATGATGGCATTGCCAACTGTCAGCTTGTCGTGCTTCTCGATGGCAGCACTTGCGCCGTAGCCTGGCAGGTCTGGCGCGAAGACGGGTGCATCTTCTGGCAGAAGAGGGATCAAGTGTCGCCACCTTGTAGGTGTTAGTCGAAATTCAATATGAGTGGTGTTCAATGGCAGCAGCTTGAGACAGTCTCTTGATCGCAGGATAGGCGACAGGAAACTAATAAACCCCGAGAGATTGAGAATCTTTCAGAGGATATCTGCAAACATCTAGTAGTCTCTCAGTCTTCTGGTGGCTGCGATTCCTTTGCCGTCAAAGCTAATCTTTCTGTTGTTCGAGAGGCGCTCTGTTTCACTTGTGTAGAGAATGTTGCAGACTTACATGTACGAGCTCTGTGGGTATCCATGAACCAAGATCAGAACCGGGTTACGTTCACTGACAGTACCCAACGCGCGACTGTAGCAGCACACCTGCTCCTTATTGACAATGGCCTTCGAGAAGCCGAGGCTGTTGAACTTCTCGTCTTGTATCTTATGCGCCGACGTGGCAGCCATGTTGTAGACTTGTTAAAACCAATTGCTAGCTCTTACTGTGTGCAGCTCCAATGTTGAGCGAGGCTCGGACAAAGCACAACACTGGCGACAATTGACGTATGGTTGATGCTGGTTGTAATTCGGCTGCGCGTAGCATTTGTCACCAACACCGATGACGTACCCCGCAGTTAGTAACCCAGAGCAACACCACGCCCTTCGCTGGACTACGCCCTTCGATAGCGTTTATGGCGTGAAGACTCAAATTTTGGTATCTGGATTGGATATTCTAGATACGGTACAAGGCCTGAAAATCAGAACGGTGTAGATTTAACCCACTTCATACTCACAAATGCAACATGTTTTGACCCAGAACGCCATCGCTATGCTCTTCACAACACATGCCCATGCACGTCTACTGCTCCTTGGCCAGCACCATCTTCTCACGCTCAGCCTTCCGCCTGACCTTGCCCTTCTTGGTGTGTCTCCTTTCATTCTCCTCCTTCCTCTTGATCGCCTTGAGCTCCTCACTCTTGATCTCACCGGCCTTCTTGACTGCTTTAGGCATGTGCCTGTGTCTGTTGATCCTTGCAATCTCAGGCATGTGCTTGTATCGTTCCTTGAGCGCCTCGTCATACTGCAGCTTTTGTTGCAAGGCGAACGACTTGACGCCCTGTCTGGCGGAAGCCTTTGCGCGCCATAGCCGCACGTTGCCGTCGTCTGAGCCACTGAGCACGTAATTGTTGTCTGGCGACCATGCAACAGAGAAGACACGCTGCATGCGCTTGGTGTGGTAGACATCGCGGGCATGGCCCTTCTGGCGCTCCCAGAGGCGGACTGATCGATCGTAGGAGCCAGTGACGAGCTCTTCTCCAGTGGGGCTGAACTCGACGCTCATGACGGCGGCGACGTGGCCCTTGAGGACCTGCAAGGCTCGCTTCATGTTGCGCATGTCAAAGATCTATATCTCGTCAGCTTCAGTCCATATACACTCTGATGCCAGAACTTACGTAGCAGTTGTGATCTTCGTTAGCGACGGCGAAGTTGTACGCTTCCATGGGGTTCCAGGAGATGCAGTTCGAGGCAAAGTTGAGGACTGTCCGGTGGAGAGGAGAGCTTGTGCGCATATCATACAAGACGATAGCACGATCTGTAGCGCAGGATGCCAGGATGGACGTCTCGACCTGGTTGAAGCTGACGTAGTTGATGGTGTCGATGGCTGAGGGCCAGACAAGGTTCTGTACCGGTGCGCCTGATGTACGAGCAGTGTCGTATATCGAAACAACATTCGAGGCAGCAGCGAAGGAGGGCAGTGATCGGTGATGTGTGACGGATGTGAAGGCGGCGTTTCCGTGCCATGTAGCCTTTGGCGGCGACTTGGAGGGTTGCGCATACGGCTCGAACATCTGGATCTGCTTGTCCGCTCCGCAGGTAATCAGACGCTTGTCGCGCGTCCAGCACATGCCCTTAACCATGTTCTCGTGCGCCTGCGCCTGCCACTTCTCTTGCCTGCTCGTGAAGTCCCAAACTTTTACAACACCGTCACCGCTGCCACTGGCAAAACGCTCGAGGGAGTTGGGGTCCTTGGCGAAAGAATAGACACCGTCTACGTGGCCGGGCTCAAAGTCGCCCAGGAACGGCTGCGCGAACATGCGCTCGATCTTGGTCGCATTGAGCGCTCGTGTGTACTCGCGGGCGCGTTCGAACGGGTGCTGGTTGGGGTCGAGGTTGCGCGTGATCTTGGCGACATTGGACCCGGGGGCCTGCGCCGACGACGTCGACCGGCTGAGTGCTTTGATCTTCATCTTGCGGGTGTTGCTGCAAATCTCGGCGGCGACCACCAGCAACGCGACCTCGAACTTTTCTGGCAGGGTAGAGGTGGGGCAGCCAATGAGAGCGGCTGGGTGGGTCCGTCTGCTTCTGCACGGCGCCGGGCGAACGCTTTTCCGCAAGCACACAGTCGTTAGCGCCTTTGGCGAATTGTAGGAACTCGTGCCAGAAGACTGCTGCCTCTTCGTCAGACTAACCCACAGCCAGCCACCCGCCAGCAAGATGAAGTTGTGAGTGCAACCCGAGCCCGACGACGACGACGAGCATGATGAGCTGCAATATTGCGAATGCCTGTTGTGCGCCGGGAGAGGAGTGCAGGACTGCGACTGCATTGTTTCGATGGGCGCACTACGGCTGGGCGACCTCAAATTGCGACAGGACCACTGCGACAGGACAATTGCTAACATCCCTCTAGCCTCAAGGTCGGACGTGTTGTCATCATCACCCGCGGTCGCTATGCCGGCAAGAAGGCCGTGATCATCTCGCCCCTCGACAACGGCACCAAGTCGCACCCCTTCCCCCACGCCCTCGTCGCCGGTGTCGAGCGCTACCCCCAGAAGGTCACCCGCCGCATGTCGAAGAACAAGCAGGCCAAGAAGAGCAAGGTCAAGCCTTTCGTCAAGCAGGTCAACTGTACGTGATGCACCGCCAGAGGGAGGACACTGGACACAAGGACCGCGCTGATAGCCGCAGACACCCACATCATGCCCACCCGCTACACCATCGAGCTCGAGAACCTGAAGGGCACCCTCACCCAGGACACATTCAAGGAGGTCTCGCAAAGGGAGGACGCCAAGAAGACCGTCAAGAAGGCCTTCGAGGAGCGCTACCAGTCCGGCAAGAACAGGTGGTTCTTCACACAGCTGCAGTTCTAAGTTTTCCTTCGGTTACGGCTGGGCGCAGACGGGGCATGATTTGACACGTTGGATCCTGCATGAGCGTGTCGGGAGATATCATAGGATGGATCAGGTGCAAAAAGCCTGCCATCCCGGCGTGTACTTCAGCTTATAAACAAAGCATGAAAATCCGGCATCGGGGTCATTCACGAGCTCATGAATTGATGTCCCATTTCACTGGTTCGATCGATTTGCATGGTGAGGCGCTGACAGGACAGACATCAGGACGAACGATATACGCTACCTGAGTACGACTATCGAAGACCACCGTTTCCAATATGAACCCGCCACACGACCGCCAATATTCAAAGCTTAGATTCTCACCCTCAAACACCATTCGAAATCTCTATCAGCGCTAGCACAGCCAGCAAAAAGTTTTAATCCGCATCTTCCTCTCCCACCATCCGCGTCCTCTGTTCATGGCCAGCAACAATCCCTCTCGCAAAAGGTATGCAAACCCTCTCACTTCCATCTCCCCGACTGCAGTGATGATACTTGTACCCCTTAACAACCGTGTGGGCCAAACTTTTATTCCAATTGTTCCTACTGAAACGCAACCCCTCCTCGCTCTCAACACTATCAGCTTCTTCACGAATCAAAGCTGACCAGTAACAGTAGCTCTACCTCCAAAATGCATCGAATCTCCAGGGGCACACGAACGAACATGCGAGCACGGCAGGCAAAGACAGGGCTGGGCACGGAGTCGTTGTGACCGAAGCAAACCGTCATCGTCATTAGCCGATCTAATTATTCGGGAGTGGATGTACATATTCCCCAACCACACAAATAAATAATGAAAGGTATCAACTCTCATCCCTGTGTCCAATCAATCCACAATTCTCACACAGGCGTCGTTGGAATCTTCGCCTCAAAGACACCCTCATTAGGCGGGGCATTCGTGTCAAAGATGCCCACCCTAGTCGTCTCATCCACAGCCACAACCTTCCTCCTTGGTTTCCAGAAGTGCACGCGCCATCTCCGATTGCGATTCTACTGCTTGACCTCATCGGCCTTGTTCTTCGCCTGCTGTTTCCCCTTATTCCAGTACTCGACCGCGAAGTTGAACGCATCATGCGCAACCTTCAGCTCGGTGCTGATGCTGGCCTTGACCGTCTTGATGACGCCCTCGGGGCCCTGCGTCTTCTTGTACTCATCTTGGTATGTGCCGAACAGGTAGTTGACGGGCGAGAAGGCGAGTTCCTTCAGCTTGGTTGTGTCTTCTTTGACGATGGGGACGCGCTGCTCCAGCTTTGAGAGTGAGGTGTCGCCTAGCTCGTCGGCGCGCAGGAGGTACGGCGAGATGTATGAGTATGGTGTCTTGAGGTAAGGGTGGAACGGTGCGACGAAGGACTTGTACGTGTTGCTGAACAGGGCGAGTGACTTGGCGCCGTACGGGTTGGACTTGTAGAACTCAACTGAGTCGTGGACCACGGGGTACGAGTGCAGATGCTGTTGGTCGTTAGTTGATGTCTCGTGATCACAATGTTATAGTCTGGTGTCTATCTTGTGTTGCACATGGCGTGCCCAAGCCGACTGATTGGGCGGTCGACGGCGCCGAAACGTTCTTGTGTAAGCTGTGCAGGTCTTGCGGGGTAGTACGTACCGAGAGGACTCTCGATGACGGTGTCTCACCGTTGGTCAAGGGGGCGCTGTCGTTGCTCATGTCTCCGTTTGTCGTGGATTCCTCAGCGTGTGGTGACATGAAGTCTTGTGATGTTCTTGTGGTGGTGGTGTGAAAGGTGGGATAAATGCTGCGGAGCTGTCAGGAAAGAACAGGCTACGGTCACAACAAAAGTGGTGTCAGGGGAGATTTTTCGATTCGCCACGACTTACCTGTTTATATGCGGGATGCTCGTGGAAGCGCGATGATGTCTGTGCTGAAAGCGGCGCTTGGTGTCAGTGAAATTGTTGGGCTGACATGTGAAAGCGGGCTGCCTCCAAGTTTATCGATAAGAAAGGAAGGAAGGGACCCTCAGCCTTACCGCCGCTATTTCCTTGTGACACTGAATTGACGCGAGATGGTGTTCACAGCTGCATCAGTGTGAAGACAGTGGTTTAAAGAGACCGTCTCCAAACGTTTCCAACGTTCGTTACGCATGCGATCTGCTATCAGCACAGGAATGTCGTGACATTGGGTGCTACATTGGCGGTCCAACAGGGCTACCTGGCATGTGAAAGAGAGTTTTGGTACCGATAAGGTCTCCACTGGCGCCTCGTCCCGTTGGCGCTCTCGATGGTTGAGTGAAGGGCCCAATTATCGTGATGGCCAGACGCGCAAATGCGCCCATGTCGGTGCGCACTGCGCTGCCTCAGGATGATGTGACCAGGCAATTGCCAATGATGGAAGCGAGCACGCTGAGCTAGCAATCCTTCCGGCGAGCCGTAAAGCTACTTCCAACGATCCGTCCGCGTCGATAGTCGTGTCACCTCAATGCTGTCGCTCATCAAACATTCCGATACTTGTCGTCTGTACTCAGCATCCGGCTTGCCGTGAGGACCCTCAAAAACAGCTCACAACCGGAGTAGCGACCTCCTGCGATGACTGGACCCACGGTTGTCTCCAGACAGTGACTTTGCGATGCAGAATCTTGGGATAAGTAAAGATATGCGTGGCGCTCATCTCCACACAAGCACCGTGGTGCGAAACAAATTCTAATTGGCTGCCATACGTCTTATCAGGGAGGCATTGAGCAATCGTTGGTTGCCTTGGGACAGTTCGCCAAACCCAGCAGGCGCGTCCGAGTGCATTGCATCGCGCATTGTGTCACTTGTCAACGGTCGTTGTTGAGGTGCTTAGAGCGCAATTCGACGTGGTGGAACATGTGAAAGAGGTGTCCCACGTTGATGATGTCGGCATTCGGGTAGTCTGCCGTTGGCGCTATGATTCAGGGTCGCCCGATTCTTACACTTTTACCACGTCTGAGCTCGCAAGATGGCATTGCGGCTCTGAAGGATGCTTGGCTACCCAATATAGACCTCCTCCGACTCTCGATCGTTGAAAATACGTTCACGCACCTGACAGTCCTTATCAGATGCTGCCGAGCACAATGTTACCTCGGCCTGGCAAAGCTTTTTTCACCCTGTGAGGCGGCGCACGCACAAGCAATGTCTGCGTCCAGGTACACGCAGCCACAACGTGACACCACGCTCGTGAGAGGGGCCAGGCGTTTCCAACGTATGGATCGAGTGGCCAAGCGAGCTCAGCGGGCGTTGACGATCTGCAACCTACAAAGTTTAGTCGAACGACATGTGCATCTCTTGACAGGGACGACATCATTGGCATGCAAGGTGGAGCGGGGTGCTGACTGCAGCAGTGGAGTATCCGGTGCGCCTTTAGTTGAAGTTTCCCGCCGTGCCCGAAGAGGAAGTCAAAGAAAGGCGAAGAAGGAGACTTCGAAACGGGGATCTGCGCGATGCTGCTGATAGAGGAGAGGTGCAGGTTGAAATGCTCGCTCCCCCTTACAAGGGCCCACATCATAGTAGAGCCCTGTTGAGCCAAGAGAGCTGCAGGGCAACAGCAAACGTTCCGACCCACAATTTGAATGCCTGCTCGCCATATCGACATTTCCCACGACAAGTCTCGCGCTCAGGACGACTCGTCTATGAGACGGACGTGACCGATTGGTGTACGCGCGGTGCACGCGCACGACGTAGATGCCGTGTCAAAGAGTAGCACTGTGCTTCCACGTGAGATTTGAGCTCCGAGTAGGAGCGCTTGCCATTTGTAAAGAGACTTGGAGACCAGACCAGAATGTTGATACTTCTTTCGAACGAAAATGCGCATTGAAGACCCGACGGTGCTTCGATGTCTACGCAAGTCCTCGAAACGACATCCACCGACGACACCTCCTTCTGCGAGACATGTCGAGATTGCTTGATTCGGCCAGAAGGCCAGACACCGTCGGAGACACGGGCCTTCTACAATGTCGCTGTTGCTCGGAGCTCTACGGAAGGAGGTTATCAGCTGTAATGTTCAACCCTCTTCCACTTTGAGACCGACTCCCGTATTGGCACTGATAACCCACATCTCAGCCAGGACCTTGTAGTGGCAGTGCGAACTGGCGGTCATCCAGCGTTTCCTATGGACTATGATTAGTCGAGCCCTTCCCGAGAGTATTATGGCCGGACAATATCAGTCAGAATATCGAACAGTATACGCTCAGATATGATACCGTTGAGACTACTGCCCCGTGTCAATGTTGGTCATCAGCCAGCAGTACAAGATCAACGCGATTGTAAGCCGGTTCCATACGGATGACCCCCCTTGCGTCAAGCTCAACTACCAACGAGGAGCGTCTAGCTCTCGCGATCAATTGGATCAGGACTTGCCAGAGTGATCACGCCTCACGTTACCCTGTGGCCCTTACCGATACTGTCATCACCTTGTTTTCAACCCGGCTCATTGATATCAGCAAAGCGGATCGACCTCGCGTTGTGTGCCAGAAGTATCTCGACAAGTAACAAACACAATATGCTACTATCAGCCACAAATAGCGCTCCAGCGGTATGCCAAAACTGCTCAGCCCAGCCATCGCCGATCAACAAGGACAACGAATGCTAGCAGCGCTCTCATCAGAGCAGGGGATTCACCGCTCAGCCTCAGCGACGATGATAAGTTCGAAGACACCGCTACGAAGCCGCGACGTACGAAAATCACAGCACTAGGTACAGGTGCGCGCAAGCAGACCTATCGCCGAGATGACGTGGACTGCATCAAAGAAGCATTTACAGACCCAGCCTTCAGCGTTGTCTGCGGCATCATAGCCTGGAGCTGGCCGTGCCTCACTAAGGATGGCCTGCTCCCTTGTCACGACTTCAACAAGAATTGGCGGACACCTATTGTCCCAGCGGCAACGAATACACTGTGCGCAGACGGCACCACCAAAAGGCAGATGTGTATACCTCTACGATTCCATTGACAGAGAAGGAGTTTCTGACGCGAAGGAGACTGCAGTAACAAACGAGCTCTTCGTGGTTCAATGTCGGCGTTGTGTTAAGACGAAGCCGCACAACATCGCACCCACACAAAACGCTTGAATCATGGCGGTGGGTACCAGCGCCATCAAGACAAAGGCAGAGTGGGAGGGACTGATCGAGGCCAAGCTCTGCGTTGCGAAGATATGCGGCAACGTGACCTGTCGCGAACCCGGCCACTTCACGATCGAGACGCGCTCTCTGTACAAAACCCGAGAGGGTTGTCGGGGCCAGTAGAGTTGCCGCTGTAAGAACGCAGTGGCGTACCTGACTACTCACTATCACGAGGGCGACGCTTTAGATTACTTCTGTGCTCAAAATCAGCATCACGCGCACAACTGCCCTCTCAATTGCGGCTTCAGCTCTCCATAGAAGTGGAACAGCAACAACAACCCTAAGCGTACCACGACCGAAACCCTTCTCAGCCCTAGATTCTGCCAGACAAATGGCAGACTTAATCTCTCCACGTGTCGTCGTACAGATCGCTTGCACGAATGCGGAAGGTCCATAATCGCCAAAATGAACAGTGGTCGCCTTATGCAGCTGACCGGTCTCAGCTCACCGCCAAGGCAGCAGTCCAAGTTTGCTTGCTTCGGACAAGCATATCGAAACTCTGTAATTAAGTTTGCACGTCCGCCAGTATCGAGCTTCGACACAACACCAACAAGATGATACCCCAGGCTATCATGATCGCAGGCATGGCAGGCGTCTTTACAATCTCACACTGCTTTGTTCTTCCTCCACCAACAGGCTTGTTCAGCGTCGGTTCCAAAGCATATGACCTCCCAAAGATCACTTTTGATGACCCTGTGGCACCCAGCGGCACTGGCACCTCTGTTCTGCTCAACGTATATTATCCAACTCAGCGAAAGGCTTCACCGTCGAGATACATCTGGAGTGGCCTTTCGAACCTTTACGACACATACTACGGACTTCAGAATGGTACATTTCGTAACGTCACTGCTCGTACAGCCTACAACGCAGAGCCACTCCCTCTGAACGAATGGAGGAAGCTGGATCTACCGACACTCATCTTCAGCCCGCCCTTCGCTGGACCCCCATCTCAGGTGTTCCATGCTCTCATCTCCGATCTAGTATCCCATGGATACTCCGTAGTGACCATGGACCACCCACACGAGCAACCGTACCTTCAACTACCTGATGGCACAGGCATCCCAGGCTTGCCATTCGACTACGACATAAATACGGAAAAGGGTCTGGAGCTCATACAGCGCGTCCACGAATACCGGCTCACAGACGCCCATGCTGTTCTCTCAGCCATGCCCACTCTTTCGAAAGACTTATCAGTACCACTCAATTTCACGCACTTCTCTTTCTTCGGGCACTCACTCGGCGGCTCCGCAGCACTCAGCCAGATCCTATACGAGCGCAACCACACAACCTCACGCAAGCACCACATCCTCGGCGCTCTCAACATGGACGGAAGTCTCTGGGGCCCAGCTGCGGTAAACGACTCATCTGCAGATCTAGTCATTCCTAGCTTAATACTGAGCTCGGCACACCATAGAGGCGATCCGCAGTTTGCGGGCTTCGATGCCCTGCAGTCGAGCTGGGCTAAGGAGATCAATGTTGGAGGAAAGTCGAACCATACGGATTTCTCAGATTTGATTGTGCTGAAGCAGGGCCTGGGAATCGCGGGGGGTGAGGGAGCGGTTAGTGCGGAGAGGATGATTGAGATTACACGGAAACTTGTGGGGAATTTTCAGAGTCTGATATTGGGGAAGGGCGCAGGTGTTTTGAGCGGCACGGTTGAGGTCAGGACTGCTTACCCGGAACTGGAGTGGCTATACAATAGGACAGGGGTGGAATCCACCTGGTAAACATTCGATCGAAGTCAAAGACAGAAGGAACACGCTCAAGATGCAAACGCCCTCACCCAACCGCAACCCTAAATTCCCCTCTCTTATCCTTGCGCAGTTGCGTCCGCTCATCAACACCGCCTCCCCCTCCGTCCACCCATCCCGCCCATTATTCCACCGCCACCCATTCTCCTCTTGCCTCCACCAATCATACTGCCTCCACCAATCCTCGGGCCACTCATGCCGCCACCAGTGTGGTGGTGCACAACGTGGGTTGTTCCCCCGCCACGTCCAAAGCGACTACCTCTGCTCATTGGCATGCCGGTGCCATTGATGCCGCCGCGGCGGGACATGCGTGATGGCCCACAGCCCATGTTGTCTTTGTGCGCGTGTGTAGGAGTGGTGTAAGGCCTTAGTTACGGCGAGCCTCGAAGACTTAATGTGGGATATGCAAAGAATTGCCGGGCTGAGCTTGGTGTGGGAAGCCGGCTGTTTCTGATGTGATCTGTGCCGTTTGGGGGTCTTATCGACGCTGGTTTGCGTTGACTTGGATTGCGGTTGAGTTCTTGTGAGCTTGCGGGGGTCGCGAGAGTTTGAGGAGGAGTGAGAGACACAGAGTGGCGGTCTTGTAAGGTACTGTTGTGTTCAGGGTTGCGTCAGAACACAGAAGACTGTTTGTTGTTCTATTGGGGTTGTTACTGCTGCTTTGAGTTGATATCTGTCCATGTTGAACCCTGAGTCCAGCTCTTATATGGTGTCTTCCTTCAACTTGGTCCGTCGTTGTCAGGCCTCGACGTCACACTAGGCATGACATGTGCCAAACGTGCGTCCAAGAGCGACCACTTTGCAGGAAATCAAGCCACGCTTCCAAACACTCTTGTTCATGGATCTTGTATGGGTAGTCGGCTTCCCTAGCATGCTTGGCTCTGGCGGGGCGGAAACACGGCTGTGCCATCATTGGTTGGAAGATAAGTGTTGTGGCGCAAAACTGTGGCGCATCGCGCCGAATGACGTTCGCAGCCTGTTTGGCGCTGTTAGGATCTGAGGAGATTGGGTCCATAGCGTTGGATATGACGACGCCTTTGTTAGTGTGATGGCATTCGGTGGAGGTCAAGCTGCCAAACGCTGATGCAGGTAAGCAAGCAAGATAGTCGAATGGCGGAGTGCGCAGCGACTGGAGGAGCAGAGATGGCTCTATTGATAATCTATCAGGGTATTGTAACTGCCAAAGTCAGAACGCCGCGCGATGCGTCAATGTGTCACAGGCATCAATTCTGTTGCCCCTTGGCCTGCTTCTCTTTGAAGACACGATGTCTTGCAAGGAGCTGCGAGATCATGAAGTGAGAAACGTCCTCATCGGCCCAGTACGCAAGGTGACTTGCAATACTGGCAAGAAGAGAGATGTCGAAGGCCTGTCAGGTGTCAGTCACGGGTCAAACACAGCAGCTTGTGGCCCGACTTACACCCTCCTGGATGCTGTAATCCACTCGTCCGTTACTATTGAGCGCCCGGACTTTCTGTTCTTCTTTCTTCAATTTCCTGCTGCGCTCTTCCAGCTCCTGCCACTCAAGATCCTTCTCGACTTTGTCCATGTCGTCCGTTTTGCTGCTTTGACGCCCCTTCTGGAAACCAGAGTATAGAGTTTCGATATCAGACTCGATGAGAGTTGGAGGATGTTCGCCATCTTCACCTGTGGTGATCTGTTCGTTTCCAAGGCGTCGTCTTCGCTCTTCGGAGATGAACGCAGCTACCGGCTCGTTGGTTCCTGGCACGGTCGCTGCGTTTGGTGCAGCGGAGAGCGGTCGAGAAGAGCGCTGGCCGGAACCGCCATCCCCGAGGTCTGTCCCGCTAATACCAAGGCTACGATTGAGTAACCCAGAAGCGATGCCTGAACCGATGCTGGACCAAAAGTTGGTCACGCCTTCACCCACACGCGCACCAATGCCAGTGAGTCCTTGCGAAGCTGGGGCCCCAAAAATTCCCTTCTTAGTGTACGGAAGTGGTTGAGCTTTCAGCCCAGCCATGGCAGGGGAGATCAATGGCTCGATACGGTAGCTGATCGGATCCGAGGGGTGGAAGATGTTGAAAGTCTGCTTGCAAAGCGGAGATGAGGTTGTGATGTCGAAAGTGTGATCGCGCTCGGCTGCTGTTGGAGAGAAGGGATCATCCAGAGGGGTAGCAGGGGTCTGTGGGGGAATAAAAGCTGATGCCGGTCGAGCAGCAATCGTCCGACCCTTCAACATCTGAAAAAGCCCAATGGGCGAGCCCAATGCATAGAAGTCCTCTACCTCGAAGTCAAGCTTCAGGCCCTCTTCGGTAAGGCGACGTTGTCTACCAGACCGGGGTTTTGCAGCATCACGCTGGAGGCAGAGGATGTCGAACATGATCGCCGAACCCAGGGAATGACCGACCAAGCTGACCCTCCCCTTGAATGTAGGGTTGCGCTCCTTGAATAGACGGTAGATACGGTTGAGCTCCGCCACTACGATGCGAGAGATGTGGCCCTTGTATGCTGGACTCTGGTACAACAGGATATCCAATGCAAGATCAGTCAAGAAGTTCCGCACAGCAGGCACGCCGTCCACTGTAATGTCCTCGAGGCTTGGAAACTCGTGGTCTTCGTGATCGAGATCGCCCAGGTCGTGCTCCTTGCGGTTGTGCTTGAGGCCCTGCTGTGGGAAGTCAAGCAGGTGGCGCCAGACAATGGGAACAACTTGGATGCGGCTGTTTTTTGTCTCGGAGTCCACTTCCGAATTCAGTGCTTGTAAGTCCGGTGAGTTGGCATAGACGGACTTGAAAGACTTTCGCATGGTATTGACATCGTGGATGAAGTTGATGGACTCCATACGCATGCCCAGTCGCTGTCCTATGCCGTGAGTCACCAGTAACAGATGTTCGATCTCGCGCCCCTGCTCCTGCTTGTCTTGTGTCTTATAATCTTCGCGCATCTCCTTCTCCTCTCGTTTGCGAGCCTCCTCTTCCTGCTTCTCTTGATATTCTGGCTGAGATGAAGTCATCAGAGATGACACCTGACGTTCTAGCGTACGCCTTCTTGACTCCTGTGGCGACTCCACTCCCTCGTTGTCTGTTGTCTCGGCATCCGAGCCACCACCAGAGCCGTTGTTAGCAGGCTTTTCGTTGTCCGACCCATAAGCCAGATGTTGTGACGGCGTAGAGGGTCGTTCTCCCTCTTTCTTACTCTTCGGGTCTTTGGCGGCAGCTGTTGGCTTCTTTTTCTCTCCCGGATCGGTATACCCGCGAATGTATTTGTAACCAGCATAATGCGCTCCACCAGCGAAGCGTTGATAGAGAGTACTACCCATCCGTGCCCACATGTCATCAGTCAATAGCCATGCTGTCGACTCGTCCTGGAAAGTCACCGTTGAGTTCATATGGGCACCAAAGAGTCTATGGGTTCGTGACGTTTCAACAGGTACATTTGGCGTCGATGCTTTCTCACCTGAGCTGGCACCGTCTTGTTGCTTAGCTGCTTCGGCACGGAGATTGTCGAAGGATTCCCTTGGAGTGACCGGGTTCGAGGTGGAATCGCGATTGAGTCGACCTAGTTCCTTGCGATAGTCATCGCTGACCCCCGCACCAAGTGACACTGGTCGGGCGCGAGGCTGTGAGGCCGATCGCTTCTCCTCTGATTTGCCGAATCGCCATGGCTTGCACTTGAGGTAACCCTCCTCGAGCTGCAGCGCGAGGCCTTCATCAACAGGCTCACCACTGGTGGTAAACCATGTCCCTCGTTTGACATCGTATACTGGACCGAGCCAATAACTGGGAGCCAGCTCGCGCGTCTCTATCTCGACATCGAAGAGATAGTCTTCGTTCACAGGGACCTTTGTAGTTTTGGGCGGCTCGTTGGACGAATGCACCGGCATCACCGGGCTAAGATTCTTACTTTGTTCTGCAGCCTCAGCCTCATCGGCCGTCTTCTGGAATGCCGTTTCGATGGCGCGAGAGTCACCCTTGCTGAAAGGAATCCATTTCTTGGGTTTCGGGAGAGGCTTGTCTGGGGTGATGGCGTGCTCCGAGAAAGGCTTCCGCTTAGGCAGCTTACTTACGTCAGTCACAGAACTGGAAGGTGCATGCTGTACTCACGTCCACCGCGTGGAACCACCTCACCGCAAGCGGAGGGCAGTCTCGGGGATACCTCCTCAAACTCAATCGGTGTCTTCGGTCTACGACATGATCTCCGCCTCGTTGCGTTCCAGGTGCACCAGCGCTGGGCTCCCACTCCTTCTCCCTCTCCTTCCCCTTTATCTTCTCTGCTTCGGCGGTCGTCGGTGTCGCTGGAGGCTTCGGCGTAGCTGCACGTGAACCCCACGGCGAGAGGCCTGCGAGGAAGCCCTGCTTGCCCTCTGCAGGACCTGACATCCTGTCAAATTGTGAGGCGACACCGCCTTTGGGCAGTAAACTGAGCCAGCTCCTATATCGCTGTGGTGGAGCTGCGCGGAGCTGAGGCAGGAGCGATGGCGGTCGGTAACCAACGCGGAGGGGAACGCGAGGAAGAAACGTGGTGGGCGGTTGGGAAAGGGCTGGATTATGTTTTCTATATACGAGAGCTCGATGGTGGTCAGCTGCACTGTATTTGCATGTGGATCGCGTGTTTCAAGCAATGTGGTTCCTGAGGCTCGGGCATAGCATGCGGCTCCTGCGGAGGATAAGTTCGGAGACGTTCCAAGCTTGACATCACCGAGGGCCAGCGGGCGCGTGAACAGTACCGCCGAAGCAACAGCGGGCCCCCGCGGTTCAAGTACAACCCGCCGGAAAGTCGCACATGCCATTGTTACCAGCCTGCCAGCATCTGGTATTCTGTGAATCTTGACCAACGTGATTTTTACGTCTGCCATGCTTTGGTCAGGTGACTCACCTCTAGGCAGGCTGGGACAGCTTGCCACTTCGCAGGTCATCTGTTACACGGCCTGTGACGAAAGCATTCGTTGACCCACATCGACAACTCTACGGTACATACCATCGCGAATCTTAACCCACAATGGTTGTCACTATCGATGATTTCCGTGGCACCGCCATTGCAAAGCCTGGTCCCCGTTATTGTGAGGAGCTCGTTGATGATGGTTCAAAGTTCACGGTGGCCAATGCTGGAGACCTGAAGCTGAGGCTGCAAGCACTGCATAGCTTGCTCTTGCACACTCCTGTTGAACACCATAGTACACTCCGATTCGATGACGTCCTTAAAGCTGCATCGTCCCGTACATACGTCGATGGCTCAGAGCACGCGTACTTCGCCGTCAAAAGCCTCTCGTGGCCGAGCAAGATCCCCGAGGTTTTCATCGAAGCCTATCGCGAGGTCCTGCAGAGCCGCCCGTTCACGAATAGGTACATCTACAAACCTGTATTAGGCGGGAGTTGGCATCAGGAGATGTCGGTCTCTGCCAGATCTGCGGCGACATTCTCCGCCATACGGCCGGTGCTACCTGAGTTGGACAGTCTCTTTGGGACAGAGCTCACCAATCTTTACCAACGAGCAGAATACCAAGGTGAGTCTCTATGCTCCTCTTCCATTTACCCGCCTAGCTGACCTCAAAATAGTGCAGCCCTTTGCCTTCATGCAACTACCTGTTGAGTTGCGTTTCGAGGTATATGACTATCTTTCACCTGCTCACACTCTCCTTCGCGTCTTTGCGAAAGATGAGCATGACTCGGAACCGAGATCGCCGGTTCGGCTTGATATCATGCGCGTAAGCAAAGCATTGTACAAGGAGACTGCCGACCGGCTCTTCAACGGATCTACTCTATACATCGAGGCCTACCCAGATCTCAAGAGAAGCGTTTGGATACAGGCATACTTCACAAGGACTACCACAATCGAATACGTCGCGCGTGTCATGCGAATGAGCAGAGCAGCTAAGTCCAGGGTCGCACAGCTGGAGCTCCGTATCTTCCCTGAAGACGCGGCTTCGCCCATCAACTCCTTCCACGCAGAGCAACTCGACACGTCGTCGCTGCGGCGAATCTGCACTGAGCTTCCGAACCTTGAGACCATTCTCATCTCGTTCGAGAAGATCCCGAACAGATTGTGTTTGCTCGACGGGCGCGCTAGATGGCCGAACCAAGCATCGTTCTACAGCGGTCAGCGCTTTACGCTCGCGTGGATCCATGCACAGCTGCCGAGCGAGGGACCAAAGGTTGTTTGGGATATGACGCACTTTCGGCATTCGATTGATGACCCAGCTCTCTTGAGGAAGGAGATTTTATCCCAGCCGTTGATGAAAGAGTCGATCCAGCGCGATGGCGCCCTGGATTTGGCATGGAGCGCAAATGCAACGCAGGAGGATTCGCAGCGATGGTCGGAGATCAGAGGTGTCGTTTCTGAGGCTGTTGCGCCGCGGCGGTCGAACATCTTCAGCTTAGGCTAAGCAGTCGCCAAATGGTATGCGAGTGTCTGCGAGCCCTTTTTGCGACAGGCCGCATCGTTCATCACTGCCTCATATCGCAACAGCCAGCCACGCAAACAAGACTGGAGATTGCAGAATACCTCGTGGTCGAAGGGGAGATATACCTGGTGTTTGTAATGGGGCAGAGGGATGGTGGAGTGGGGTAACGAGCGACCATCTCCCGACCGCATCCGGCTCCACCATCCGGTCTTCTTGGAACATGAATGTTCCTACTTGAGAGATCCACATCAACAACAACTGGAGTTGGGTGAGGTGGCCGAGTTGGTAAGATTCACTGCTCAAATGTCACCATCATCATTCTCTAATAATCTCTCAGGTTATGGCGCCAGGTTAAGGTCCTCCCTTAGCATTGCTGAGCATTCGCACAGCTTCCTGGTCACGAAAGTGGCGCGGGTTCGAGTCCCGTCCTCATCAGCATTCGTTCAACATAAGTTGAGCACTCCAGGATATTTTTTTTCCGCTGGGGTGAAGCCTACAAGGTGGGGTTGTGCGGTGAAGGAGTAAGCGAGAATGTCGGCCCGAATGTCAACACCAATACTAGCTTCGTCTGACAGGCTGTCATTGTGCATTGCACTGGATCCTGGTCGCTACTTGCAAATAATTACTTGTTGTTTACTCCTCATCTGTTTGGGCAATGTTTTTATGATCCCACGACGCATCAATCAGCAACAGCCCAACATTACTTCCCATAGCAGAGATCCACCGAGCCTGCGTAGCATGCATGTCCTGTTCCAGCATGTCGACATTGCCATCGTCCGAGCCAACTACGCTCTGCAACAGCTGTCGTTCTTGCGGCCTCATCTGATTGACGAGGATGTGATATAGCATCTGGGCGATGGAGCAGCTACTACTCTGCACGTGCAAGCCTTTTGAGGCCCAACTTCGCGTGTAGGGATGCGAGGTAACCATCTGTGCCTTGAGAGCCGTGGTGTATGTGCCGTAGTACAGGCGTATAGGCGTATGCAGCGCCTGCTCTGCTTTAGTGAATATCTGTATCACGGCAGGATTGTTGTCTCCTTCAGAAAGGGAAGACTGCAAGAGTGTCACAATAGTGATGTGGTAATCCAGACTATACTTGTCAATACACGTATTATCCCAGCTGCAAATATTCCACGACTGCTGGTAGACCTCGAAAAGGAACTAAGCCTTCCCCGCCAAAAAGTTGTAAATTCATGCATGGTTCGGGTGCCGTCGTTGTGGTTTATTGCCAACGCTTGTAAGAGCATGGAGGCAGTGACTTTGTCGTTTTGGAGTAACTGACGAAATACCATAGAAAATCATCGCAACCGCAACTGCGAGTAAACTTCCTCGAAATTTTGTCGACCGATTACAATGCACTCTAGGTAGTGTCTTGTCCTTTTTGGATTGGAATCAGAAGCACTTTCGTTGTTGCTGCTCTCACTGCCTCCTGCCCAAGCTTGCGGAGCTTCAATCGCACGACTCATGTCCGCCCCAAAACTCATCACAGACCCTAGACACCTCTCTTGCCATGTTTCCGCACAGGTTCACTGGCGTTTCTTTGGCGGCGGACACAACTGCTTTCTTTATGTACGCTATAATTTCCGCAGTCTTCAACAATTACCACATCAGGCAATTGCCTTCCAGTCGCTTTAGCTCACTTGGGAGAGCGCCAGACTGAAGTTCTCAGTCACTAAATCTGGAGGTACTGTGTTCGATCCACAGAAGCGACACTAGCTTCCGTGCTCAAGCAATTGAGATCACGCGAATTACTTTTTTTGCGCTTTCGTGCGAGCTGTGTGCGGCGCGGAGCAAACATCGAAATTGGCGTGCGGCCGTGGCTGTGGATGTGGGGCTGTCTCTGACGCGTGCTCAGCACGTGCTGCACAACCTTGGAACACCATGTCAAAGACATCACTTTTGCTTCTGCGGGTGTACCCTTTTTACTCCTTCACTCCTGACTTGCGTGTTCGTGACGGTTCAGTCGCTCATCTCCGCTGCGCCGCGAACACACTCAGCTTCTGCATGGCCCCATCTCGATCAACATCGAATGTGACGCTCGTTCAGCATGTCTTACATTAAATCGTCGTCTTGCGGTGAAGAAGGCCAGCTCGACTGGGACCTTCATACGCGGGCTTTTCTTTTCTTCGCCTTACCATGCTGAGTCCAATAGATGCTAAATGGAAAAGATGGTTGCGACAAAGTGAGCTTCTTCAGGCGTGATTGCCAACGATGAGGTGACATGATATCTGATATTTTCCCGACTGACTCTTTCTCCTTTACGGACCCGTACAGCGACAGAACTATTCAGTCCTCTGCACTTCATTCCTCCCAGATTACCTCTAGTCAAAACCACCATCGTCAAGTAGGCGCGTGAGGATGGGCGACACGACTGGAAGCCCCAAGCTCTTGCCAGCTGCCAGCCATGCCACCCACAGCCGACAACAAATCTCACGAAACCAACTACTCAGGCATCTTCTACTCGCCGGTACCCTCACGCTTGCCATCAGCATCTGGGCCCTGCAACTGCGCAGCAACACCTTCCTCTCCATCTCGCACACTCCAATACTCAACCCAGCGTCTGCGATCCATAACAATAACACCAACACCTCCATCAACGACAACCCAAGTCCTCGCGTCGGCAAACTAACAGCCTCATTTGGCACCCCAGACCCCATCTACGAAGCCGCGATAGCATCGCACCTCCCACATAATGAGTTGTATGGCTACCCGCACTACGTGCTACGCGAGCACATGATCCGGGGCCTATGGGCAAAACACGGCTTCCTGCTTACCGTTCTCGGCGCCGAGCTATCAAAGCCCTCAGACCAGCGTTTGGAGTGGCTGATGTGGCATGACCGCGACGTGGTACTCATGAATGCGCAGATACCCTTGAGTATATTCCTGCCACCACGGGGGTTCGAGCATGTCAACCTGGTCGTTGCGAAGGACAGGAATGGGTTGAATAATGGGGTGTTTTTTTGTCAACGTGGGACAGTGGTCGATGAAGATGTTTGCGAGCGCGTTGAGTGTGAGGGAATACATGCCGGAGGTGGAGTTGAGGTACTCGGAGCAGAGTGCTATGGAGATGGTCATTGCGCGGGTAAGTCATCCCTGTCCCACTTGTGAACTCTCTATGTATGAGGTGGGTAAAAGCTGACATATACAGCCGTGGTGGAACAATAGTGTCGCGTACGTGCCGCAGCGCTGGTTTAACGGTTTCCCACCGCCCTCAAGTGCTAAGTACGCTGCGAGTCCGGCAACCGCGAGACGCGGGAGCCTGCTGATTCACTTCGCGTCTGACCGTGATGGGAAGAGACCTGAGCGCATGGCAAAGTATCTGGCGATTGCAAATAGCACCAGGTCGGAATGGGAAAGGCAACTGAGGGAAACGGGCTACGAGGCGGAGATCAAAGAGTACTGGCAGCGCGTAGCCCAAGGCGAGAAGTTCGATGACATCTGTGCGGACATAGGAGCTAGGATCTGGAAGTGAAGCAATGCGTATACACAAAGGGGTCCGATTCGAAATCGTGGAACCTATCATACCATGTCACCATGCCCTGAGGTTGCAGTGAACGCCAAACTCCAACATCCAAGTCATGCAATGCGGCTCGTGTGCCATCGCGCTCCTTTCTCAGAAGTCCATGGCATCAGCGCCCTCCTGTCTTTCCCTCTTCAGCGCTGGCTTCTCCTCATCCATCAGATCCGCCACGAACTTGCGGAAGTAGTCGACATACGGCTTGAGACTTGTCTTCTCCCAATCCTGTATCTTCTTGTCACCTTCTTCGCCATTCCATTCATCGATCTCTTGCAGCAGTCGTGTGACCGTTGGCACAGAGAGCGGGTCAAACTCCTCAACCTTCCTTGTATCGATGGGCACACAGACACGTCCAGTGCCGGGGTGAACGACGAATGGGCTCTTGAGCAAATGGTTGAGCTTCTTGGAGACTTCGGCATCGAGGCGCGGGTATGTGTACTCAAGTACGATGTCCTGCTTTGCTTCGAGCAGCTCCTTGCTTGTCTTGGATAGCGCACCAGACTTGGCCAGTGTGTCGATATCTGCCCATTTGCTGGCACTGGCGCGGTTCGGCGCGGAATCCCACTTCTTCTGCAGCGCGACGCGTAGTGTAGGGTCAGGCAGGAGGTTGAGCAGGTGCGCTGACTTCTCGGCGGAAGCCCATGGATCTTGCTCAGCCAGAATGCTTGTCGCAAAATGCTCCTTCAGTATGTCGAGACTGCGCTCGAGATGTGGGTGTAGAGGCCGTCGAACGTTGACTTTCTTGCCACCATGGTCGCCGCCCTTGAGCAACTCGAGGTAGCCGGCGATCGCACGACGCTTCTGATCGTCCATGAGGCGCGCACGCTTGTCACACACCCATGCGTGTGCTCCACGACGTCCGGAGTATACCCACATGATGTGAGCGAAGCCAAAATCCTCGCGCAGCGCCACGTCCACAACCTTGATGGCCATTGTGATGAAGGCCCAGCATCTGTGGCATATGGACGCGCCTGTGCAGCATGTACGAATATCGTCGTAATCTGTCATATCGATATCGAAGACCAGCTCCTTCATAAGCGGGCGGAAAGCGCTGGCTTTGCGGAGTGTCTTGCGGTCGCGAGGGTTTGTGCTGTACATGGGACCGATTTCGAAACGGGAAGGTAGCATCTGTATGCATTGTTTGCGGAGCAGGTCGGCGGTGGGGAAGGACTGGTATCGTAGGTAGGCATCGTTGGGGAGCGTGAAGGCGAATTCTCGGTGGGCGAAGTCGTTTTGCGGGATTGGGCTGTGGTTCAACCATTGGAAGAGGTATCGAAAAGGAAAGAGGCGCTGATAGAAGGCGCGCATGATTTCAGGATCTGAGAAGGATGACCGGCTTGAGATCTTGCTGTGCTTGTGTGAGTGGGAGTCTACGGGTTAAGGATCACAAACATACACCGGTGCTGGCTGTGAAGACTCCTCCTCAGACTTGACAGGCGCGCTCGATGCAAATTCGCCGTCCGAATCATCATCGTCGTCGTCGAACATGTCCTCCAGGCTGACCTTCGACTTCTCTGCTGGCGCCGCTGGACTTGGCGCATCCTCCATTGTGGCATCTTGTGTTTCTGGCTCTGGCTTGATATCGTCCGCCTGCGACATTTCTTGTGACGACTCGCCCGCTGGTGTTGATTCTGGCGTTACGGAGTGTGGCATTTTAGGTGTGTGAATTCGTTGTTGTCGCGGTGACTTCCTGCCCGCTCGTTCCTGCCAGACGCGTCCACCCACTAGCGTGACTTCACGCGTAGATTGAACTGTCGCTTCCCCTTTGAGCTGCTAGCGCGCCCGTCATCGCCCACACGCGTACCCACTCGGAACCCTTCCAATCACATCATCCCTCAACCATCACCGTAGCGTCCCAATCTGGCAGCATGGCGGCGACAGAGGATTTGGTCGTCGGCGCTGGATGGATTTCTGATGATTCGAGCTTCTATGGTGAGCACAATCACATCTCACAACACACATCACGTCATTCATCGTCAAATCGGCAACCGCAGGCTGCCACACTCCAACAGACGCCTTGTGCAACTGTCACAACCTATCACTGCTTGCATTGCTTACTGCTCGTCAACGACCACGACTGCAAGTGGCGCGTGATGCTGACGGTACGACAGGCGATGAGAACGAACAAGAATACCAGGAGTCTCTCAGTAGTGAAAACACCCCAAAGGCTTTCTGGTCATCCCACAGTAAGGACCTGAATGCTATTGCATCACCCACAAAGCTCCAGGCTCGCAAGAAAATCCCCTCTGATGTCGATGCTACGCCCACCAAGAAGCCCATGCCGCTCACCACCTCGACGCGTGCTAACAAACTCCCCGGTTTCTCTGGCCTCGATAGGAAAGCCTTGGAAGAAGAGCGCCTCGCCCGCTTAGGCAAAGGCAAGCGCAAGCGTGAGACCTCACCAGAATCAGCACCACGTCGCGAAGTCTTCAACCCAATGGAAGGCCAACCATTCTGCTGGCAATTAGGTGAGACCGCAGACGCGTTCGTCAAACGCGTTCCTCCTCGCAGCACATCAGTCTTGACCTGCGAGTGGATCTGGGCAGCGAACCCGTACCGCGATTCTCGCGACAAGTCCGCAGCTCCCCGTGTTGCCGCATTTAAGGACCGCGGTGCAAAGCTCCTTGCCGACTCGTTGCAAAGGCGGGATGAGATCCAAGACAAGGGTCGACTGGGTCCGCGGACCACTGTCACACGAACCTGGAACCACGAAGCCAAAGCTCTGCAGCAGAGCCTGACCAAGCTCGCAGTTGAGACAGGTGTATTATCTGGAAAGGTGAGCTTGGTTGTTTGCTCGGATTGACACGTTCGTGTGTTGACTATTTCTCTCAGTGGATGCTGTTCCCAAAAGAACCGGAGGTCAATCGGACTTGGAAGACTGTTGTTGAAGCTGTCATCACCGACCGTCTTGGTCCCACAGCCAAAGTCGCGCCCGACGATGGTAAGGACGAGCGATTGAGTAAGTTTGAGCAAGACTCGCCCGGGCTTCTACGTTTCACTGACAACGACAGTCTGTGTATACACCAAAGACTTCAGAGACGAAGACGACGTACTCCGGGTGCTCAAAGAGCTTGAGGATCTCGACCTTCTCGGTCATGGTCGCAACACTTACTACAAGTCTGATGCATTTACCCACTTGGATCTCTATTCAGCGACTGCCAGCAAGTACGGCCTGCAAGCAAGCCTCTACAACAGTTCCAAGATGCTGGCTGCCGCTCGAGCTGCTGAGCTGTCTGCTTCTCAGAATACCGCCTCGCAGCAGGAGCGTCGAATACTCAAGAGCTTCTACTAGCTATGAGGACCGTCTCGAAAGACTGGAAGACAAGTCCACGACTACTGGCATCCGGTCTTTCTGCATACAAGCAGCGACTTGTGCTGCACAATCTCTTAGCGGTATTTCCGGAGTTTTATACCATCTACGCAACATGTGCTACTATCCAAATTCAAGCAATCATGCCCCTACCAAATCTTCAATGCACCCTCGTACCCTGAGTATACTGTCGATCTGTCGGACAACCAGAAGGCTTGTGTACGTGTGGCTGTTACCTGCACCTGTGATTGGCTGTAAGGCGGCTGGTTTCTAGGCAGGATCCCATCATACGTCCATCGACCTAATCTACCAGCAAGACCGTTTGGTCAGCCTATCATCCTTGCTATTGTACGACAGAGCATACGATACAACTGGACTGTCCGCAACATCGGCCTTCTATTGCCAACATGGCTTCGACACGCTATCAGTATGCCCCGCTATCGTCGGACTTCGCATTTCGTCTACTTCGTCTGAAGCAACCAGCGCATTCAGAGAATTCGACAGAGACATCTGAGATCGAGTTGTTTGAGGCATCCCTCGCCGATCCTCCACCGTTCGAAGCTGTGTCTTACGCATGGGATCACGCCGATGCGCATGCAGTTCTGATCTGCAACGATCAACAGTTAAATGTATCGCCCGCCATCGTGGACATTGTTAGCGCCTTAAGTTGCATCAGCTCAACCGGCGTGCTCTGGATAGATGCTGTGTGTATTGATCAGTCGTCCATACTCGACAAGAATATTCAGGTTCCCTGTATGCGCAATATCTATTCTGAAGCACGTAGTGTATGGATCTGGTTGGGACGAGAGTCATACGAGGTCAGACACGCCTTCCACTTTCTTGCGGAAATTACAGGTCTCTCCCGTGACGAATGCAATCTCAGTCTGCGGGAGTACCAGGGTGAGTGGACGCAACTATCTCTCCAAGCCACATGCGATTGACACCCTCAGACACAGTCCGCCAGCATCGAGGCATTTATGATGCTGTTGATACTGACTTTATTGCCGACATCCTCAACATGCCCTGGTTCCGCCACACATGGACTGTTCAAGAAGTTGCATTGGCCCAATCTGCTACTCTTGTCTGCGGGAACACGACATTGGACTGGAAGGTCTTCACAGACGCGCTCCGTTGGCTGCAACGCTCGCAAAATAACCACGTAGCAGACCCTGACAACATGATCAGACCATCACTGTCTAACCCGGGAACGTTCTTCGACGACATCAGAACCCATAGTAAGATCAGCGAGCTTGTGAATACCCCGTGCAAGGATGCGGTGTCTTGAGCTGTCGACCTGATCCGTCCGCAGTGTTCTACCGATCCAAGGGACAAAGTCTACGGATTGTATGGTATCTTCGACCATCTCAAGCTTCAGCACCTACCTCATGTCGACTACACAAAGCCTGTGCAGTACGTCTATTGTGATATCACGCGAGCCATCCTTCAAGACGAGCAGAATTTGAACCTCTTGTATATGACTGGCTTGCCACCGAACTTGTCCGATCTACCCACATGGGTGCCAGACTACAGCAACAACGACTTCGTCAAATTCGTTGACTTAATCGAGAACAATGCCTCGGCAGGATGGCCCTGTGAGTTCTCGTTT
This sequence comes from Didymella glomerata, assembly GCA_030271015.1. Lineage (NCBI taxonomy): Eukaryota > Fungi > Ascomycota > Dothideomycetes > Pleosporales > Didymellaceae > Didymella > Didymella glomerata. The sequence goes on from JAJOHN010000020.1 coordinate 755,226, forward strand.
GAGACGAACAGACTAGCAGTGTCACTGAAGGCAGTGGTGCTGGATGAGATCCGCGAACAAGCATTATCTACATCTATCTGCACTGCGGATTTCCGACGAGGGTTTGCAGCCAGACCCAATCTCAGCAATTCCAGTCAACGCCACGCAGCCGTTACAGAGCTCATTCGGACTTTGCGTTCATGGATCAAAGTAAGCCAGATTATCGACCGCTATCCCACGGGAGAGGACTCGAGCACAGCGTTTTACAAGATCATGACGCAACCTCTGCGCCCAGGGTCCCAAGAAGGGGCATTGTTCAGTCCGCCGAGGGTTGCGCAATCCTTCTTCAGAGAATGGTCGTCCATCGTCACTGCAGACGTTTCCCAAGATATGATGCGCTTTCATGCCGACATCGCCAACATTGAGTCTGAGCCTGACTCTGCTGCGATTATCGATGACTACATCCGGCTTTTTGGGTGCTCCCATGATCCCAGAACGTGGTCGGCTGCTGGTTCTTCGAGCACGCGACCCAAACATACCAATCCTGCAGCATGACATCTCTCTGCTATCGTATCAGAGAACATTCCTCGTCACAAAGGACGGTTACATGGGCGTAGGACCTCGATGTTCCAGGACAGGAGACCGAATTGCGCTGATCGCTGGGCTCAAGCTCCCATTCGTCATCAGAGAAGCTGGAGACAGATACAATCTCATAGGTCCAGCTTACATTCACGGCATCATGAAGGGCGAACGATGGGATGAGAACCTCTTGACACAGATCATAATCGTCTGAAAGATTATACCACCTACATCGTCTCTGCACCAACACGCACGCAGCGAAATGACCGAGAACGCGACCTCACGAGGTTCTGCAACGCGTCCATCGTCCAAGTACACAGGGTCGCTTCCCACCTGGGAAGACCTTCTAAGGAAGGTTTACAGGACAGACTTGCGCCTTCAGATCCAAATACAGACGTCATGTGCATATAGTTCGACCTTTGTTGGCAGTGTGCTTGCATCGAAGGGAAGGGCATTGCGCACCTTGCTGAGCAGATGCGCTGCCGGCAGGGGTTTAACGGTCAACACTTGCCGCTTTTCGAAGTTCCTGTCCAATTCTAAATGCAGAACAGAGTCTGCGAAGCCGCTATGACTTGTCTGCTGGCAAACTCGACCAATGCGCCCACACGGGCATCTCAACCACCGCAGTGAACCACGCGAGGCCGGGCTGAAGCGCGCTCTGGTCGATTCTACGGGGCAGCGCGGTCGCGCTACTGAAGAAACATCTCCGGAAGCGTGGAATTTGCAAACCATTACTCGATCGTAACAGGGTCCAGCCGCAAGTCGCCGACGACGCGAACCGCTTCACAACAAGCGCTGTGGATGACGAAGGGCAGCGGGCGTGGCCGAATATCGTTATCCACGTCGTCTCCAACCTCCATTACTGTCGTTGTGATATACACGTTGCGGAAGCGTGTGCAGTCGTGATAGTCGTGCATTCGAGGTACTCCGGAGTGCTTCCAGGCTGCGTAGAGGCAGAAATTTGGGCAGCGCAGCGGCATTTATGACCTCGGCAGCAGAAGAGTTTTCGGGCAGGTCCGACACTTCCCAGCTGCCGTTCTGCGCCTTAGCCATTGAGTGGGCTGGTCTGAGGTCTAGCGATGGTTTCTCTTACTCGATAGACAAGGATCTGATCGAGTAACAAGAAACACTGACGCAGGCGTGTTGAGAGGTACGCCGGCTGACGGTGTGCTAGCCTCTCCGGCGACTTCGGGACTCGCTCCGGCGAGCTCATCGAACTGGCAACGAGTCGTTCCTAAACACCAAAGTCAGCGTGAGCAAAGGAAGAGGTATCCATGCAAGGATAACAACTCACAGATCTATCATCTTGATCCTTCGCTATTTCGAGGACCTGGAGCTTTAATAAGAACATGACGTTGGGCCGTTGTTGACCCTGCACTAGCTTTCTTACACCTAGCGTCGATCAGCCCCCGGTCCCGGTACGATACGACTCCACGCCTTATCAGTTACACGGCCGCCTCCGCCTAACAAAGAAATCCCGCGAGGTGCACTCTTCACCGCCGCAAGAGGTATCCTTGCGGAACCTCTGCAAAGAGCCAACAACTGATTCTGGAGACCTCTTGCTAACGACGAATTCGAATCAAGAATCACAACGCAGTCAACAGCTTCGCACGATGCCTCGACTGAGATCGTGCTTGTCGCGCTTGCGCCGAGTGCGGGAACGAATTCGAGATGCATAGCCTAGGGTGTCGATAACCTTACATGTCTACCCGACTACCAATTTTGATCGAGTAAAGCGAGGCGGTCTGTCGCCGCCAGTCTACGCCCCTGACACCGTGTCGGTTCCGGGGTTCTACCACCGATCTCCAGTACCCATTTGGTGCATAGATAAGAGACCTGTACCCCAGGTTTGGGCGTTTTTGGTATTATCGTTGCATAGCTATCTCGGACTACTACACTTTCTCGTCTCTTTGCAAAGCTCAGGTTCATATGCAAGCAGCCCGTTTTCTCAAAACGTGTCAGGCTTAACACTACACTCCCATCTTACCACTGCTTATCAGCGCCTCATACGAACATCCCACGTCCCACCTTCCCTTCCCCGCGTTTGCCCAGGCTAAGCGTCTATACTTTATACCTCGTTCTCTAGTTCTACATTCTCAAAAGTCAGCCGTAGCCCAGGTCGAGATTTGCATCACTCAACATGGCCCCTCACGCAACCTCGCCAGCACCGCTAGAGCACAGCCAGCCATCTCAGCCAATCAAGGTCGTTGCGTCTTCGCGAGCAGTAGTCGCTGGCCGACTCACCGAAGCAACCATCATAATCAACCAGAGCACCGGAAAGATTGTTTCGATCTTCCACTCTGTTCTGCCTCAGTCGGACTTCCCCGAGAACACACCATACAGCGACTACTCACCCCACATCCTCCTTCCTGGTCTTGTCGACGCACATGTACATCTCAACGAGCCCGGGCGGACAGAATGGGAAGGCTTCTGGACTGGTACTCGTGCTGCTGCTTTCGGCGGTGTTACTACGGTAGTCGATATGCCACTGAACGCCATCCCACCAACGACTACTGTTGAGAACCTCAACATCAAAGTGGCTGCCTCGCAGGGCAAGTGCTGGGTCGATGTTGGTTTCTATGGTGGTATTATTCCAGGCAACGACAGGGACCTCAAGGGACTTGTCGATGCAGGTGTACGAGGCTTCAAGGGCTTTCTGTGTGACAGTGGTGTATGTTGCTCTCTTTTCTTATTCCACAGTCTTTAGTTACTGACCAACTCCCAGGTCGAGGAGTTCCCAGCAGTCTCCTCTCTCGACATCGAAAAAGCCCTTCTCGAGCTCAAAGACTCGGCCACAACCCTAATGTTCCACGCCGAAATGATCCCCCCAGTCTCAGACTCGGTCGGCGACGACGTCCAGCGCGCAAACCCCCCTCTCGCTCCCAAGGGCCCCCTCACCGCATACTCCACCTTCCTCGCCTCCCGCCCGCCCTCCTTCGAAACCTACGCCGTCGCCGAAATCCTCTCCCTCGCTCACCTCGCTCCCGACCTGCAACTCCACATTGTACATCTGTCGGCTATGGAAGCGATCCCCATGCTGCGCGAAGCCCGCGCAAAGGGGATTAAGATCACAGCCGAGACGTGTTTCCACTACCTCGCTTTGGCGGCTGAGCGCATCGAGGAGGGTGATACAAGACACAAGTGCTGTCCGCCGATCCGGTCGCAGAGCAACCAGGACGCGCTGTGGACGGAGCTGTTGCAAGACCAGATTGACGGTGTGATCCAGACCGTTGTGTCTGACCACAGCCCTTGCACCCCGGAGATCAAGCTACTGCCCCCGCATCTGGCGCCGCGCAGACATACGACCAAGACGCTGAATCACGATGAGGACTGCAGCTCCAGCGACGACGGGCCCGAGACGCCGATGCAGGGCCCGGAGGAGAAGGGTGATTTCTTCGGCGCGTGGGGCGGTATCTCGTCTGTTGGACTGGGACTGCCGATTCTCTGGACGGAAGGACTGAAGCGCAACCCCGACTTCAGTGTTGAGGAGATTGTGAGGTGGTGCTGCAAGAACACAGCGAAGCAAGTCGGGCTCGAGCAGACGAAGGGTGATTTGGGCGTTGGGTTCGATGCGGATATTGTTGTTTTTGACGAGACGGCTGAGTTTCTGGTAAGTTCTAAGTTTGTGTATTGCGTGATGGGCGTGTGCTAATGATGCCCAGGTCGAGCCCAGCACGATGCTGTTCCGCAACAAGGTCAGCCCGTATGAGAACAAGACGCTCAAGGGCGTGGTCAAGGAGACGTTCCTCCGTGGGCAGAGGGTGTTCTCGAGGGAGGAGGGCTTTCAGAAGAGCGGGCCGAGTGGCAAGACGCTGCTCGAGCCCAGGACTTCGAGGGCGTAGGGAGGGCTTAGGTTATCAGCAGAGATGAGAGGAGGAGAAGTTCGAAGCATGGTTTGTGATTGCATAGATGGCGTTAGCATAGAGGCGTTCAGCATAGACACAGCGAGCGCAACGCATACCAAGTGAATGAGAATGATACACATGCAATTTTGATTCTTAAACACAGCTTGACTCACCTTGTTGCATCCCTGTGGTAAGTCATCTGGGTGTTGTGATGCAATCGTCAGGTGATAGCACGTGTTGGTGACGCGCGGTCAGGTTATCGCGCACACGCGCACACTGCAGCACGATACAAGCCTCGCAAGTTGTCAAGTCGACGGCCTTACGTGCATCTCAACATCACGTATCGCAGCTGAGGTGCCATGTTGTTACGCGGGGGCTGCGGCAATCGTCGTGGGAACGCTGCGGAGCCGGTGCGTAGCGTTGGTCCCGCGTTAGCTCAGCCTGGTCTGCAGGTGGTGTGGCGGCGAGCTGATCTCGAAAAAGTTGAACATCACACAGATACAACGTCACGCAGATGAGGATAGGTTTGAAGTCTTGATGATCCTTGATTGATTCTGACATGCGTTGGTGCCTTTCCAGACATATGGTACACCTTTCAGTCCTCCATGATTGCCTTGATGTCGTAACTCGTATCGATCGTGGGGGCGACGCGCTTATTTGGCCTCGTCGAAGACGTAGGTCAAGTGGCAGCGACCGCAGTACTGGCGGTTGTGCATGGCGGCCATGAAGACACCAGCACCGCACTCGGGCTGGGGGCACTCACGGCGAAGACGCTCGATCTTGCCGTCACCGTCAACCTTGTAGTACTTGAGCACAGCGAGCTTGGTCTTCTTGCGCTTGTGCTTGATCTTCTTGGGGGTGGTGTACACCTTCTTCTTCCTCTTCTTGCCTCCACCACGCAGGCGGAGCACCAGGTGGAGAGTGGACTCCTTCTGGATGTTGTAGTCGGAGAGGGTGCGGCCATCCTCGAGCTGCTTGCCGGCGAAGATGAGACGCTGCTGGTCCGGGGGAATGCCCTCCTTGTCTGCGCGGTCATTAGAAAATGTTGCGCGGTGCTGGCGGCGAGATGCGCAACGTACCCTGGATCTTGGACTTCACATTGTCGATGGTGTCCGAGGACTCCACCTCAAGGGTGATGGTCTTACCCGTGAGGGTCTTGACGAAAATCTGCATGGCGGCCTAGAGGGTTGATTAGCATCGGTGAAGCGTTGAAGTACAGGCATCTCGCAGCGAGGCGCGCGCTTCGAGGACGAATTCCACAGCAGCAGCGCTGAAACACTCTGTGCTGTGGGAAGCGCCTGCCTCTGAATATAAGAGGAGAAGGCGCGCGCGACGTGGTGTCCTGGATTATCGGAGCTGGCTTACCTAGACAATGGTTGTCTTCCTCAGTCGTGCAGAACGCTGGAGGGGAAATTGTGCGATAAGTAGGGCAATTAGCTTTGTGGGCCGCTTAGTCAGACAGCCGAACGTGGCTGGTGCGGCGGCGGCAAAACCTGGAAGGCGCCATGCAGCGATCGGGCCCGCTCCTGCCGTGGCGTCTGTGTTGCCGGGCAACTGCGACCGGGTGTTTGTGTTGATGGATTGCCCGAAGGGGTGCTAGACATCGTCATCTCGGGCTGCGCGCGTTAATACATCAAACCTTGAAATCCACACCCCTCGCACCTCATCCCCACAAACCCTAGTGCATCTGTTGTCTGCCTTCAGACGGCGAAGCGCCTGTCCCACCGCGACGCAAATCCATCTGCATAGGCTTCGGCCAGTGATACTTACTTGAGGCAGGCTCTGGGAGACTGCACTGTACTGAGGATACCGTAAGGAGACCAACCGCCCGGCGGAGCGCCGCTTGTATTTGCGTGAGGTACGTGTTATCCACCCGAAACGTCACGTCCAATCCCTCGCCCACAGACGCGCCCCATCGAAACACGCGACATCTGGCTCACTTTCCGTCAGTATCGGACAAAACAGGACACCCGTCCTCGGACAACACCACCGGACTCGACGAGCATCAGAATGCTGTCCAACACCACCAATTCCCCCCAGGGCATCTCGCGCCGCAGGATGCAGCACAGACGCCAGCTCTCGACGCCGAATGCATTCGAGATGCCTTCCGTACGACAGCGCCCTGCGAGCCCAACGCGGCCACGGCACAACCGGTCGGGCATGAGCCTGGATCTGCGAGGCCTCAACCTCGAGTCGGTCCACGCCCCCAGCCCCGGTCCCTACCAGCAGGAGCACGGTGCGGTAAGCTTTACTAACCATCTAGGACAACCATCACAGCAACCTATGCAAGTAGCGCAACCGCACAGCATGCCCCAGCCGGGCCCCCAGGAAGCCTTTCTCCAGTCCCCAGTGCAGTTATCTCCCAGATGCAGATCGCCGCAGTCGCCGCTGCGGTCGCCCATGTACCACTCGCGGCCACACTCCCCCATCTCGCACAACCGCAGCCGCTCCCTGTCACCCAACAAAGCTCCGACCGAGCAGCAGCTGAAGGACCTCCACGAGCACATACAGTCGGTGTATGGCTCGTGTGGCCAGGTCTTCATCAACATCCTCCCCACGCCGACCGTCGCAGCAGCACCACAGGCGGTCATCCCCGAGAAGCCTGCGCAGCTGCCCAGCCATCAATCCTTTGGCATGGCGCCTCACCCCACAAACTTCAACGACATGGCCGACATCAACCTCCGGCCGACATCGCGCTCGATGGGGTTCGACTATGAGAACCCAGACCACGACAACGGCTACGAGTCTCCAGGCTCCGTGTACTACGGATCAGACGTCTCGCCCTCGCCACAAGCCTCGCCACGCATGAGAATCCCCCAGCCGTTCCTACACGGTATCACAGAGGACGAAGAGTCGACGCCTTTCTCGCACATGCCGACACTTCTCCCCGCGCTCGAGCCCCATAGCCCTGTTCACGGCAGCAGCCCCATCCACGCCATCCCCAATGGCCTGCCTCTGGCACCGAGCCCATACGATGAGGTCCCGCTTGCACCGAGCCCGTACGACGAAGTTCCGCTGTACAACGACCTCGACATCGATGCCACCGTCGAGTTCACCGGCATCTCCTCCGAAGAGGTCCAGCGCTACATCAGCGAGCAGGACCCCAAGACGAACAAGTGGACTTGCTTGTACCAAGATTGCGGCAAGGTCTTCGGCAGGAGGGAGAACATTCGCTCGCACGTCCAGACGCATCTCGGCGACAGGCAGTACAAGTGCAATGGATGCGGCAAGTGCTTTGTACGGCAGCACGACCTCAAGCGCCATGCAAAGATCCACTCGGGCAACAAGCCTTACAAGTGCCCCTGTGGTGCTGGCTTCGCGCGACAAGACGCTCTTACCAGGCATCGTCAGCGTGGCATGTGTGTTGGTGGATTTGCCGATGCCGTGCGACGACAGGCGAAGCGCGGCAGGCCAAAGAAGCAGCGTCCTGAGATGGAAGAGCGCGTGGCAAAGGCAAGCAGGACTCGACGTGCCATCGCATCTGCAGCCTCTTCAGAAGCTGGAAGCTCGCCTGAATCGGACGGTCGTTCGCCCTACGAGTCGTTCGAAGCGCCGCTTCAAAACTTCAATGAGCCACTAAATGCATCAACAGATCCATTCAGGTAAGTAATCTGCCAATCGTATCCCGCCGGCTGCCGCTGACTTCTCGCAGTTTCGAGCCCCAATCCAGCCCATACCACGAAACTGACCGTGAAGAGGAGTTCGCACGCGCCGCGTCTTACACCAGTGACGTTGCATCGATGAATCTTCTTCGTCAACTGTCCAACGAGCCAGCACAAACGCCTCCTCTGTCGCCAGGCTACCGCCAACAATCGCGCGAGCCAGTACCCGAGCGCAAACAGTCGCATCAACCAAGCCAGCCGAGCCCACTGAAAGTCACAGAGTCGCCATCACGGTCATCTGTCAAGTCACAAGGGTTTACAACACCACCAACATCTCCAATCGAGCCGCAGGACGAGTTGGAGGAACTCTTCGACATTCGACAGGAGCCCTCGCTCTCGCAATTCGACCTCGAAATGAGGGCCATGAGTGATTTCACCGCGGTGGACAACAACAACTACGACTTTCTCGACTTCAGCACTGTATAATCTTGGCGACAATAGACTTTTGGGGAGGTTGTATAATACATTTGGGATTCACGAACGTAACGACTGGCGTTACGATCTCGGGAAAAGCTTTGGCGGGCTATTTGGATTTGAGCGGCTTCGATTCTACGCTTTCGCAGCAGAGACTGCATGTGCATCTGTTTGAAGACTAAGATTGGATATGTTCTTGGTATTTTGTATTAGGGTCCGCACAGCAATGTTGTAGCGATGATGGCGTGTTTGGCCTGGGATTGCTTTCAGCAAGAGTTTGCCCTGGCAAGCGGGCAGCTCTTCCACATTCCTTTTGTTATCTTTATCTTTTCCGACTATACTGAGCGTTCCTCAAGAGCACAGCTTGGCAATTGTTATACTGTTGTTGACAGCCTCCGTTCGCTGTAGTCCTTCGAGCTTTTTTGTGTTTGCTGCGCTTCCTTCAACTGTGTCTTGCATTTCCCAACACATGAGTGAAAGCCAACCTTGGACGCACGCTTTCCACGGCTTCCTCTCCACTTCGCCGATCTTTCGCACTTTGCATAATACACTGACCTTTTGTTTCGACTGGGTACCCAGATCGCCTACCCTTTCAACGCATCCGACCACGCGACTGCACCATGTCAATGCACGAACCATTTCCAGCCATCGACCAGTATTCGCAAGGGCCGTTTCGAGTCCACAGTTCAGGATGGCCATGAGAGAACTGCCTGTAGAGCACCTTATAACCTCCTCTGCGCAGTGGTGGTTTTCGATAGGATGTGTGAACGTCAATGGTAGGAAGATGAACGTGATCCAGCTCAAGCGTCACATGGACAAGCCTAGTTGCAACGATTCCCTGGAATCCCGGAAAGTCTCTGCCTCGAACATCGAGACACTGTCCTCAGTGGCGAACGCTAGATCACAACGAAAAAGCTCATATTTCGCGCTGAAGGTTTTTGAGCATACAATAAACGAATAATCGTTGCCCAGTGTGTATTGGTCCCCCAGAGCTCTACAGCTTTCGATTCGTCTGTCAGACTGTGATACACTATCCGAGCGCATCGTCAGCAAAGTCAACATAGAATTGCAGCTCTTACGTACCTTTGTCTTCCAACGTACCGACATGAGTCTCGCAAAGGCCGCGAAGCCGATCCCAATCGGAGTGAACAGCTTCTTGCACATCTTTCAGGGCAAAATCCACACACTCCTCGGCGAAGGTAGTATTAATGCTCACATGAGAGTCGGCCAAGAAAGAGGGCAGACGTCTCCGTCGCTGTTCCCGGTCCATTGCAGCACCAAACTGGGTGTTCTGTAAGGAATGTTTCGCTGCATTCTTCGAGAAGATGATGACGGTATTCCCTTTGTTCAGAGTCGATTCTGAAGTCTGGTCATTGGCATCGAAGCCGGTGTTTCCCGTCGGATGCTTCGACTTCGACTCGTCTCCAGCTTCAGGTCATCCCTTGGCATTTTTGATTGCTTGTTGTTCAGCTCCTGTGTCGTTGACGACCGTTTGCACGTACACAAAGACCTGTCCAAGATATCCCTTGAATTCTTGTACGAACTCATTTTCGTTGTCGTAGCAGCTGAACTTGAGCTATGTTCCTCGCTGAAGCATTTTAACCTGCTGTGGATGTTTGGTCAGGGGCCTCTGTCGAGTGATATCGTGTGGCATCAAATATCGGAGCCCGGATGCTTCACGCTTGACGCCTAGCTAGGCGTTATGCTTCACACCGGAAAAATAGCCCGCAACTCATGAATGTCGCCTTGCCGCTTCGAAGACTTCTCTGATCGAGCATCCTCGAGCAACGCGGGAAGTCCCACATAGTAACTACACGATCACCAAGTCCACTTTCTGCATGCTTCACCACTATGACCTCGGCACGCGGTGATGTAAACCTCGAAAAGCGTGGCTTCGCCGAACAAGAGCAGTAATCGATACCTGAGTAATTTGTATCAATGTGACTACCCATGCATTGTACGGCAGGCGCAAAGCTGGGCGAACTCGGGGTACTTGGACTTTCCTCCGAAAGATATGGGACTCCAGCATGATCGTCTGAACTTGATTGCTGCAACGCGGCCCGGAGTGGGATGGCGTATGCACTGTCGTATCGAGTGTCGCGTAGAGAAGAGTGCAAATACAGGGCTGGGCGAACGCTCGCTTGTTGTGGAGAGGTGGAGGCAAGTGTGGTGCAATCCTCGGCGGTGGCTTCGAGCGTGCCTTCTAAGGCCCTGTATACGCATAAGCAGCTCCAGAGAAATGGCGCACGACTGAAAGTAAGGCAGGAACGAGTGGTATCAAATTGCAGAAGACATGATAACAGCAACAGGGTTCGGTTCAACCGTGAGCGACTTTGAGCGAAGGCTTGCCAGCCTCAGATCCTCTTCCTTGTCGCACCTGCGCCAGTGCCGTGCGCCTTCCTTGTCCCAGCAGCCTTCTTTCCTGGCTTGCCCTCGACCTCGCCCACCAACTTCTCGGCAGTGCCCACAACCTTGTCCTTCGCCTTCTCCGTGGGTGTACGCCTCTTTTTCACCACCTTGGTCTTCGGTCCAGTCGTGGTGGCCTTTGGCTTTGCGATGCGCCCGCCAGTTGTACGAGGCTTGGAGGTGTTGGCTGTGGCAGTTGTGCGCTTCTTGGGTGTGACGGCATTCTCGATTTGCTGTACGAGTCGCGGCTTGCTGTTGCCAGTGCTCGCGCGTGTTGATGCTGGCATGTTGGCGGACCGTGGCGCGTCTTATCGATGGGCTACGTATCGCTGGGTCAGGCGCGTCTTATCGATGGGCTACGTATCGCTGGGTCAGGCGCGTCCAGCGGCTCGGTAGTAAAGACAACGCCAACAAATTGGTACTGTGAACATATCGAAAACGCAAGAGAGAAAACGGAAAGCATGAACTAGTTCAAGCACGAGAAGTGAGCGCGAGTTCTGGCACAACAACCCGCGTTATAGACTTTAGCAACGCGAGCGATTGAGGCCCAAAACACCAAACGAGACGCGCAAATCGCCAAAAGTGATGCCAGAGGCAGATGTGAGAAGTATACGCGACTGACTTACATGTGTTTGCGCAAAGCAGTGAAGCGGAGAAAGTAAATACGGCAGTGGAAAGGTTGGCGCGCTGTCGTCGATAAGGTGGGCAGAGAGATTGCGCCGGCAAAGAGGGGGATCGTACTCGACTACCAACTCATATCCCAAGCGAGACGTGTCTCACAGCAATACCTGGAAACAGGTGACCAGTGATGGATGATCACGTGGGTCAGAAACAGCCGTGACTAGTTGGGCAGCTGAGATGTTGTGGTGTTCCTGGCCTGGCTAGACTGTTCAGCACGAGCTCTCCCATTCGTTATCCAGGAGCGGTGTGGCGACAGCTGTGCCTGAAGATCGACGCGCGACAAGAGACTCGAGGAGCGCCAACCGGCGCAACTGCGTAGAAAGGTCGCACAAGAATGTTGCTGTAAATACTGGACGATCGTTATGATTGATGTGGTGGGAGAGGTCAAGACATGATCTGTATTGTGTGAGCATCAAGCCTGCCGAGTGAGCGACTCACGATAAATGCGATGCGAGTGTGATGCTGTTCAGGTTGATTATCCCAACGAGATAACCAACATTCAATTGCTCCTATTATCCTCCACGGCGCAAACTGCGCTCAAGCCTCTATGTGCGCGTTGACAACGCACTCAGGCCCCATTGTTGAAGCTCGTACTCTCTCTAACGCCGTGCATGGCCCGCACTGGGTGCACTTTCTATCGTGTAGACTCGGTAAAAGCCTCTGGAAAACGAAACTGACATGCAAAGAAACTTTTGAAGAGGGCTGCTGATCACAGGGGTATATGCCCTTCCCGACGCCGAAACTTGTTGAAAGAAGAATTGCCGCCTTCTTCAAGATATGCATATCATATCGCAAAATCGTTACTTCTTGACGGTGTGGTTGAAGTTGATTCAAACCACTCATGTGTGAACATTAAAGTTGTACATTTAGAGCTTGAGCTCCTTGGGCTTCTCCCAAGTGAAAGACTGGTTGGTGAAGTGACCGTTCTTGGCGGTTGTGTTGTAGATGGGGTTGATGAGGTTCAGCTCCTTGACAATGACACCAGGGCGGAGGTCAAAGTTCTTGTGGATGATCTCAACAAGCTCCTCGGAAGACTTGTCTGAGGTGCCGTAGGTCTCAACGAAGAGGGACAGCGGCTCAGCAACACCGATGGCGTAGGAAAGCTGGACCAACGCACGGCGGGCCAACTTGGCGTTGACGAGCGACTTGGCGATCCAGCGGGCAAGGTAGGCAGCGGAGCGGTCGACCTTGGAGTAGTCCTTTCCGGAGAAAGCACCACCACCGTGAGCACCCCAACCACCGTAGGTGTCGACGATGATCTTACGGCCAGTAAGACCGGCATCACCCTGAGGTCCACCGATGATGAACAGACCAGAGGGCTGGATGTGGTACTTGACGTTGTCGTCAAGGTACTTGGCGGGGATGACCTTCTTGACGATCTTCTCCTTGATTTCCTCACGAAGCTTCTCGGTGGTGATGTCCTCGCTGTGCTGGGCAGAGACGACGACAGTGTCGACACGGAGAGGAACGACAGCACCGCCATCGTGAGCGTACTCAACGGTGACCTGGGTCTTGGTGTCGGGTCGCAGCCAGGGGAGGGAGCCATCACGGCGGGCCTCGGCCATGGCAGAGTTGAGCTTGTGGGAGAGGAGGAGGGTCAATGGCAGGAGCTCAGGGGTCTCGTCGGTGGCATATCCGAACATGATACCCTGGTCACCAGCACCGAGCTTCTCAAGAGCCTCCTCGTAGTGGAGACCCTGAGCAATATCGGGCGACTGCTGCTCGATGGCAACGAGAACGTTGCAGGTCTTGTAGTCGAAGCCCTTGTCGGAGGAGTCGTAGCCAATGTCCTTGATGGCACCACGGATGATCTTCTGGTAGTCGAGGTGGGCCTTGGTGGTGATCTCACCGAAGACCATGATCATACCAGTCTTGGTAGCAGTCTCGCAAGCGACCTTGGAGAGAGGGTCCTCCTTGAGGCAGGCATCGAGGATAGCATCAGAGACCTGGTCACTGTGAAGACGTTAGTGTCGTGTCTTTTTGTGTTGTTGGGGTTCTGGTGGGGGTAGTCGAGGGATGTAGCACGTCATGTATATTTCGTGACTCCACTGTGGATAGAAGCGTGTGAGACGGTGACATACCAGATCTTGTCGGGGTGACCTTCACCAACAGACTCGGAGGTGAAGAGGAAGGTGTTGCCCTGGAACAATGGGTAAGAACAAGGCGGGGCTTTCACGGGCAATCGAGGAAAGTACCTTGCTGGGCGCGGTGCCGTTGGAGCCGTTGGGGACAGTCATTGTGAATGATGGAGGGGTAGCAACAAGATAGTCTAGGACTTGCGACCGCGTGAAAATGTGCGAGAAAGGCGAGAGAGTGGTTGGAGAGAAGGAGAGAGGGGCCTGCGCGACTTTATGAGGTTTGGAGTCGTTTCCAATCTGCCGAAGAAAAACGTGCGTTTCTCCCACCACGGCCTAAGCCGCTCAGGCCGATAACGCTCTAGCGCATTACACCATTGTCTTGACGCCAGTGGGGAGCGAATGACAAGTCATCAAACCCTGGAGATCACCGCCTTGTTCGGGCCCTGAGACCGGCAGAACCGCGACGAGACGAGGTTCCCCTCGATGCCCCACCAACACAACAGCTTTCCAGCCATCTGCATGCCTCACCGCCTTTGGGCAGATTTCTGTTCTGCCGCGCTCCGCGATAGTAACAATTAAGCCGGTGACGCAACCCTGAGCCTGACATACAACCACAGCCATGAGTAAGTTTGGAACGTTGGTCATGGTAAGAAAATCCTCTGAATACAGGTGTCGTGGACCTGCTGACACAGGATAGGGCCCAGCGGGCGCTGGCAAATCCACCTTCTGCACCGGCCTCATCCAGCACCTCCAGAACAACAAGCGTCCATGCTTCTACGTAAACCTCGATCCCGCCGCCGAAGACTTTGCCTTCGAGCCGGATCTCGATATCAAGGACTTGATAAGTCTTGAAGATGTCATGGAAGAAATGGGCCTCGGGCCAAACGGCGGCCTGATCTACTGCTTCGAATTCTTGATGGAGAACCTTGACTTCCTGACAGACCCGCTTGAGGAAGTCACGGACGACTACCTGATTGTCTTTGATATGCCTGGACAGATCGAGCTCTACACCCACGTACCGATCCTGCCAGACCTCGTGAAGACGCTCATGCACGGCAGCCTCAACATCCGCATGTGCGCCGCCTACCTCCTCGAAGCTACGTTCGTCGTCGACCGGCCCAAGTTCTTCTCCGGTACACTGTCAGCCATGAGTGCTATGCTGATGCTCGAGATGCCGCACATCAACATCTTGAGCAAGATGGATCTGGTCAAGGGACAGGTCGCAAAGCGCGAGCTCAAGCGCTTCGTGCAGGTCGACGCAGACCTAATTGAGGACGATCCGTCACGTAAGACAACGGACGAGGAAGACAACAAGAAGTACAGAGACCCTGCGACAACAGAGAGCTTGATGAGCGGCTCGGCGTTCCATAAGTTGAACAAAGCTGTTGCACAGCTGATTGACGACTTCAGCATGGTTTCCTACCTCAAGCTAGACGTACAGGACGAAGACAGCCTCGGCGCAGTTTTGAGCTACATCGATGACGCAATCCAGTTCCACGAGGCACAAGAACCAAAAGAGCCGAAGGAGATGGAAATGGAGGAATGAGAGAGCGATCTAGAGAAACATTTGCATGAACGGCGTTAGGCATCGGCATTTTGACAGCATTGAACGGCGCGTTGGTAACAGAGGGGGGCGACATGGAGCCACGATACCCAAATTCAAACAATGACCCAGTACCCTGCGACCACCAGCGCATATGCTCAGGTCAGCCCCAACTGACACTGCGGGCTTCTGTTGCCATCTGACTCCATCTCACAGTACGGCATCCGCACCGGCTCAGCACGCACGCCCTTCGCCACCAGACGCTCCCTCAGATCACTGAGTCGTGGACTCGCCTCGATCTGACTCCTGTTCTGACCCTGCGCATCCTTCGCTCCACTCCACAGCACTTCCGCAGCAGCTGCCGCTCGCGGCCACAGCATGGGATCCAGATTCACGGCATCCGTCTGCTCACCCCACATATGCGCCTCACCACCAATGACCAAATGCCGAAGGTTCTCAGGTACACCCTCATATGGATCCTTCGAGTAGATCAACCTCCAGTTGTGGAACGGCGCGCAGTAGTCCTCATACGGCCACGCATTCGCACTCGACTCACCAGGTGCAAAGTCCAGCCACTGCCCCTTCCCGCAATCAAGGTACCAGTACTTGTAGTTCCCCACCAGCGCTTTGTGTCCTGATTGCACGATCTGCAGCACGGCTTCGTCACTCTGCCAGCTCTGCACGACCACGTCGGAACCGAGTGTGAGATTCCAGGTCAGCAGCATTTCCTCCCAGACCATGGGCGTCAACCCGGCTTCTCTCACGCGCTCGTGATTTGCGGATACAAAGGCTTGCATCAATGGCTGCAGCACTGCGGGATCGCTCGAGTTTACGGTGTTGTCCAGCGTGTATGCATTCAGATTCACCTCGTCGCCGCCCGTGTGGAAGTACCCCGTGTACGACGCCACGCGCGGCATGAGGTCTGCGAATAGCTTATCGAGGAACTTGTCTACACCGGTAGAATTCAACTTCAGTGTGCCCGAAGGCGGCTCCGCGGCATACGTGTTCCAATCTGGCTGCTGGTTGTACGCAGCAATCAGCTCGGGCGCTGAGTACCAAATACTGGAAGTGTGTCCCGGCATGTCGATTTCGGTGATCAGCTGAACGCCTTGGAGTGAGGCGTGGCGCTGGAGATCTACGAAGTCGGCGGCGGTGTAGATCAGATCTGGGCGGTACGCGCCTTTGCGTGCGAGGTCGGGGAGCGAGGGGATCTCCAGCGGCCAAGACTGCGAGTCTGTGGCGTGCAGGTGTAGACGGTTCATCTTGGTATATGCGGCGGCGTTGATTTGGCGCTTGATGTCGGCGACGGGGATAAAGTTTCGCGAGACATCGAGGTTGATGCCTCGGTGGGAGAACTGCGGTGCATCCTCGATCGTGACGGGGGCTAAGGGCGTGTAGACGTGCTTTTCGTCCGAGGTTTGGAAGAAGAGCTGCGTGAAGGTCGTCAAGCCTCGGGCAATGCCAATGCTGCTGTTCGCAGCTACTGTCACAACGCCGTTCTCCTTCAGCCCGAGGGTGTACGACTCGTCCACATCACCTGCAAGTGCTTTTGCGACATCTGCGGCATCTTTCGCGAGCAAGCGGATATTAACATGATCCACATATCGCGCCGTCTTGCCCAGCGACGGCTCCTTCCAACTCCTCGGGTGGAATTTCCACGAATGAAACCCCTCCTTGAAGACCGTCTCCCACGCCGACTGAATAGCATAGTCGATGATGTCGTCACCCGACACCCCTGTCGCATCTCGCGTGCGATGGTGGTTCTCGAATGGCGCCGTGTAACGTCGGTGCAGGCTGAGATCGTCTCCAGCCTGGTTCTGTAACACGGTGTCTGTGTTAGAATTTGATGCAAAGAGGAAAGGTGCTTGCTCGGAGTGGTAATCTACATTTCTTGCGCCAGCCTCGTACCAGTAGAACGTTACGTTTTTAGATATCCAGAGTACGGTGTCGCCGTGGGAGTATGCTTTGGGGATGGGCCATAGGGCTAAGGAAGAGCTTATGAGACATGGTGCAATGAGATACAACTTCATGCTGATCGCGAAGTTGAGAGACAAATTCCCAAAGACAGGCACTCAATCAAGACATATATCTTCTGGGGCGACTATAGTTTATGCTGGGGACGGGATATGGAATGAACATGGGCTGGAGATAACTGGAATGAAGCTGGCGCAAGGAAACGAAGACCCAATGACTTGACGTGTTGATTCCGCATCCGAGTGTTGATCCTCAGATACTTCTCGTTCGTGTACCAGTAAGCGGCCGCAGCTTTGATACCCTTGAGCGGGTTGGAGATAGTTGAACCGTTGTAGTGGGAAGCTCGAAGGGAAGAGGTTGCGGGGTCAATGTGGGGCCACCGTCGAAGGTCCTCAGAATGGACAGTTTTGCACTCGGCACAATGTCAGTCCTTACGAAAGCAAGTGCGACTGTGCTGGACATCTGTGTGTTGAATTTCAGAGTACAGCGCGTGTTCCGAGCGACGAAGCATATACAACAATTGCTTCGGAAGGCTCCACCGACCATCGAATCGGTTTTGCGGACGCGTTGCACAGCGCCATCCTGTTCGGCTATAATAAACCTCTTGCCTTTGCGCACGAGCACAACAGAGCTCCGACCATCTCTCCCATCGCTCACTATCAGACGATCGTTCAAATTTCCAAATGGAGTCGACTACCGCCCGAGTTCCGCCAATGATCATCAAGGTGATTGGCTCTCGGTCCAGGGAATCCCAAGACGTCCGCTAGCACTTCACTGGTCCGTCCGAAAGTAACCTCAAACTTCATACGATCCTGCTCCACGCTTCCCCGCTTTTCGAGACAGTCGTCAGGGCACTTGCACGAGCAAATGCTACGCAGAAAATTGGCAACTAAGTCGCAAAGAGAACAGCTTGCGCCGAAGGCCGCATTCCGTGGTACCGAGGCGCGCACATGAAGTGTTGGACAGCCCACAAGACCATCTACGCAAGTTTACAGTGTCGTCCGAGTGGACAGAATCGTGTTGGCAACTCCTTGATTGGCCGCCGCGGCGCAAAAGACGTGCCGATATCGAGTGATGGAGCATTTGACGGAAACGTGAACGGGCCGCTAGAGTTGGCTAGACTAGTGCGACACGCGGAAGGTGTATACATATACCCTGTCTTCGTCTCTGATTGACCCGGAAATCTGCAATAGTCGAGACTGTCACATTGCCAACATCTAAAGGTTTAGACGAGCCTTCAACGAGCCAGCCATGGCCAACATCATAGCCGCCCATCTATCGACACCGTATTTACTTGGAGGCCTCTTCGTTTTATACATCGGCTATAAAATCGCCTACTTGATACGCATCAATGCCAGGATTCGCAAACTCGGCGCTCGAGCGCCTCTGCGCAAGTCATACGCGCCGCTGGGTTTAGACATCGCCTACGAGGTCGTCAGCTATGCTCTCAAGGACAAGAGCTACGAGATGTGGCTCCAGATGTTCAACAAATGGGCCGGGCCAGGACGATACACCATCGAAGCCGGTGTGGGTGAGAGAGTCATATTGACTGCTGAGCCAGAGAATGTCAAGGCCATCCTCGCTACCCAGTTTAAGGACTACGGTAAGGGCGAGCAATTCAGAAAAGATTGGCATAATTTCTTGGGAAATGGCATCTTCACAACAGATGGCACCCTGTGGCATAACTCACGCCAACTCATTCGCCCTCAGTTCATCAAGGACCGCCTCTCGGACATCGACATTTTCGAGACACACACGCAGATCCTACTCTCCAAGATCTCCGGCGGACAGGCTATCGACACAATGGATATGATGTTCCGCTATACACTCGACGCAGCGACGCACTTTCTTCTTGGTACCAGCGTCGATTCTTTGGAGAATCCACAGACAAAGTTCGCCGACGCTTTTGGCAACGCTCAACGTGTGCAATCTATCATCGCGCGTGTAGGTCCGCTCAACTGGGCCGTTCCGAGGAAGCGAATGGGATTCTACGACAGCATCGATACCATCAACGAATTTGTGAGCACATTTATCGACCGCGCACTTGCTCTTTCCCCGGATGAACTAAACGAGAAGAGCAACCATGACTCTGGCTACACATTCCTCCACGCCATTGCAGGTTACACACGAGATAGGAAAATGCTGCGTGACCAATTGGTCTCTGTGCTGCTCGCCGGTCGCGACACAACTGCTTGCACGCTAACATGGGCGATCTACCACCTCTCACTGTCGCCCAGCATCTTTGCGAAGCTGAGGCAGGAAATTATCGACACTGTCGGCCTCACT
The DNA here is from genome assembly GCA_030271015.1 of Didymella glomerata. NCBI lineage: Eukaryota > Fungi > Ascomycota > Dothideomycetes > Pleosporales > Didymellaceae > Didymella > Didymella glomerata. Next base: position 774,673 of record JAJOHN010000020.1, read on the forward strand.
GAGAAGCCGACGTACCAGCACTTGAAGGATATGAAGTACCTTCAGCATGTGCTAAACGAGACACTGCGCCTGTACCCTGTGGTACCTTACAACGTGCGTATGGCGCTGAAGGACACTACGCTACCTACAGGTGGTGGACCGAATGGTGACCAGCCTATTGGCATCCTGGCTGGAACCCCGATTGGGTACTCGACGCTTGTTATGCAGAGGAGAGCAGATCTCTACCCTGGCCCTGAGACAGGCTTCGCTGACCCAACACACTTTGTGCCTGAGTAAGTGCCTTCCATGACATGCTCGTTAGCGAACAGAACACTGACTTCCTCAACAGACGCTGGGACTCTTGGACACCGAAGTCATGGACATATATCCCGTTCAATGGTGGACCGCGCATCTGTATTGGGCAACAATTCGCTCTCACAGAAATGGGCTACACACTCGTGCGGTTGTTGCAGCAATTTAGCGGCATTGAAAACCTTATGGATGGCGAGCATCCGGGGCTGCACGCCGACATCGTGCTGCAGCCTGCGCATGAGGTGAAAGTGCGTTTCGTTGAGGGAAAGAGCGGGTGAAATACCTGTCAACATCTTTTCCAGCCATTGCTGCACCATGAGCATTGCAATTGTTTGTGTTGGACGTTTCACAGAAGATCCTTATCGCGAGCTAGAGAATGTGCAAGGATTCACGAATTTTACGAATGCTGTTCTAGTCTGATAATTTCCATGTCCAAGGCCTCCAAAGTCTCCACTAGTTTGGAACTCTGTTTGTGTATTGAACGGATTTTGGTCCATTTGCCAGATGAGAGACCGACACTCCTTGCATCACCCTCACCCTCCGTAGAAGGTCGAATATCAATGAGTCTTTCCACAATCCCGCTAGATACTCGTCGCCTGGTCGTAGATCGGACATATGTCCTGCGATTGCGGCAAGTGCCGGCAATCGATCTTTCCAATACGTCAAACCTCTTCGCGAGTACCGCGTGACAACTTCGTACCAGATCTGTCGATGTTTCTAATGGTGCTTGTTCGCTAGTTCTGCAGGAAGTCTAGCAGGGACCTCTAACCCCGGATGCTTTGGAGTCCTTTATCATCCCCTTCGATATGGTCCACCTTCATCTCTTCGCATTCTGCTGTGCGGCATTCCCATGAGACTTGGTTCGCTTCAAAGCGGATAATGCGTGGTGACAGCATGAGTTCCTGTACGTCCAGCCTCGACACTCCAGTGTACTGAAGCGGCTGCGGATGAAGATGACTCACGGCGGACGTTGTCGAACATACAAATTCGTGAATCCAGGAATAGGCATGCCCCGGTGGAGCTCATCGATGTCGCTGAACAGACCTCCAGTAGGATCACGAGCCTTTGCAGCAGCAACAGTAAAGGTTGATCTCTCGTAAAAGGCGGCCACCCGCGCAGCTTGAGAGCACATCTCGAATTACACCTCGCGAGAATACCTGATCGATCAGGCGCAGTGAGTCAATGTCTTCCGGAATGTTGCTCACAGATCTCTACCCGAGTACCTCCACACCACCAGGTCCACTCCGCGGACCTCTTTTGCTTCTCGAGTTCCTCAATCCACATGCTTCCTGCTGCTCGAAAACTCGAAGTGAGGATCCTCCAATACAAGCGCCGAACACTATTCCATCACAAGGATGGATTTCATACCCCTGCACCCGCTCAAACGTCATCATCACATTGACCTCAAACCGCAGCACACGGAAACTGTACCCTTGTACTACTCATCCATCAACAGTTTTCGGAACCTTCTGAATTAGATCGTCTGTGTGTCCGGAATGTGCCCAGGTCGTGCGTCCCTGCATGAGCAAACCCAGGCTTTCCAGCAGCCTTCAAGGAGGCCGTGCAGCTTCAGTATTCTCAGTACGCGCAGAGCAGGAGATTCAAACTGCTGTCGATTGGCAGATGTGAGCAGGTATCATTTCATGATTCGAAGAGGAGAGTATACTACAAAGTCCTTGCTATATCCAAGCCCATATTGCAAGATCCAAGGTCAGGCAGCAAGAGTGAAAAAACGATATCCAAACATCCCCATACCTCGCTGTATGTGTACTCCATGCACCATGCATATAACCAATCTATGCGCCAAATGCCCGTAGGTCGTAAAATCTTATCGTCATAAACGTTGGTCTAAATCTCCAGCCAGATGTCTTGGCTACACCTCACCAGCGAGGACACTCCCACTACCAACACTGCCTCCCAGATCCCAGTAGTTCCTCTGACTACTGCCGCTACGCTTACTCTTCTTCGTGCTCTGACTCGCGCAGCTGGAGCTACTCCTCAGCGTCTTCTGCCTCAGGCTAGCCTGAGGGTTGTAATGTGTGCGGTACACTGCGCCCGACTCGCGTCGTCTTGCCTCCCTGGTCTGTGTAGAGGACGACGTAGGGAGCCCTCTATCCGTCGTCCTGCTGACCAAAGGGTGGTTCTGGCGGATCATGGCTGCTCGACGGGCAGACGCGCCCTCGTCGCTCGCGTACGTGGAGGCAGACGGGCGTCGTGTCGGCGTTGGCGTACTCGAGCGACGGGAAGTGAAGCGCCTGACGAGGAAATTGAAGATCATCTTAACATCGAGATCGCGCTCCCAGTACTCGCGCTCACGTGCTGCATCTTCGGCGGCGGCGCGAGCGGTGGCGGCAGGGTCTGGCTGCGAAGTATCCATTGCATCAGCTTCATCAGGCTCCTCCTCGATTCCCCATAACGATGCTTCGCTGTATGTGTGTGACGTCTGCTGTGTTGGGAATGTTGCCGCGAATTGCACCGAAGCGGGTGAGGGGGCGGAGGGCTGAGAGCTAGTTGGGCCTGAGGATGCGAGATCGGTCGTAACGGCGGGTGTCAGGCCTGCGTATTCGGGAGCCGTCTGTGTTCGCTGGTATGTCGAGAATGCACCCGGGTGCTCGGAGAGTTGATGCACTAGCACACCAAGCTCTTGTGCCACGCGCTCGAGGACCCGCGTCTGCCAATCCTCTTCAGGATATGTATGTGCATCTGCTACTGCATCTCGCAGCACGCGATCTGCTGGCGAAGTCGATGGAGAGCCCACCTTGGGTGTCATGGCCTCCTCAGGCAGACTCTCGCCGAAGATGACTGACAGTGTGTCGTTGTCCAGACCGATCAAGTCTCGAATGACGCGTGTAGTGAGTCGCTGCCAGAATGACATATTCTCTGTGCCCTCGTCTGATCCATCACTCTGCTCGCTGATGACGGTCTGCGCCACTGAGCCCGCAAAGCTTCTTGTGTCCTGCCGTGGCGCTTCTCGTTGGCTTCGCGTCGACGCCGCCAGACTCATTCGCCGCCTTCTTCTTGTCTCCCGCTCGATTTCTTCTAGCACAGCCTTGCTCTGCTCTAGCCTCCACCTCTCGATGCGTTGCCGTCGCTCCTGTTCTTGTGTGACCTCGTCTGTGTCGTCGAGAATAGTGAAGTGTCGCTGCACGCTTGACCGCCGCCTCGCAGTACGTCTTCGTGGTGAGCGCTCGAACTGCCACATGTGCTCCTGCATAGTGGCGTCTGGCTGGAAGGAGCCCAGCCCATCATGATTTGGGAACACTGTGGCGCCGCTTTCTTGTAGGCCGCTGGTCGGCAGGCCGTGTTCTGAGGGCTCATGGAAGGCGTGGAGCCCATCGTCGAGACTGTCTAGCTCCTCCTCTGTTCCGAGGAACGTGCCGTTGTCATCATCCTGATCTGAGCGGGCCGCGGTGTCGAATGAGCCGAACTCACTGAAGCGCGACAGGCCAGCTGTCCGTGGTGTGCGTTCAGTTGAGGTTGTATGTGTGCGGGCAGTCGTGGAAGGTGCGGCCGGTGAGAAGAGGACCCATTCCTCTGACTCCTCGAGGCGGCGCTTTGACTGCTGCGAGGTGGTTGCGACAGCTGCAGCAGGCTCGGGTGTGTGGAAGGATAGTTGGCGGGCAGCTTGAGGACGTTGTTGTTGAGCAAATGCCATCGTTTGGTATTATGAGGGGTATCGTCAAAGGAAGGCGGTCGTGGCGATATGGGAAGGTGCTCCTGCCACGGAAGAAGCAAGGCACGAGGTAGATCGGGCAGGTGCGGAGAGGATGAAGGACGAGAGTGGACTCTCGGGTCGAGGCGGCGGATATACGCCCCTAGGAGCAAACAAGGTCTTTGGTTATTGTCGTAAGTACTTCATGCCTCGCTGCGACATTCGGAGCCCGTCGAGCGGTGAATTGAGGGGATATTTGGGATGAACGGGTGATGATGCTACTACGATGCGCTAAGATAGATCAAGCCCGGTTTCAGCAACGAATGGTCAGGCGCAAAGCAGCGGTACGACCAAGGTGCAGATCGTCAAAGGGGGAGAAAGACACGCTGTTGCTCTTTGTTGGCTCTGAGCAAGATAAATCCAACGAGTCGCGTAGTGATGCTGGGCAGTGATACGTGTAGTCGGCCTGCTGTTGGGGCGCAACTGATAAGCCTAATCGCGGAGTGGGGATCACAGCGCCAGGATGGCCTGCATGCCGTGATCTCTGGTCTTGATGGTGAGATGCGCCCACAATTACCACCGAGCCACGAAACTATGTTTGCTTGGATCTGTAGCGGCGAATGAGGCACGAGCACCGTTTGCTTTTTCGCAGCCTAGAAGTGGTCGCGACATCACTTGTACGACTCCCTGAGCTGCAGCGCTGCACCTGCATTACTTGCATCACCGGGAGCTCAGGACAAAGGGGCCAACGTCGCCGTGGGACACCACAAGGCTGAACTTTGGCTTGCAGCTGACACTGGACATGGCACAACGGGCCGGCGGCTTACACAACGCTGCCGTGTAAGCCTCATGCATGATCTGTCAACCGTCCGGTGTGTGCTCTGCTGTCTTCCTCGAGCGCATGAGCGTTTCGCATCGAGGCACTGTGTTCGCGCAATGATGCTGTTTCTTCAAACGCATCGTCGACGTCAGTGAATATTACAACATCCTTACGGCCAAGATCGCCCGCGTAACTTGCCCCCGCGGCATCACCATGGTGTTTTGACAAACACATTCTCAAACTTTTCTTTGCACTTGCCAGGTGGGCACAGACGAGTCGAGATTTCACCATCTGAGTCAAGCAGCGGACGATATCGGTGTTGAGCAATCTGATGATTCCATGCTTGTAGTAGGTATCTCGAAGCATCTGCTACGAACAGTCGGAGAAAAGCAGCCGCCAACGCCAAACAATCTGAAATGAGCGTAGGAATCATGGATATCGTGTCGTGTAACGCCTAAGATGCAGAATCATACTCAGGTCCAAAGACCTTCTTCGCGTCCTCCTCAGTCATTTGCTCGCCCTCACCAACATGGGGGTATCGTTTCATCTTCTTTCGTCCTTGGCTCTCTAACGTGTCCTTCAATATGCAATCTCCATTGCCCTGACAGATTTGCTGTCTGCCCAAGTTCTTGAATCTTGGACCCAGTGGCCCGTTGACGTAGTGATATTGTCCTAGGAAGCGATACTGGCGAGGGTCGCTGAGTGGGTAGAACTTGTCACCCCAATGTCCGGCAAAGTAGAAGAAGCCAATTGGGGCTTCTGGAGTAATGTTCGAGGTTGCGAGGTGGTCGCGCTGGTAATCGTAGGTATACGAGTACATGTTCAGTGTAGGATCCCAGAGGGGGCCGCGATCGGTGACATCGTGCAGTATGCCGCCGGGAAGTACGTAGGGGTGGACGCCTGCAGTAGCATACATGGCATGGGTACCAGTCGCAGAAAAACCGATGGGCTGTATGTCGTCAGTGTTATTCGTAGGTGTGCATATATTCGTAGCTCACCCTCTTGCCAGATTTTTCCACGGCGTCCCAAGTGTATGCTTCGCCGAACGCGTGCTCGCTGAAGAATACTGCTTTAGGGACGCCGTTGTGGAAACGCACAGTGGTGTGTTCCCAGTCACCGACGTGGTTACCGAAGCGCACATTGAAAACGGTGTTCCCAAGGTTATAGCTGTAGAAGAAGAACCAGAAGGCATCAACAACGCCATCGCCCTTGGGCACAACGACGAGCACTGCAGGCGCATCGCTCCGACCACCGACTACTTGCTTTCCTTGCATACGCTGGCGCCTTTTCATAAGTTCGGGCTGCCAGATTTCTTCGGGCTCTACAAGCTTGTCGCCTTCCGGACTGCTAGTCGGCACAAGGCGACCTGACGATGTGGTGTCTGGGCGAATGCCTCCTCGATCCTCAGTGTCGCCAATGCCAGCATGCCACCAAGGCTCCTTCTTGTAGTTTCCACCCTTATCAGGACGAGGCTCTCTCCTGTCGTCGTCATCCCAATCAGGAATGTGGTTACCGTCACTGGGCACCTCTGGTATGTTGGTGCTTCCTCCCAGCCATTTCGGACGATCCTCCACGTTGTCGTCACTTTGGAGGTAGACGAATCGACCCCATTTGTTCAACTCATCCAGATAACGGACATCTGGGTGGTCTTCGGTGGCTTGGAGCGGTGTGTAATTGAGGTGGGGAGTTGTATGGACCAGATGGTCTGTCATGTCGCATGGCCAGAAGTTCTCGCCAGAGTAAAGATGGATCAATGGAGCATGCTCCAAAACATATTGTGGGATCTCAACAACCTCGTTCTCGTCGTAGTCGTGAGGCAGTATCTTGGCGTCCTGCTTGAAGCTGCTCAGATTTATCTGATCCGAGTCTTCACCGTCCAGCGGTAGTTGCTTCTTGCCTTTACTGGTCCACCGTGACTTGTCCAGATGTGTTATGCCGCACATGCCAAACCAGTCGCATGTCTTCCTCTCTATCCATGATTCTGATGACGCGACCCATGCCTTCTCCTCCATTCGCTCCGACCATGGTGTAATCTTGTCGAAGAGTACATTCTGGTATAGTTGTGAGAATGAGAAGAAGCCTAAGAATGTCCCAGCGGCGGCAATGGCCGGCTTTCGTCCCTTCATCTGATCGTCCAACCCCTCCAACAAGTTTTCAGTACCAGCGAGAGACGTAGGTGCTTGCCCAGATGTATGTTCATTCGAAGGATGGCTGATAGGAATATCGATGGTGGGTAGGTCGTGTTCGTGTAGAGCGTCCGGCGCAGGATGTGGCACGGCCGTGGGGTCCGTCGAAGGGTGTACTGCTATTGACGAATATCGAGGGACCCCGATGGGTGATATGGATGACGCTGGGAGCCATGACGGCAGGTGCTCCCCGAACGGCACTTGCGCGCCGCCGTTCTGGAAGTACGGAACGATAGGCACTGCGCAGTTAGCATAATTCTCGACTACTCAAACAAGGAAGTCAAGCAATGAGCGCCGCATGCCGAAGTTGCCGGCGCTGACAAAAGCGCATAGAAGGCTACCAAACCCCGAACCTCGATCAAAGCTGCTGCGCAAATGACTGGCTCAGGAACTATGCGGAAGATCGACGTCACCCACACCTATGCATAAAAGCGATGGCCCCACTCAGCCTGGCAGAAAGTGCAAGGAAAGCTGCAGTGGTGGGCAGCGGCGGAAGTGAGCGGAGCCATAAAGATGACATAGAGATCTGTGGATCGGTGTAGGGCTGCCGGATTTACGCGGAATGCTACTTACTGGTGAGCCTCGGCGTATGTATAGTCTGAAGCTATTATACGCTCAGTACCCCGCGTGCACAATGAAGCTGTGAAGCTGTAATGGGGAGAGACATAGACAAGCAACGTGGTTACAGGTGACGGTCGCGGCGGAAGACGTCAGAAGCTGGGGCTGGAAACTAGCAAGGGTCCATTCGCGGCTCCCCGGACTGCGTTGCCCAGAAGGGCGCCACGAGCTTGAACCCCCGCCGTTTGCTGGGCGTCCAAATGTTCGGTTTCGAGGTCGTGCAACTGTTGCTCGTACGAGCATTCGCTCAGCATTGAGTGAATGTGTCAATTGAAAACTTGGAGGTGATTGATGAGTCGTCACGGAGAATCTCACTATGTACCCCTGCCTAAGCTGGACAATGTATCCAGGTCGCAGTGGTTAGAGAGACAAACCTATCTCAGAATCGCAAGCCTCATTTAGGTTCAACAACATCGATGACTCAGTACGAACATATATTGTTGGTGTCGATGACCCTTGTTAATCCTGTGTGTACCTTGTGGATGTAGGCGCTATCACCGTTCAAACCCCAGAGCCGAATGGCTATCGAAGAGGCGTCCAGTTCAAGCACCGTCAATCTTCGCAATCCGAGTGGAGTTCGATCATCCATGGAGCGCGGACGAGACCTCAAAGAAGACAGCGTGATGGGTGATCCCTCACCTAGATCTTTACGAATTTGGTGTGGCTCCCTGTAGCAACAACAGGCCCAGGCTGGTCATCAACCACCTTCCATATCGTGGCAGTAGTAAACGCCAGTGTGCCTCCGACCTTGTCGCACTTGCCCTCAATCTCGATCCAGTCACCGTCCTTTGCAGAGCTCACGTATGAGATGTGAATGTCTGTGGACACACCAGCCTTCTCACGGTTGTCCCATGCTGCAATCGCGATGCCGCCGACCCAGTCAATGAGCGTAGCAGACACCGAGCCGTGGATGCCTCCATGCGTGTTGACGTGGTTCTTCGTCAGAAGCAAACGAGCACGCACGACACCTTTTGAGGCATAGGTCAGCTTGATATCGTCAAGCAGAAACTGGTAGATGGGGCTGTTTGGCTTCCTGCCCTCCCAGAACTTCTGGACGTGGGCGAGCGTTTTGGGGTTGTTGGGCGCCTGAGAAGAAGCCATGGTGCAGCCTTGGAGTTTGGTGTTGAAGAGTTTGGAGCTGGAGACGGATGGGTAATTTTAGCTGTTTGCAGATCAACTCACCAATCGGAGTGGAACGTCGCCGATCCTAGCGCGTTATTCGCGGAGTGCAGCGGTGAAACGACCAATACCCCAAGGTCCTCTGGGCGAATGAAGACGCCACTTGTGCTCTCCCTTTGCTGACGGACAGTTGTTCTTATACTTTGCTGGAGTTGTGTGTACTTCTCAGCTCCATGCATGCGCTCACGCAGCCACCATGAGCGACCCCGTTACAGCGACTGCGAATGCGAATGCGCCAGCCTCGACCGCCGATACGCCGCTGAACGATGTAGTGGACAGTTTCACCGCAGAAGCAGCGCCACAGAAAGACACAACAGACCAAGGACTGCCTTTCGATGTCAAAGCCCTCACCGACCGCGCCCTTCAGTTCCTGGCCACCGCTAGCAACGAGACGCTTGGAGCGTGTCTGGTTGGCCTTGGAGCAGGCACATACTTGATACTCGGCCGAGTCGGTCTGGTGCTCATTGGAGTCGTCGGTGGAGTAGTGCTGCATGCCACATGGGAAGGACAGCTGCATGGCGGCGAGGACGCCGAAAGGGGTAAGAGCAGTGAAGCCAGGAAACGAGAGCTGGGCGCGGATGTCGCACGCAGAATCCTGGACTGGAGGGGCAACAAAGATAAGCAGGGTGGCGATGTTGACGACTCGGATCTGAGCTTGAAGCTGTACTCAGGCAAAGCTCTTGACTATTCAGAGTTCAAGCCAGAGACAGCTGCAGCCTTGACCGAGCTGACGGACGCTGTCATTCGGGACTATGTCAAGTATGTCCTTGGTACACTACCTACAAACCTATCTAATATAGCACAGATGGTGGTACTCACCCATTCTGCCTGCCGAAGAAGCATTTCCCAATTCATGCCGCCAGACCCTCACTGCCTTCATGCTTTCCGTCTCAGCACACCTTTCTCGCAAACGCCCTGCCGATAACTTCGTCGATTTTGTGACACGTTCGTCCTCGTTCATGATCATCCTGCTCCAGGAGCTGTCGACCGCCATCATGGCTTCTCCCGGCGACGCCCCGAGCGAAGCAGTCGACCTCTATCTCAAGATGAAGCGGGACAGCACCCTCGCGAACATCCTCGACCCAGAATATCAGACACGACAATTCAGTGTCGCAGCTGAAGACATTCTACAAAACTACTTGGAGCACAAGACATACAACTGCATGCCAGCACGGGCATTTCTGCACCAAATTCTGGCCAAAGTCGTTCTGGAGATGATCGTTGTGAGCTGCTCAAAGCCTGAGTTTATCAATGGCTGGATCATGTACCTGCTGGAGGACGGTGAGCCTGAGCTCATGAACGCAATCGATGCGGGCGTCGAGGAGTCGTCAGGGCAACTGCAGAATGTCAAGGACAACATCGAGAAGACCACAGGCGAAAGTATGTCACCTGAGCGCAAGGAGCATCGACGCCGCGTCAGCAAAGCACAGGAGGCCATGGATGAAGCCATGCAGGAAGCGCAGCGTCTCAGTCGACTGATCGCTGAAGAAGACGCCAAACGTCTGAAGGGCCTCGATGAGTCGACCTCGTCCTTGACTGACGATCAATCAGCAAGCACCACACAAGGCATGATGACACCGACATCATCGCAGAGTGAAGCAACTGCTGAGGGGGACGCAACGGGTCTGGGCATCTCCGCTCCTTCCGCACCCTCACCCTCACAGGCCATACCTAGCCCACCATCAAAAGTCGTCGATGAGTCCAAGAAGTCATTTACAAGTTTCGACCAGCTGTTGGGCAACAACCCGCCAACTGCGCTACTAGACGATGACGACCGGCCCGCACAGACAAGACCGCCGCCGCTTACTCTATACAACAGCACGATGTCCATATTCGATGACAGCATGCCTGGAGAGAAGGCCATCATAAGGAGTAAGCCAAATGTGGAGTATCTGATCCAGATTGAGCCTTCCTCTCACCATCACTCTGGATGGATGACTGCTCGCAAATACGCCGAGTTCGAAACCTTGCACGAAGTCATCCGCCGCATCGCAGCCATCACAGGCACGACTGGTTTTACTGAGGCGCATCCTGACTTACCAGCCTGGAAAGGCCACACCAAGCCATCTCTCCGAGGCGAGCTTGAGCGGTATCTCAACGATGCACTCAAGTTCAAGCCACTAGCTGAGAGCGAAGGCATGAAGCGTTTCCTGGAGAAGGAGCTTGGCACTGGCAAGACCCCAGGAGGTGGCTTCCCAGGCATTGGATGGGCCGGCCAAACCTTCGATACTATGGGCAAAGGCATCGGGTCCACATTTGACGTGCTGTCGAAAGCGCCCAAGGAAGTCGCTGGAGGAGGCAAGGCACTCTTTGGAGGCGTCACAGGCGTATTGGGGAGCGTTGCACCCTTCGGCGCGAAGAAGAACCGTGACTCAGTTACCAGTATAACCACTTCAAGCGCGACAAGTATCAGCAACAGTATGGCACCCTTGTCTCGGACATCCACAAACACCAGCGACGCCCCCAAGACTCGCCACAGCCGAGCAGAGTCCATTGTGCCTGAGCTGCCAACACACATTCGCTCAGAGAGCACGCTATCATTGGCTACCAAGCGCACATCGATGGAATCAATTCGCAATCCCAACTCGCCGATCATCGATCAGCAACCACAGCGTGAAGCTCAGATGGAGCGTCGAACATCGTACAACCCTGACGGTGATGGCAAGCGCTCCGGTCGTTCCTCTCGATACGGCTCACGGGCCAATAGTCGCGCACCCAGTCCCAAGAGAAGCATGGATTTAAGCCCTGCCCTTGGTGGCGATCAGATCATGAATCTACCGCCGATGCCCAGCGAGATAGAGGACGACTACAACACCGCGCCTTCTCGTAAATCACTGGATCCATTCCACGCCCGTAACGCCTCACGAACATCATTGACCTCCCTGACACCCTCGAACAATGACTCTATCCCGCCAGTGCCTCCTCTGCCGCGCCGCACGTCAGCAACTTCACTCGCACCCTCCACCACGACCTCCCCTGCCAAACCAACCAAGCAATCGAAGACCCATACACCACTTTCAGAGCAAGAGACAACTGTGCTAATCGAGCTGTTCTTCGCCGTAATCAACGAACTCTATACCCTGAGCTCAGCCTGGACACTACGCCGCACTCTTCTCAACGCAGCGAAAACCTTTCTACTGCGCCCCGGCAACCCACAATTGGCCTCCATAACCACGCTCTTCCAAACAACACTCGACTCCTCAACCTCAGACGAAGGCATCGCACAGCAGCTGCGCAAGATGCGAGAAAACGCCTTGCCGACTGAGGATGAGCTGAAGAAATGGCCCAAGGAGTCTAGTGACGAAGAAAAGGAGAGACTCAGGGTCAAGGCGAGAAGACTGCTTGTCGAGAGGGGGATGCCGAGCGCGTTGACAAGTGTCATGGGACAGGCGGCGTCTGGGGAGGCGCTGGGGAAGGTGTTTGATTGTTTGCAGGAACCGAGGGTGGCGAGGGGTGTCATGTTTGGGATTACGCTGCAGGCTATTCGGGCGATTACGCAGTGATGAGAATGAGTGTACGATATGAATACATGATGATGATACCCAGTGCCTGTTCACCCCATTTGAAGGACTGAAGTCCGTATGCATATGCTATAGAAGATGATTGCATTGATCTATCTACTCTTCTGATGCGGTTACAGTGTTGACAACGGATTAAACCGTCACCTTCGCCTCCCTCTTGCTCCTCGCATTCCTTTTCCTCACCCTCCGCAACGTGCAAACCTGCTCATGCTGCGGCTCCTCAACCTCTTCCTGTCGATGCTGCTCAGACACCGATGCAGGCGCAGCAGGCGCATCCTCGTAGCTCGCCATGTGCTCGGTAGTCCCCGGCACCCTCGTAGCATCCTCTTTCCTATCGTACTTGCTAGGACTCCAGCTGCCGTCATCGTATTTGCTTGGATTCCAACTTCCATCATCATACGACGCCGCAGGCGCGGGAGCTGGTGCAGGAGCCGGTGCAGGAGCCGGAGCCGGTGCAGCGGCCGCCTGGGCTTCATATTGTTCCTGCGGCTTCGGCGTAACAGTCTCCTCGGGGACACCGTTCTCGTCGACCCACACGATCGAGTAGTCATCTGGCGAGCCTGGCTTGATTGGTTGGCTGCCTGCTGAACCATCTGTCGTACCATCGACCGAGACGACATCGTAAGGCAGATCGGGGTTGGACTTGAGCGTAGGATTGCCGGGTGAGGCGGGGTAGCTGTCTGCTGTGGGATATGCTGGTGGAAGAGGAGAAGGCTCGTAAGTCATTGACGGAGGCTGTGGCTTCTTAGTGGGCTTTGGCTTGTAGGTCGATGGCGGGCTACTAGGGATCTTCGCGAGTTCGTCGGCCATGCGCTTGACATGGCTCCAGTCATTGCTGTCTTCGCCCAGACTCCAGGCCATAACACCACCAAGATTGTACTTGCGCACGATGTCATTGAACTTGCGAGTGATGAGGTCTGGTGTGTCCCATGTCCAGAAGAGACTGTTGGCGGGATCGTAGTAGTACTGGCCACCGGCCTTCTCGTCAGTGACGCCGTTCTTTGCGGCGTTCTGCCATGAGCCAGCGACGTCGGCGTCGGTGCACCCAGTGCCAAAAGCGTGCTGGCAGGCGCCGGAGCAGTGCTCAGGAGATGTGCCGCAGTTTCCGTACTGACTGCAGCAGCCTGATGCGCACTTCGTTCCCTTGTCAGGTCCGCACGTGCCGTCAGTGCTCACTGTCAGGGAGCCTACGTCCACAGGTGCCATATGCTGTCTCTCGAACGTCCAGGCGCCGCTGGTGAGCAGGTCCTTGCCCGTGACAGGGTCTTCAGCAGGCTTGATGGGGCAGCCGAGAGGGGAGGCAGAGCAATCGCCGGCGGTCGTAAAGTACTTGGCATAATATGCAAACCCAAGGTTAATCTTAGATGGTGGCGCGCCAATATCGAGGTAGTTCTTGAGAGTCTCCTCGGAGCCGACAACTGATGTATGGTGTTGCGTCACGTTGTCGCGGCGGTTCATCAAATCGTAAGACATGATGTTGATGTAGTCAATCGAGGGCCAGATCTGCGGGCCTGTCTCCGAAGTGAAGGCTATCATATCACCTGGTCGTGTCAGTATGAATGCGTGAAATTCTAAGTCATGTTCCTACCTTGTTTGCCGGGCACAGCAATCGAAAGAAGTTTGTTGGGACCGATAGCAGTACGGGTCGCGGCAAGAAGCTTGGGATAGGCCCCGACCTGATACGACTTGGCTGAGTTGGAGACTTGCTTGTAGTCAGCACCGTTGCCACCAGGGTACTCCCAGTCGATGCTGTGACAGCAGAGTTAGTAAAGTCGCAGAAAGCAATGATTGTTCAAACTCACTCAACTCCGTCGGCGCCAGTATTTGTGAGCATGGTATGGACATCGTTTGCGAACTTCTGGATGCTGCTGTCCGAATTGGACACTGTGCTGAATCCGATATCATCTCCCCATCCACCCACAGCTGACGTTTGTTAGCTACATGAGTTAGGAGAACCGTATCGGGGGTCGTACCGATCATAACCTTTGCATTTGGGAACTCTGAGCGTATGGTCGAGATTGGAACTTTGGGCGAGTAGCCTGCGGTGTTGTTCGCGTTGGCTGTACATAGTCAGTACGGAGACTGTAGTGCAGAGATGCAAGCCTACCAAAGGCAAGCACAACGTGATCGATGCCAGCACGATCTTGAGCGTTGGTTGGACGAGTTGGATGCCATCTACGTGTTGTCAATAGGGAACATGCAAGATTCGAGCATGACAAACGTACTCATCTGCGTACATCACAAAGCGTGCATGTGCCGTGCTGAGCAGTACGGGCAGTGCCCAAGAAGCTGTGAAACGCATGTTGTACTGAAGTCCGACAAGATCGACGGTCTGGTGTAATGCCGTGAATGAAGGATTAGTGCTTTTTGTAGAGTTGTGTGCTTGACCGTGAGGATCTGATTGACTTTAATGGCGTCCGACCTGCAGCGCAAACACGATGACTTGCATACATCAGGGACCAGGATAGACTTATACAGATGCCTGCAAGACGCCTGATCCCATCGCCCGTTTCCCCAGTGAGGATTGCTTCATCGCTTCGGCACAAGGGAGCTAAGGACGGTTCAATGCCTTGCCTGCCCCAATAAACTTCTGGATGTTACAAGGCAACGTAACCGGTCTGGACGGCCCTGGAATGGGCAGGGGTCTCCAGGGTGAGTTGGGATTTTCTCCCGCCCCGATACAGATGAACTGTTTGACTCGCCATGTGGACTGCCATCCAAGTTGAGAGGCTGGAGCTGTACACCTTTCAGATGGAGCAATACTGTTCGAGATATCAGACAGCTGACAGGTGTCATTCGCGCGTGGTGATGAAGCTGGTGGGGCACTGGAATGCTCGTAAATCGATTCTGTGCAGATGTGGCTTGGAATGCATTACTCCACAAAAAAGCAATCTGGTAAGATCTGATATACTTAGAGCAGCCTGATCCTGGTCAGCGAAGTTTGTGAAAGCGTTTTCACAAAACCTGGACAATCTTGCCACCACGGTGCGGGATGCGGTGAGCAAGTCGGTGAGCATCTGTTCGCTTGACAATGTCATAAAACGGTACTGTGTCACCTCACCCCATGTTAGTACGCCAGCATCCGGCAGCACAGAGTACAAGAGCGGGGCATAATAAGCATCTTAGAGACTGTATGCACAAGACTCTGGATAACTCGTGACCGATACCTGGGTGGCGCTGAGAAGTAAATCGTAGGAGCCAAGCCGAGTTTTCATCTTGGTGTCGTCCGACATGATACACAGACCAGAAGGAAGCCATGCGCAGTTCATACGGCAGATTGTTGGAATAACCCAAGCCACCTTGGACACTTTTGCACCGCATCTGGAGGCTGTACGACATAAGATCTGCCGTCTGGAGGCGCCACGATTCTCTCGATTGGTAACAAAGGGTACGGTTGTTCGAGTCAGTCGTCTAGGTACCATTGACATGTACCTGTCAACCACGCTCGATTGACAGGTGAGGGAAACTGTACCCAGGCGCTGGACGCCGGTCGCCGGTTCGGTTGCAAAGGGTACCTCAGGGTCACAGCGTCGACCTCATGTGTCACAATTCTCCTAGTTGGACAAAACCCTCCTCGATAAAACTGCTCTTGCTCGACATCATGGAAGCTCTTGGACGAAGGGACGTTCCAAAGAGAAAGAAGGAGCATCTGCTCACACCGATCAAGACCCGATGATGCTTCCGCTGCTTCCTCGGATCTGCACAGCAAACAGTTCGCGCCTGATGCAAACTTCTGATGTTCGGAAGCAATCTCTGAAGGGATTCATCGAGGTTGTGTCTTCCCAGAGCTTATTCTGGACCACCGAAATTACGAGCCGCTTTGGAAAGCAGAGAGTTCTTTGTCGAGGCTCTGCAACGCGAACCAAACGTCCACCGAACGACAGAATGGATCCGACACGAGGGAGAGACAATGCGACTTGCCCAAAGGTCCAAGGAGGTCGCTAGTCACCAAAGGGCCAGATCTACGCCGCCGGGTAATGACTGTTGTGAGCCATGGCAGAGATATACCGAGAGCTGCCCGAGAGCACTTAAATTCTACTTGACGTGGATGGGCCGGTCCAGAGAAGTGTCGCTGCTGACTTTGGTGCGGCATCGATGACGTCTACTAGCACCACCAAACCACGGACCACATTCTGCGAGGCTGCGATCCACCGAGCCAGAACGACGGGCATGGGCTCAAGGTTCGTCGCGAGTCGCGACGTCGAAAGCTGCGACCAGATTGCAACCCAACTGACACCTGGCATCGGCGGTTCAACGGTGAGTGCTCTTGCACGTGAAGCTTGGGCCGGCTAGCCGCGATCGACAGACAAGCTACCCCGGCCTCCCGCCGCCGCGTCGACAGCTCTGGCCAACCATGGCTCGCCAAAAAATGAGTGGCTGGGGTGGGCTGGGACTTCGAGCTGCATGAACACGCAACACGGGCGGACTCAGCTGAGAGATTGTCTCGAAAATGCCTCCTGCGCGCGAACCATATCGATCGCTGCATAATCACTGCTCTCTACGCCAATCGCGACCCTCCACGCGTGGAGGGTGGATCTGCTGCTGGCGCTGGATGTCTGGCGCAAGGGTGTGAGAGCTCCCGGCAGCTCTGTGGAGTCGAAAGTCAATTCGCTGCCATTGCGCCGCCAACTGCACCAGGATTGCCAGGGCAACAGCCGCGCAGAGTTCAGCTGCTGGAATTGCGTCTTTGCAGATGCCTCGGCTATGGTTCGAGGCGTTGTGGAGAGTGTCAGTGAACTGCGAAAAGGGGTGGCTGCGTCGCGCTAAAATTCAGGTACAGCAAGAGCACAACAAAGCTAAGCTGTATCGGGACAGCTCCCAGTCGCTCCTTCCCAGCAGCGCCGGGCTGCCCTGTGAAACCGTCGCTCACAACACGACCCAGCTGACGGCTCTTTTCCGCCAATCTACTTGACCCCCTCCTCGCCTCACTGCTCCATCTCTCCTCCACCTCGCCCCGCTACTGCACCATCACGTCGCTGCATATTTCCAGCACCTCCATCACAACCCTCCAAAGGAGCCAAGAAGTTGTTCTTGATTCCTTTCGAATTGTTTTCGAACGGTTCGAAGGGTTTTGAGAATAACGCACCGACTCCGGCACACTGGATTACGAAGCACGAGTACGCGACCATATCAACTCCAAACATGCCAGCAACTGACAGCGCAGGTTCCGATCCCCTTCAGTGTCTTCCCGTCTGCGTATCGGAACGCGGTCAACCAGGAGACCACCAGCACTAAGGTAGAAGGCGAAGTCAAGCTACCTGAGCCTCAAGCACACGGACGGGAAGGTCACGAAGAGACGCACGAAACCTTCTCTGCCACCATCCACCAGCACCAGCACCAGCAGCCGCCCCGCGAGACTCACGTCAAGGAAGAGGTCCGCATCTACGAAGAAGAGCGCCGCCGCCCCCAGCAGCAGCCTGTCCGCGAAGACGTCCACATCCACGAGGAGATCCGCTACCGCCAGCCCGAGCGCGCTCAATCTCAGTTCGACCGTCAGTCCCAGCACGAGTCTCGCCAATTTGACCGGTAAGTCCGCGGTGTTTTCCATTGTTTTGCCTCTCAGCTCTGTTTTGCTCTGCCAGCGCATCCAGCACGGCCCACCTCCCACACCCAACCACCCCAGCCCCTGAGCTTGGCCACTAGCAGCTACGGGCCGCCGCTAAACCCAATTACTTTGTTGTTGTCAGAGGAACACGCATGTCTCCACTTTTCCCTCACCTCCTCTTCCCTGCCCATAGCTGACCTTCCCTTCTTCCATCAGCTTCCCGCCCCAACCTTCTCACTCCCACACCCACATCGACATCAAGGACCGCACCTACGACAGTCACTTCAACACTGTTCACGGCCCTGCCACCGACTACGCACCCACTCAGATTGACGTTACCGAACGTCAATTCCGTGAGCGCACCCGCCCCATTGTCGAGGAATCTCGTGTCACCCGCGAGACCTTCACTGCCAAGCACCAGGACAGCGTCGACCAACGTTATCCTGAGGTCCGAGTAGAGTCTTCTGCTCGTTCCGCCGCCGAGCCCCCCAAGCGTCACCGCCTTTCTATGGGATATTACGACAACGAAGGTCAATACCACTCGTTGCGTGACGCCGCCCACAACGCCGCACACAAGGTCGCCCACAAGGTCGCCGAACGTGTAGCCCACCCCGTCCACCCTCACCGTCACCACCACCACCACTCCGACTCCCACACCGCCGGAAAGTACTCCGACGAGAAGGAAGAGATCATCGTCAAGGAGAAGATCACCACCAGTGCTCCTTCTCACGTCTCCTCTGCCCCTGCTCCTTCGCACCGAGCAGCCTCCCACGTCTCGGCCACCTCCGCTCCTCTGCCCAGCCGCCCCGTCTCGTCCGGAGCTCCTGTCCAGAAGTCTCGTGCTTCAGCCACCCCTTACGTTCCTACTCCTTACGTCCCCGCCGCTCCCGCGACCGCACGCAAGATGGCTTCCGCCAACACCATTACCATCCCCTGCCACCACATCCGCATCGGTGATCTCCTGATCCTCCAGGGCCGCCCTTGCCAGGTCATCCGCATCACCACCTCTTCGCAGACTGGCCAGCACCGCTACCTCGGCGTTGACCTCTTCACCAAGCAGCTGCACGAGGAGTCCTCTTTCATCTCCAACCCCGCCCCTTCGGTCATTGTCCAAAACATGCTTGGCCCTGTCTTCAAGCAGTACCGCGTTCTTGACATCCGCGAAGACGGCCGTGTTGTTGCCATGACCGAGACTGGTGACGTCAAGCAGGGCCTGCCCGTCCTTGACCAGAGCGGTCTTTCTACCCGCCTTGCCGAGTCCTTCGACAACGGTCGTGGCTCCGTCCGCATCCTCGTCATCAACGACGACGGTATGGAGATGGCTGTCGACTACAAGGTTGTCCACGGCTCCAGGCTGTAAACGTACTTCGTAACGTCGATGGTTAGTCCTGCTACCACACTGCTGCGTCTTACCTTTACTGACTACGTTAAGGTCAACATGTATAATGAAGGCATTGGGAGTTCGTTCCGGTCTTGACTTGTGTTTATAACTTGGTGTTCACTGCTTGGCAGGCGTACTACCTTGGGCAGGGTTCAACCTCGTGCCTAAGCAAGTGCTGCTTGGTTCGGGTATGAACGCAAATCTTTGGCGACATTTGTGGATAGTTAATGAAATGCGTGTCTCCTGAAATATCTTCTTGTTCTCGTACCGTTGTTGTGTCGTCGCCACCCCTTTGCCCCCATCCGAGCTACCCCGCGTCGACCTTAGCTCTCCCGCACCTGCAGCTTGTGCCCACCTCGGTCCACTCGAAGTACTTACTGAAAGCGTCCCTTCTTCCAGAAGTGAATCTCAGACCTACCGCACATACGAGCATGCCACACTCAGATCACTCACCGCCTCCCCAGCCCTCAGAGGCTTTTGCAGACCTTCCCTCTTTTCCAGACAACATCCCCACAGCACCACTGCTGCGCATATCCCTCTCCAAGTTGCTGGCCTCAGATGCATACGAACAAGAGCGATGCTGGCAGGCTTGTCAAGAGCTAGGCTTTTTCTATCTCGACCTACGTAGCGATAATGGCGAAGCACTCCTTGAAGACGTAGACCATCTTTTCCACCTCATGGAAACCTTCTACGACCTACCCGTCTCTGAGAAAGTCAAGTACGACTTCAAGAGCAAGGGCAGCTACTTCGGTTATAAGGGCTACGGCGAAGGTATCATCGACGCCAAGGGTACACGAGACAGGAACGAGTTCTACAATATCTCGAAGGATGATGTTCTGAGTTTGAGCGGCCGGCTTCCCTGTCCAGAAGTGCTTGACGGTGAGGAGAAGAGGGCTTTGTTCAAAAGCTACATCGAGCGGAGCCATGCTATCTGCTCGACGATCATCGCTTTGGTCTCGAAGCGCCTCCCGCTCAGCCAGAAAGCGAACGACGATGGTGGCCTCGAGGCTGTCCACAGACTCAGAGCTGCCAGTGGTGACCAGATCCGCTTCGTGCGCGCACCACCCCAGGAATCAACTACAAAGGGCGTCGCGCTGGGTGAGCACACGGACTTCGGTTCCGTGACGGTGTTGTTCAATCGCCTGGGAGGCCTGCAGGTACGATTGCCGGAGCACATGTCTGCCGTATCTCCTGAACAAGACGGTGCGAGCGAGACAGAGAAGCGACTCTGTGAAGACGGCTGGTGCTACGTCAAACCTCTCCCCGGACACTGCATCGTCAATCTCGGCGACGCGCTGGTCAAGTTCTCAAACGGCAGGTTGAGGAGCAATATCCATCGTGTTGTTGCACCACCTGGGCCGCAGGGCGAGGTCACAAGATACAGTTTGGTGTATTTTTGTCGACCTGAAGATAAAGTGATACTTAGGAGCTTGGTGGAGGGCGGCGAGCAGGAGGAAGAAGGTGTCACGGCGAAGGAGTGGATTTTGCGACGCGCGTTGGGCAGACGTGAGCCTGGAGGGTGGGAGAAGAGTGGTGGGACGGAGGAGGGGAGTATGCGGAAGGGTGGGATGAGAGTGTAAAAGTGTCAATACACAAGATCTCTAAGAATGAAGCACATCAGGCGTCGTGCGGTATGGAGTCAAACTCGTAGCAGCTCGCTGCGAGTGCGTAGATCTCATATTCAGCCCTTCCAAGATCCTTTCTCAAGATTCGTTGTTTAATGTGGCAGGTGATGCCTCATGACAATATGCGTGCGGCTCCACGATGAATTTATGCCATCTAATCACGCCTTGCGCCCGCTTCGAGTAACGCAAGACAAACATTGGCGAACGTCTCGAGCGCTTTATCAAGAACGTCGACTCGTAAGTTGCGCTGAATAAAGTCGATCTCTATACGGCCATCTGTCCAGCCACTTTCCTTACCCTTAGCCAACGCAAGCAACTACTCGAATTTCGAGTCGAGTCGGGCCTGTTCAATATATCTTCTCTTATACGACAGATGTTGACAACCACTTGCAGGGAGAGAGCGGCACAAACACTGGCGTGGTAGACGGTAATCATCGATGTGACAATTGATACTCATTCTGTCGATGCTCTCGCTGGGATCGAAGCCAAAGACGCCTTCATGGTAGGGCGAGGCCGGCTCTTTCGGCTCCCTGTACAGATGCGCTGCCTTGTACATTCCGCTCTTATACGTTGCTTCTGCGACCCTGTAGATGGCTTGTACACCCATGAATCACGGCTGCAGCCAGCGAGGAAGTTTGTGACGCCCGGACTGAGGAGTTTCGACTTCGCTACGCCCAAATAAATCGGGAGATAGATCCATTGCTGACATCACGTTTCCAAGCTGTCGCGCGTATCCGCAAGGTAGGCCTTTGAGAAAATGAGGATGCACGACGTAGTCATACACCATTGTGCGTAGCTCGGAGTCGGAGAGCAGAGATGTCTGAAAGTTGTTTGTGAAGCGACGGTTGCAATGCTCACTGTATTCGACGATGCGGTCGTCCAGAATCCCGGAAGGGATCAGTGGCTGACGATGTAGTGGAAGGGGATGCAGACTCGTTCATCGAGGAACTGTTGTGGCGTGACCGGTTGCGCTAATGGGATTGGGTCATCCCTTGAGTCTGGCAACGGAAGTCATCTTCGTGTATTCGATCTCTGCGTGTTTCGTGAGTGTGCAGTTTGGGGTCTCATCACCACTGACATACTGTGCGGCTCTTTCTGGCTGGGAATTTGCCCATGCCGGTGTTAATCTGATGCAGACCGCATATTCTTTATTAGTCACTCACCATACACCCGGACTATATGAGCGGACGCTTCATGTACACCACCAAACATCTCGTCGGACACACTGATCTTATCAGCCTTGAACTTCACCGTGAACATCACGTGGGAGATTGTCAACCAAGGGACTTTGCATGGATTTGCAAATAGTTGGAACGGTTGCGGTCAGTCACACGTCTAATGAGAAGCCAGGGGTGGCTGCGACCTGGAAATAATTTCACAATCGAAGGTCCAGGTTTGTAAACCAACCGTAGCCCTTTGATTGTGCAGGCTCCCTTGCAAAGAAGCAATCATTTTGTTGCACCACAACGGTGAGATTGAATGAGCGACGATACGGCAAAATTGTATGCCCAGGTGTCGATAAGGTACCAGGTCCAAAGTCATTAGGCGACGCGTCTTACCGTATCATGACCGCTCCTTCCTGAGCCCCAGAAATCTGCACATGCCTCCCTGCCTTGTCACGGAAAGCTTGCCATCGTTAACCCGAATAGCAGTGACAACTTTATAGAGGTGTTCTATGACTCACTGCTCTTTCCTTCAGTGTGAGTCCGGAACATCGAGTGGCGGTTGCACTTGTGGCAAGACAAAGTGATTCGAGCGAGGTGTTGGATAGAACATGGTGCGCATTTGCGCAGGTCTTGCTGTTGCAAGCAATATTCCTGCACTGTCAGGAGCGAACATAAATCGTCTATCGCAGATGTTCAGGAAAGATAACGTTCGTATGTACCATCAAAGCTTCGGACGGCCATTCTTCCACATCCGGATGTTGGGGAACTTGCCTCCCCATAGTGACTTTACCAAGAAGATGGGATAGTACACCACCAACGATCCGAGGGCCCGGAGGGTAGCGGGCCAGTGGACAAGCGCGAACACTACCCATTGTGTGGGCGGTATCTCCTTCCCCTTCTACTTCTTGACGAGACGATTGCGAACGGAGAAGAGAGACGCGAAAGCTCCCCACACACCAAAACTTGTGACGGTGACGCATATCGCTACTGCCGTGGTAAGGTATGCTCTGATCGAATGACCACACTCGTTGATCTGCTGAATATTCTTTGTCGAGTTAGCCCTGGAAATTCTGACTTCTCATGTGGGTACGGGCCGGGGCTTACCATCTCAGAGATCGACGATGCCAGAGACAGGGCCCCATTGCACGCGTCTCGTTTGTTGCAGGGTGGATCATACTTGTCAAACCTGCGAAGAAAGCGGACGGTGGTTTGTATGGCCGTGATTGAATGTGCGATCGACCAATTGACTTGTGTATACCTGATTCAGTGCCTATGTCAATTCGAAGGGCGACTATGAGGAGCACTTCGACGGCATCGTTAGCGAGATCTGTGAATAAAATCAATGTACGAGTAGATATACCTGTATTTGACTGACCATCGGTCGTATTCACAGGTGTCCGTGGAAGTAGTCTTCGAAGTAAGGACCTAGCCATCCTCTATCCAGGTGACCAGCAGTTTGCCCCATGTTTCTACCTGGGTTTGCAATTCTTGCCTCTGGCACCGTAAATGATTCCAGACTTACGGGGGCATGTCCAACCTCAAGCCGACGATCTCAATCGCCCATTGGATGGGTTGCGAATAATCACCAAGAACGATGGCTTGCAGGGTCACTACCGATTTTCTCTCCAGGATTCGAGCTCTGAACACATCAGCGGAACTCGTGATCTTATAAGCACTGAGAACAGATGGACCGTAGCCACTATCTTCGAATTTCGAGCGGCGAGCTGGCCATTTGGCAGAGTACCTGTACCATAGTGAAACCTGGCTGGACGTCTGCAATTGCAACAGCCAAAGGTCATCTCCAGGCCAGGTTCATACTGGTTTCACACTGATCTTGTCCAGCCATTCCTCGTAGGCGAAGTACGTATTGAACGATACTGGCTTCACAGGCTGAGTGGGAGGCGAGCCTCCTGCTGATGACTCTCTGCCCTAGATCGCCATACAAGGATGATTGACGAAAGAATGGGTGCACAATTTGGAGCTAGATCGGACGCGATGTGGTTTAAGGCGAACCCTACTATCATGTAGGTTTCAGTGTGACAGTCTTGGCTCTTTCAGCCTTGCGCGAAGTCGGTGGTAGCTGCCGGCACTCTCAAAACGACAGATCTTGGGCCTGCAATTGCCTCATCGCCTTGTCGTCTATTTCTCATACTCCACGCTGCTATGGTAAGCGCCGGTTTTGCGAACACGAGGCAGTAGTTGCTCGCCCCTTGCGAGTAGCGAGAGTGGTATCACGCCCACTCCGTATTGTACTCTCGTGCATAGGAGACTGCGCCGAGCATACATGCTGAGCCAGCCTCACAGGCAATGTGGCGGTATTCTGGGACATCAAGATAATGCCGCGAATGTTCATACCAGCAATATGCGTCCAAGGAGGCAGCAAAGAGTTAGAGGTCTCGAGGGGTGAGTTTGCGGCGTGCTCGGATGGTGGTTGCGGGGGCGTCGGCTGGCGCAAGGGTATTGCGTGGCTGTGCTGCGCCGCCTGCGCCTGCCGCGTGCGTAGCGCGATGTCGAACGGTTCACGTAGCATCCTTCGAGAGGGTGGGGATCTCATTTACACCCCGTTTCGCAATCATCTCTTGCCTTTTCTCTCATTCTCTTCTCATCGAAAGCGCGATTCAGACGATACTACTTTCACCATACGCGATTGCTGGTGTTTTGTGAGAGAACACTGGTCGACCTCGGGAACCGAGCATTGCCCAGCCGCGCCACGCCCTCGGACTCGAAGAGGAGCACGAAAGCGTCGACTGACGTCTGAACGCCCTCCCTCTTACACTACACTCGTCGCCGTAGTCAGAAATTCTCAGAAATGGACCCTAACAAGCAATACGTAGGTTTTTCTTACCCTCGCAATGTCAAGTGAACCTCCAGCATAGCTCCGCGCACCCCCAAACCATCTGCGCCACATGTCTCGGCCGGCATCATGGGAAGCGTATGTTGAGAACACATCACTGACTTTGTTCAGGGTGCACCGCCGCAGTACCCTCAGTCGCCGCCACCCGTCCACCAAGATGCTGGCCCCTACAATCAGGGCGGCATGCAGCCATACCAGCAGGGCCCGCCCAGCAACGACTACTACGGCTCGCCCAACCCATATCAGCAAGGTCCTGGCTATGGACCACCACAAGGCCAGTACGGCCCTCCTGGAGGACAGTATGGGCAACCTCAGCAGCAGATGTACTACCAGCAGGGTCCTCCGCCGCCGGGAGGCTACTACCAGGACGACAGGAGGAACCAGGGTAACGGGGGCGGCGGCCTGTTCGCAGGTCTCTGCGCAGGTCTAGCCTGCTGCTGCTGCTTGGACTGCTTGTTCTAAGCGTAGAAGGTGTTGCGACATGTGGTAGAGACGGAGTGGCGTAGCTTGTGCGTAAGCAAGGCTGCGCTGAGGCAATACATACTCGATACTTCGCGCCTGCTGGACGGGTTAATACTTAATCCTGTTGGGCAAGAGGGCTGCAGAGATGAATGGTTCTTTGGGTTTCCTTTGTTCATGGTCAGGTCGTCTTTTCAATTGTGATCTTGAAAACCAATACAAGATTGAGTACCACTAGCTCTCACCACACATCGCAAGTGACATGCTCAGCTCACCTGTCACGCGGCACGAGTCTCGATTCCTCGGAACGTCACGGTGAACAACCTGTGCCAGCTTTCGAGCGTGCTCGTCTGCCCCGCACCTCCACAATCCAACCTCATCTTCATCATCCATCTCCAGTCGATCGTGATAGCTGACGCAGCTTTTTCAATGGCCACGAGCCCCTTCCCAACCTCATGACATCGCTGTCCCTGACTATCGCGCTCATCAATACCTGAATCGTAAGGCATGCCCCACAGACGGCAGGAACAACGCCTCAGCCGCACGGGCTCCACTTAGATTTCTGCTCCGCTCCATGACGTTCCGCGCTCAACAACACACCGGACGAACTCACGATTGACACGCGTTGAGATCCACTGACGTGCGTTTCTATTTTCTGCTGTACGTTGTGTCTGGAGGCATGAAGCGTATAAAAACGCACCGGAAAGCTCACGAGACAAACAGTATCATCACGAACCGTCGAAACGCCAACACAAACGACAACACCCACCAACAACGTCTCTTAAGCCTCACGGACATCAATACGTTGCTAGTGGAACAAACATCCGGTCTCTAAACCACAGACCCACGAACCAGACTCTCGTGCAACGGAACGTTCCCGAGACCGCTGCACTTGCTAGGTTTTCTTTGTCCCACGGCGCACCCAGCTCTGTTTTCGGACAAGACATCGGAATTGCCGATCGCAACCGTACGTCAATCTGCAGGGAAGCGGAGCTTGGACTTGAAATAGATCTAGCTTGCGGAAGACATAAGCCCTTTGGTTTCCTGGACGACTTGGAAGCATCAGCTATCAAGTTCTCATAACTCACCACCCATCAATCATCCCGACACGCATCACTCAAACAACATGAAGACCGCTACCTACTTGGCCGTCATCGCTGCCGCCATGCCAGCTGTCTTTTCCCTTCCCGCAAACCTGTTTTCGAGGCAGTTCACAGTGCCTTCTTGCGGAGCAGCTGCCTGTCTGCCTTCGACAAATCCCTCCACGAACGGTACGTTCGTCGCTACCGGCGCGTCTAATGGCACTGCACCCTCCGATCTTGGGGCCATCTGCTCTCTTCCTCAAGATGATGTCACCCGTTACGTACAGACCGTACAGCCATGCATCGATGGCGCGCCTGGCAAGGTTTGCTCCGCAGGAGCCATTTACCGTGAGTCCTTTCAGTACCACACAAGACTCTATGACTTACTGACAACTCGCAGAGTACAAGGACCTTCTGAAGACCGAGTGCGCAAAGTCCAACAAGACAGTCCAGTGGGCTTAGATATTTGTCCTTTTCCGTTCAGCGTCTGCATCTACGACCACACTACGATACCACGTTCCTTCAGCATCATACCGGAGTTTGGCATAGCATTTGCGCATTTACACACGAGACCATCACGCATGACGACGTGAGCACGCACGACGCGACTACATAATCGATAATGAATACACTCCTTCACGCTCTCATACGCTTTTTCCTTTCTTCCACGTGTTCACCGCATACTTTCCCTGAGATGGCGGCGATAGCTAGCAAATGGGCTATTTGCTGGCTGCTGTCGTAGCTCGGCTAGATGGACTACTTTCTCTCACTTCTACTTCAACCCGTTTGCTTGTTGCAAGAGCCCCACTTGCAGCACTCACCATGCTTTCACTTGCGCATGATGGACCCTGAGCGGTGCGCTGCAACCTTATACCCAAGACATTTCGAGCAAGACCTTCTTCCCTACCACGCTTACGAGTTCAGCGCGCTCCTAACTCCTGCGCAATGGCGAGCACGGCAGATCAGCTACCAGGCTGCACAGTGAGTTGACACTTCTTTGAGAAGACGCTCTGCTAACTTTGGAAAGATACCTGACAACTGCATGACCGGCGCAGATCAAGGTTGCGACGGCGACTTAAAGTGCATTTGTCGAATCGATAACCACCTTGGCTCCAACAAACTCTTCTCCAGTGACTGTCTGTTGAGAGATTGCACCGGTGGGCACGGTCGCAAATGTGAGTTTTCACCAGGTTTCACAATGGTGAATGCTGACTTCTACAGCATTCTTGAGAGACTGGCTAGAGTCTTGTCGAGAGGTGGGCAAGTCAGGCTGGGACGAGATGCCCTGGGAGTGGGAACCATACCTTCCTGACGAGGGGGAGATAGTCATTCGCCCATCGACATTCCTCAATGCGCCGGCGGTGATCACGTCGGTCAGAGGGCTGCCGCCTTCTGGGGTGCCGGTCGTAACTTCAACTGCAGGCGTCGCGACTTCGATTGAAGTGCCTTCACCGTCTGTGATCTCTGGCCCAGAGACTACGCTGTCGACCTCCGTCACCGGCACCGCCAATATCACCAAGACGACTACGGAGACCATACCCTTCACCACCGCCTCCATCGTCTCCGGCCCCGCTTCAGAAGCGACCTCTCTATCACCAGCACCCATCATCGTCACTTCGCGCAGCCTCAGTCCTGGCGCCATCGGCGGTATTGTAGCAGGATCCTCGCGCTCGCCATCCTCTGCGCAGGTCTCGGCTACTTCTACTGGAAGTCAAACAAGAAAGCGAAGAGAAAGACAAGTGAGGTCGCTATCTTGAGTGACAGGGTCAGCGGCTGCGGGTTCCAGAAGTACATCGACGACCTCCTTGCAGACAGCAATAGCGAAGGCCACGGAGACAGCAACAGCTCAACTGGTACCATTGTACGCCATCCTGCGCCGACTGCAGGTATGCAAGAGATGGCTGCGGCGTCGACAATCACGGTTGATGGCGTGGTGAGTCAGTCGAGCTCCGTGTATAGCATGGATATCGCAAGAGCAATTTAGGAAGGAATCTGATATAAACAGGCGGAAGAGGCCGGAGATGATCGTTTGGCGTTTGAGACACTGCTGCTTTCCCTGCGACACATCGACAAGGGAAGACGGCTTTGCGTTCTTCTCATCATACATAATGTATAATAAGCAACCCAAGTTGTGAGTTTCACCATACTGCTGACTGGAGTGCAGCAATTGCGGCGCCCTACACACTGCGTACACGTGACGATGGCCTGCCCTGGCCCACGCAGCTTTCCATGTCATACCGCAGCCCACAACCTCACATCGCCGTGCACGCGCCTCATCAGCCGACCCGCAAGGCTGCCGCAAGGCTATGTTTGCTGCTGTCTGTCGGGATGTGAGACCGTGGCTTGCATGTCGCTCCTTCATTGGTCCAACATCATGCAAGCGAGAGCAGAGGGGACGTCCTTCAGCCACAACTCCCAATCATGACTTGTGATTCAGAGGGGGAATGGATCAACAAAGAAGAGCTGCATGAACAAGACGGGTGTGACGATTCGCGCAGAGTGTACGAGTGACACTGCCTAGAACGTTGAGAGTCTGATTGGCTGACGACTGTGGTAGGAGGATCATGTGCGACGTGATGTTACTTGCGTACCTGAGGTCGCCGTTTGTCTGCTGGAAAAAGACAGGTACGTGTGGGGTGATGCACAGATGCAGTGTCAATGAGGTAGCCATCCTTTCGTCTGAGCTGGCTTTGACTCTGGACATCTCCTGTGCTGGATTTGCCAGCTCAAACACAACCGGCTGCTACGATTTGAACGACACATATAAACGGAAGCGCGATGTTACAATTTTCGTTGCTGTGTTGGACACTGGCTGGTCTGGCGTTGGCTCAGGACAATTGCAAAAAGAGCTCTCCAGAGATCGCTTTGCCCTCATGCATGGTAAGTTTCGTTTGCTTCTAGCCCATCATTTACCTGACAAACCCGCAGGACAAGTGCTTCCAGACCGGTGGCTGTAGTAGTTGTCCCTGCCCGAACAACCTGAAAGGCTGGTGTGAGATGAGCAGCGAAGGACCAGCCAGCTGGTTTGCTCGCTGGGGTCAGTGTGTGCTTGGAGATTGCCCAGATGATGGAGACATCACCAGTGAGTTGTAGTCGTTGTACAAGAAGGACGCATAGCTGATAGCAGAAGATCTCATGACTCTGTACGTGTCGCAGTGTGATGGCACGGTTGGCGGTCCGATCAACAACGACACCGTCCCATACCCGCTGAGAGATTGGGCACCGAAAGCGCCAAAGTATTCATTCCAGAGCTCGGCTACTCCTTCCAGTACAGCGACTTCTCAGTTTGTTGCGACTCTGACAGGCGTCGTGCCGACTATGACCAGCACCACAATAAGTAGCACAGGCGATGGCGAGGCAACCGTTCTCGACGATACAACTTCAACTTCCTCGCGCGCATCGAGTACAGCTGTTACATCTCCGTCAACTGAGGGCGACGCCAAGCAGGGCCTAAGCGTTGCAGCAATCATCGGCATCGCAGTTGGCGGCGCGGTCCTTCTCGCTCTCATCGTCGGTCTCGTTGCATGCGTCCTGCGCCGTCGCAAGCGCAAGCAGCTTCCGATAACAATCTCACCACCGAGCTATGAGGCTGCTGATACCAAGGAGGCATACAATAAGCCGGAGCTCGATGGCCAAGTTATGGAGTATCAGTACTCGAAGGCTGATGCGGCTGCGCCGGCGCACTTGCCAGTAGTGTATGCGGAGTTGGAAGGTGACGGTCGTAGTAGCCCGGTCAAGGAGCTTCCTGAGCGGTCTTGATAGTGGATTTGCCGGACGTAGGTTGACGATACCTCCTCTTTGTGAAAATTCTTGAGCTGAGGTGGTTGGGTTTGCGGCTGCCAGTTGCCTTGAGCAGTCACGAAGTGACAGCAAATGGCCTCGTTATTTCCAAAGAACTCGGTCTTTTGGGGCTGAGATCTTGTGTGAGGTTGACCTTTGAGCAGGGCAAGCTGGCCAGCGTTTGGCAGTAGCTCTGCTTGCATAGCAGGGACGACGCAAGCCTGGTGTTCCTTCCCTGTTGTTCTGGCCTAGTATAGCAATCAGCTGCTTCTCAAGGATGTGATGTGCTTTAAGATGCAGCTTCTGGTCTGATCTCAGCTTAGGATCTGCTTAGTCCACATCTAATATCAGTCATGTCCATGTTATGACAGTGACTACTTGTGCACGACCATTGGCAAACGAGTGCGCACAATATTGTTTAACTTCATGAGTAGGATTTCCTACATCGTTCTATTTCCACAAGGCAATCAAGCCTTACACGCCGGTGGCTGTACTCCTGACGTCCATTGAAGAGCTCCCACAATGACAATTATCAAAGAAAAGCCAATTGCGATGCTGCCGACACCATAGAGATAAGCACGCCTTTTTCGCAGACTTCTCAGTCCACCCACCGAAGCACTGGCAGTGGTCAAAAATCCCACGAAAGCCTTCTGCAACACCCCCCAGCACCTGACAACCAATTACACTTCTACCCACAACGTTCCCTCAAAGATTTGCATGCTGCAGACCGTAAGCCATAGCAAGAAGTGCGGTGCCCAGCATATTCGTGGAGAATGTACCGATGGGAAGTAACTTGATGCGTTGGTTGAATTTTACAGAGAGTCCAAAGCGCACTATAGTACCCAAAGGTGCGAAGACGATGGTGAAGACGACTTGTCCACGCTACGCATTGTGTGGTGGCCATATGGCAAGACATACTGCGCCAAACCAACAACCCAGCCCTAGGAAGGCGCCCAAAGGATTTGTGAATCTGGTCGTGATCATTTGGGAAATCCTCGAAAGTAGAGGTAAGAGGGCGGAGAGCGACACCGTGACCTTGGTTACGACCACCCCATCATGTGTATGGGTCGCCCTGGTGTCACTTTCACTTACGTTCGTTAATACATTCGCCATTTGTCATATGAGCCCTTCTCTTGCACCGCACGGACTGTGTACACACCCTTTGTTTATCTCCTTCAACCGAGCTTGCCTCAAAGCGAATTCTCAACTTTGGGGTTTTGCTCTACACTCTCGCACAGTACGTCCCTTCGCCATGTTGTTCGCCATGTTCTTGCTTGCCGGCCTCGCGACAGCAGCGCGCTACTGCGTCGAGGCTGACCCACCAATTCCTGAATATGACCCCAATAAAGTGTCGCTGCCAGCGTGCACGGTGAGTGTCAAAAGCGCAAGAGCGTAGGCGATGCTGACAAGACCAGACCAAGTGTCTGTCTAGTGATACCTCCGTGCTTGATGGTGTATGTGCAGACAACCTCCGAGGTATCTGCGAGCTTGACGGAGGTGTAGCATCGTTATTTCGAGTCTACACAGCATGCTTGTCGAGGGGATACACTTCGACAGGGGACCGCCAACGTGAGCAAGAGCCGAACTTGGGCCCACCGATGGAGACTGACAGTTCACAGGCTTCGTCCACACTTTCCAGTACTATTGCGATTGGCTCCCCACCATCACCTTGGCCGAGGCGCAGTATTTCGGTCAGTGGGACGCATATCTATTCAATGCATCAACGACCGCCACTAGTTCGCAGGTCAGCATTCTAAGCAACTCCATACTAGCTCTGGATCTGACATCTGATATCTGATCGATAGACTGCCAGCACCGTCACACAGCAGGTGACATTGTTTGTCACTCTCTCATCTCGCACCAGATCTGGTACCCTATCGACGAGCCCGTCCGCAGACGCATCGTCCAACACGTCGTTAAATGCTGCCACTCCCGCAGGTAGTTCGACGTCTC
Organism: Didymella glomerata; assembly: GCA_030271015.1. Taxonomy (NCBI): domain Eukaryota; kingdom Fungi; phylum Ascomycota; class Dothideomycetes; order Pleosporales; family Didymellaceae; genus Didymella; species Didymella glomerata. The sequence continues at coordinate 806,785 of JAJOHN010000020.1, forward strand.
TTGTGGATGACGAGGCTTCGTCGGCGTTGGGAACGATCGCCACCACCACTGCGCACAGCGCTGCTCCATCGCTGGCTGTTGCGCAAGCTATATCGCAGCCAGCTCTCAGCACATCGGCCATAGCAGGTGTGGCGGTAGGCGGTATTCTCGCTCTCTCGCTCATTGGCGGTGGTGTGTTCTTCCTCATGCGCCGCCACGGGCGTTATCCTCGCGCGTCATCCTCACCCTTCTATGAGCCTGACAAGGGTAAATTCGCACGCGAGAGGGCTGGTCTCGATGAACCGTACTCAAGCGTCGGCGTCGGCGGTGCGGTGGAGTTTGCTGAGTTGGATGGCTCGGCGCCGGTGAGCCCAGTGATGGAGCCGCCTGTCCATCTGAGTGCGAGCCAGAGACAGGCGAGGGTTGCGCAGAACTTCTGAGAGATCACCTGCGCCTACCTCCCTCAAACGTTCAGAGCGTCATCACGACTACGGTGTTGATACGCGAGTGGAGGAAGCTACGATCTGTCACGCGTCAGTGTAGAGGGTCACGGAAACACGATGTACAATCATGAAAGCCAGCGTCGCACAGCAACCTGCCTTGTGCAATCCTTGCATGGAGATAAAGCCTGTTTCCGGCTGCTAGATTGAGGGGTCCGCGGGTAAGAAGACTTCGATGTCAACTGTTGCAACGGCCTGACGTGTGCGATTTGAGGCCATCGAAAATCGCATTGACGTCGTTGTGGGTAGATAGCTCGTATCCAAGCTCGGCGCCAACGCGTCCTGAATCGCATTTGGAAAATCCCATGTTCACGGAAATCGGGCGGTTCTCCGGATGCCGGGTACCTGTACATCAACCTAAACTGTGGACACGCCATTCTAACTCTAGTAAAGTGGCACACGACCCTAAACGACGTATTTTCGACAATTTTGCTATCGATGGACTTCGAATCGACCTCTGCGCGCCGCGGACGGCCGTATTGCGAGACAATGATGCACCCCATCGCGCCTGCCGCGTTGACGTCAGAGCCAGGTCCACTCGAACGCCAAAAAGATTGGCGTGTCGCCCTTGGCTCAAACAACCTGGATACTGACATTGGCACGGCGACTCCTTTAGCCTGTAGGCTCGACATCACTGGGAAATGATATAGAGAGTTTGTCCATCGTGAAATTCAAGCAACTCCTCGCTCTCATTCCTTATCAGCCAGCTATCAGCTCGCTGTTCACCATGAGCTCCAGCGGCATCGTCCAGCCTCTCCTGGGAGGCATCCAGGCGACAGTCTCAGTCATCCTGACCATTACATTTGGTGTAGTCTTCTCGCAATTTGGCCTGCTGGACGCGGACGCAGCAAGCAAGATCTCGAAGACATCCGTCAAGGTTCTGTTGCCATGTTTGCTTATTAACAATCTGGGCAATCAGCTGAAGCCTGAGACAGCGTACGAATATGTGCCCATCATCAGTAAGTTATTGACAACAGGTCAGCCGTATTGTGCTCAATGCTTACTCTGAGATCAGTTTGGGCAATCATCTACAACGTTCTCTCAATCTTCCTCGGTCGAGCGCTCTGCCGAGTGTTCAATCTACCACGGTGGACCATCCCAGCCATTGCCTTCAACAACACCACATCGCTCCCACTCCTCCTCATCCAGTCACTGGAAACAACCGGTATTCTGACCCCGTTGGTCAGCAAAGGCGAAGAGACCTCCGAAGCTGTGTCACGTGCCCGCACCTACTTTCTGGTCTCCGCCGTGGTTTCGCACGCACTTACTTTCGGCATTGGCGGTAGCGAGCTAAAGGGTGATGATGAAGATCCACCAGAGGACAGCAAGAAGCAGAATGGCAACGGCAATGGTGCGCACGACAATGAGGCACCGCGACAACGCTATCGTGACGATCCTGAGGCCCAGGAGGACGACGATGAGGACGATGACTCTTCCGACTCTGCCCCGGAGACTTCTCTGCTGCCCCATGCAGTTAACCATCGCGTTCATCGAGCCAGCAAGCACACTCACAAGACTGTCAACGGACTCATGGAGAAGCTCCCTGCCTGGCTCCAGACCGCTATCATGGCCGTCTATAACTTTATGACTCCTCCTCTCGTTGGCGCCCTCATTGGCGTTGTTATCGGTCTCACACCTCTGCACACGCTGTTCTTCGCCAACAGCTCCGAGGGTGGCTACTTCAACGCCTGGCTTACGCAGAGCATCAAGAACGTTGGCCAGCTATTCGTCACCCTGCAGGTTGTCGTTGTCGGTGTGAAGCTGGCGCAAGCTCTGCGTAAGGAGAGACGTGGCGAGGACACCGGAAAGCTAAACTGGATTCCTGTGACAACCGTTGCGGTTATCAGGTACATCGTCTGGCCCGCGTAAGTTTTAACATGCCTCAACATTCCAGACTTCGCTAACATTATACAGCATTAGCGTGGCGCTGGTGTGGGTCATTGCTGCGAAGACGTCCTGGCTGCCGAAAAACCCCATGCTGTGGTTCGTGATGATGTTGATGCCCGCCGGACCAAGTGCCATGAAAGTCATGGTGCTCGCAGACGTGGCCGATGCTGAGCACAAGGACAAGATGATCATCGCGAAGTTCTTGGCAGTAAGTACTCAGCTGTTGTACTCTACAGGCTTTGACTAACCACTTCTCAGATCATCTACGCTATCAGTCCTTTGATGACATTGACCGTCATTGCCGGTTTGCAGGCCTGTAACTCTGCTATGTGATTCTTGCAATGCGGCGCGAAGAGTGGCCTTGTGGGTAGTCCAGTAAGATCTTGGAACTCAGAAATATATGCGCTCGAGATGCGACATGCATGGAAAGGCATGAATGTAACGGAACAATTCCAGGCTTAATATCCTAGCGTTCTGTACATATGGCCCGATGTCCACGTTCCTTGACTCTCAGCTTACATATACAAGAAACTGCCTGACTTTGACGCCTGACTCCCGCAGACATCGCCTTGCACATCATTCGATACATACACTGCAAAGCTATGGATTTCGATCACAATGGAGCTCCGACGTGTTCGGAGCACGTACGATCTCGCAATTTCCACATCAACAGCATCATCATCTAGCTACTGCCTTTCACTAACGCGCGAAATCCTTGGCTTTCACTGCAAATGGTCACAAACACTTTCGCTCACAGGCGTATAAAAACCTTCTCATCGCCGATCCTACAGATTCATCACTCCACCATGGAAGGCCACGTGATCAACAACGCTGTTCCACAGCCTAACACAAACATTTTAGCAGAAAAGTTAGCCAACATCGCAGACTATATCCGTTCTCTAGTAGGAATACTCCAGCAAACACCAGAGCGCCATGGACCCATCCATCACTTCCTCTTCCGCCCAGAAGAACCATCGTTCCTAGCTGACAGCGAAGTATGGGTAGACGATGGTGAGGAATGCTTCATCTGCAAGGAGCTTCTTATCAATCAAGCCGAACGGTGTATAGGCGATCCGCCTCCAGAGCTAGACGACAAGCCGCGAGCGTGCCACCCACTTCGTCTTTGGCCGTGCGACCACATTGTAGGTGATCAATGCTTCAAGCTCTGGATGAGCAGCTCTGTCAACTCTGAGGCTGGCTTGTGTCCGTTTTGTCGGCAGCCGCTGCTGGTCGCTCCGCAGCCTCAGAGCGTGCCTCAGAGTGTCATGAGGAAGATCAAGTGGTACCTCTCCTCATCGCAGCTTTCCAGCGTACCAGACCATGTGGTTCACGACCTTCGTGAGCTGCGAGTGCAGCTGACCTCACAGCCCCTCACTTCTCATCAGCTACATAACTTGGCTGGTCCCTTGAAGATGTTGTCACTGACACTTTTTTGGTGTGGCGCCCGGTTCGATGGGCCTTTGGCTACCATCTTTTCTGGTCTGCCCGTGATGGATAAGGTGATTGCGGTTCTGACGATCTTGGCGCAACCGGTGATTAGTATCGTCGAGATGGATGCGCTGAGCTTTCTCCTGCAGGCGCTCGTTCATGGGTTGGACTTCTGTTTGGGACGTTGACTGAGCTGCGGAAGGTCATTGCTGAATATATCAGCAAGGCTTGAGTACATATCATTCATGCGGCAGTTGATCGGACCGTTCGGCAAGTAGGAAACTTGATGTCACATCTCACCTGGCGGTAGTTGTGAAGGAAAGAACGGGTGCGTGAATAGAGACCGACAATAAGAGTAACAGCTACGGAGATGGGTAGACTGTTTTTAGGCAACATCGACAAGTAACAGGGCCATGACGCGGCAAATTGTATGCCTGTGTCAGTGCTCATGATACAAGTCACCACGTCTGATTGATGAAACGAGAAAGAGCACCGCATGGCTGAATTCTCGGCCCGGTATCCAAAGCTTAGCATTAATAAACTTGAAATAGCATCTTGCATCACGCGGTGCGTCAAGACTTCGACTGCAACCTTTAGTGCGGAGGACGAGTTGGGTCAGCTGATCTCGTGCACATTCCGCCCTACTGTGCGGCTGAAATGACAAAGCTTTCGGCGCTGAGGCGACATGATGGGGCCAAATTGCACTGCAATTCCTAGCGTAAAAGAGCCACTTCTCGGTCCCCTCCTCTGTCACGAACAACGGGGGGACTGCACTGCAATCCTTAGCGCGGCAGAGCCAGCGAACAGTCTCACTATTATCTGACCGCTGGGGCAAACTCCCATTGGACCGGGTTCACAGAGCGAAGGGCGGAGTCGAAGAAGATTGTGCTCGCGTCCCAACTAGCGCAACTCGCACACAGGAACCAGAAGAGCCACTACAAAAAGGTATAAACGTTGCAAAGATGCGCAGAACCCCAGACCCTCGCAATATGTACCTACTACACTAGTGTATATAACGCCTATACGCCCTGCGCCTTCTGTAAGTAGTTGGATAGGTTAGATCAAGGTCTGTAAACCGACCAGGTCAGGGTCTGTCACTTGTACTAGGACCTCCTAGCCTATTAGAAGATATCCCGATATGCGAGCGGTTCCTTGCACTGCGATCTTTAGCGTATCAGAATAGTTGAACGGCTGATTATATGATTCGCCTCGCTCACCACTGAGAACTCCAGACCACGCCTACAGTGCACTGCAATTTCTACCGTGGAACAGAGACCGAATAGCCTTGGCTTCGAACGGCAGCTGGACGAACCATGGGAAGTTTCCAAGCGCAGAACCACAACAAGATGCAATATGAGGAAGAAGATGATTGAACGACGAGGTTTACATTGCGCCTGACTATCCGACCTTTACTCCAACCCTGAACGCAAAACATATCCTAATCCAGCCTATCCACACACGCAGTAAGACGCCTGAAGAAAAAAAGCCGTAAAACTATGTACGTAGAAGAGCAGTGCGCGTACGCTTCCTCTCCAGCTCAGCGCCAGTCCTCGAGAGACGATGCGGGATGCCGCCATCGACTTTCCATCCAATGATACCAACTCAAACCCTCCACTACTTGAATCCGAATCTCAAACTGAATAGCGAGTGATGGTCTCAAGCGTCCAGAGAGCGAGTCAAGGTCCGGCCGGATGTGCTGCCAAACAGCAACAGTCCCAAATAATCCACCTCGGGTCAAGAGCTGGTCCGAGGATGATCCTCCAACCGGGCAGGTAAGCACTTATCCGACAGTGCTGCCCATAACGCTCTCCTCCTCAGCCGCACGACGGAAGTAGTCAGCATCGACCAATGAGCCGTTGTCTAGCGCAGCGGTGGGCAGCTCAGTGCCAAGACCAGAATCGGTGGGCGTGAAGTTCTTGGGGTTCTCCTTCATCTCCTCTGCGACCGCGGCTACGGCACGATCGATAGCGGACTCGGTGGGCATGGTCATATCCGAGACCTCCGAGGCCGTGACATCAGACAACTCCGATCCTGTGACACCAGAGATCTCTGAGCCATCGGGCTTCTCGGTGCCCTCATCGTCCTCCTCTTCCTCTTCAGACTCTGACTCCGACTCGGAAGCACCCTCGATGGCGCTCTCAGTGGGAGCGACAGAGCGAGTGGCTTGTGAGCCATACGATGTTCGGCGGTCCAGATCGCTGCCCGTCATGTATGAGCCAGAGCCGTAGGTGTACTCGCTGCCGTAGACTGAGCGGCCATCATCGCCTGGCGCTTCCCCCTCAGCGTGACTCTCAGTGTACTGTGACTCGCTGGCCACACTGTATCGGCGCTCGGTACCCGCCTCGCTCTGCACATCATCCGCAACGATCGAAGGAGCAACAGATCCAGGTGCCTGGTTCTCGGCATCTGGCTCAGCCTCCTCAATGAGCGGGGCGTTCTCCTTGTTGGCAACAACAGCACTAGGGCGACCGCTCCAGGATGACTTGCGAGGGTTGGTCTTGACGGAGTGGGCACGCTTGATACCGCTGTTGCTGTTGGCCGCCACAGGCGCCAGGTGAGTCTTTGCTGCAGGAGCTGCATTGCCGCTGATCTGGCTCAAGGAGAAGATACGGCGATCAGCGGTGCTGTTCGGTGCGCTGCGGCGAATGGCAGGGCGGGGCTTGAGAGCCATGTTGACAGCCTTCGCGGTCGCGTTTGGCGGCAACGCACGTTCCGTCTCTCCATCGACACTCATGCGCTTCTTCTGCTTACTAGGCGCCTTCGAGCCCTTCGCGATCATCAGCGCACGAGAGTGGTCCATAATACTGTTCAGAATGCGACGCTCCATAGCATCTGCCTTGGCGTCCATCATGTGCAACTCTTCGCGGCGGATTTCAAGCGCCGTATGGAGGGAAGACACCTCACCAGTCAGGCGAACCTTTTGGTTGGCAAGGTTTTCACGCTCAGCCTGTAGAGAAGCAACAATAGCGAGCAACGAGTCCTTCTCTTCCTTGAGCTCCTGCATGGTGCGATCCTTCTCTTCCTTCAACTCGGCCATGACGCGAGCCTTCTCTTCCTTTAGCTCCTGTAGGACATTCTCCTTCTCAGCCTTCAAATCATCGAGTTCAGCGTAGAGCTGCTCCTTGTATGCGCCCTTCTCAGTCTTGAGATTCTCGAGGTCGGCTTCGAGCTGCTCCTTCTGCGCAGAACGGCGCTCAACGAGCAGAGCAAGCTCTTCTGCCTCCCGCTCCTTCGACTCGTTACCCTCGAGAGTGAGCTGGGTCTGCTTGGCAACGAAGTCGCTGACCTCAACAGCTGTCATCTTGACCTGAGCGTGGATCTCGTCCAAGCGTTCAAGCTGGCCAGCTGCCTTGCTTGCATCGTCCGCGTGACCGATGAGCTTGTCGAGCTTTTCATGTACAGGAGCGTCATCATACTTCTCAGGCTCAGGAGCCGGAGCAGGGAGAAGCTTAGGAAGGTTGGCGAAGTGCTCCTGGATCTCCACAGATCGTGCCTTGGCTTCTTCGCTGATGGCTCGGGTGTGCTCGTCGGCCTCCTCCTTGGACTTCTGAGCGTGGTCGTAATGCGCCTTGACAAGAGCCTCGATCTCGCGAAGTGCCATCATGAACTTCGGGTTGTGTTCGGTGATCTCGTCCTGGAGACCGACGAAGATGTTCTCGATGTTCTTGAGCTCGTCACGGGTGTGGGAGTGTTCGGACTTGTCTTCAGCCTTCTGCTCCTCGAACTTCGCCACAGCACCGTCTATCTTCTCTAACGAACCGTCAAGTTTCTCGAAAGCAGTGGCTGAGTCGGCGCCCATCTTGGTCTGGTGTTCCTCGAAGCGCTCGTTCATGCCGGCGATGGTAGCGCCGAGGGTGTCGATAGTGAGACGCAGCTCATCAGCCATAGTCTTTGTGCTCTCCAGAATCTTCTCCTGCTCCTCGGCCTTCTCCTTCATGACTCGTGCCTGCTCATCCGCCAGAAGCTGCGCGTCATCGTACTTGGCCATCAAGGTGTTGAACTTGTCCTCCAGCTTCTCGGTAAAGTCGGCAACGATGGCGCCCTTGATCTCATCGTGCTTCTCAAGGTGGAGTGCAGACTTCTCAGCATGATCATTTTGAAGACCCTCGATGGAGCCGTGAGCTCGCTCAAACTCGCGAGTCAAAGTCTCCATCAGCTCCTTGACGTCAGCAGTGACGTTGTTGGCACCGATGGTCTCTTGAAGGGTGGTGAGAGATGTTTTCAAGACCTCGATGGATCCACCCTCGTTGAAGTTGGTCAAAATCTCCTCTTTCATGGTATCAAGAGCGGTCTTGACTTCAGAGATTGTTTCTACAACGGACTCGGCTTCCTTACGGCGGTCATCGAAGTTATTGGCGGTCTTGAGAATATCCTCTTCGTACGTGTCCTTCATCTTCTCGTGACTGTCGCGGAACTCGTGAATGAGCCCGGTCAGCTGCTCCATGTCGGCCTTGGAAGGAATCTCGTCTGGATCTGGGATCTTAAGGTCATCGAGCTTAGCCTTGAGATCGTCGACCAGCAATGAGACAGCGTCGACGTCAGCCTTGGTGGCCTTGGGGTTCTCCTCATCATCGGGCTTCGCGGCCTTCATCTCATCAAGAGCGGTCTTGATGTCGTCAGCAATGACCTGCACAACGGTGACATCGGTCTTGGTCGCGCCCTCTTCCTCAAACTTTTTGGCCAAAGCGTCCAAAGCCTCAGAAGTGGTCCGCACGACCAATTCGACGTCTTCCAGGTTCTCCTTGGTAACGGCAGTTGCGGGGTCGGGGAAGACAAGTTCCTCAATCTTGGCCTTAGTGTTGGCGACGAGCGTCTCAATGGCGTCAGTATCTTCCTTCTTGGCGATGCCTTCGAGGATTGGTGCAGGAGTGTCACGCTCTTGCAAGACAACAACGGCGGCCTGAACTTCCTTGAGCATAGCCTCGATGGAGACGAGGTCGTCCTTCATCACAACGCCGGGAGCCGCAGCTGCGTCAGCGGCTGGAGCAGACTTCTGGGCGTTGGCATCCATAGCCTCGACCTTTGCGTGGATCTGAGATAGGATGAACTCCATCTTATCAACGTCGTTTCGCTGGGTTGAGTCGGATACAATCTCGCGGCTTGTGGTTTCTTCGGCCGTCTCCGTTGTTGGTGCAGGTGCTGGCTCGTCAACAATCTCTCGCTCACCAGCCGGTCCATCACTAGGAGCCTCGGCGAGTACCATCTCGTTGCCAGTGGGGACGGCATCAACCTCGACTTCGACCTCAACTTCACGTGTGGTTACAGGTGCCGCCGCTGGCGCAGCGCCCTTGAGGAGTGCAACGTCCTCGCGGAGAGCGGCGATACCCTCCTTGAGAGTGTCCAGGATCTCGTAAGACACGGTCATGTCGACGGGCGTGCTGTTCAGCTTCGTAATATCCGCGCGCAGTCCTTCAAGGCCGTCGTTGAGAGCATCGACGATTTCGCCAGAGGAAGAGCTGTCGCGAGGGCCGTCCAGCTTCTTCTCGAGGTGTGAACGAAGGTCGTCGAGACCGAGACGTACAGCCTCCAAGACTTCCTCAGCATCCGCGCGACCGTGTTGTCGAGTAAGACCGTCGGATTGGCGGATTTGTTCGAGTTCTCCTCGAAAAGCTTCAAGCAGCTCCTCGTTGACAGCTGCACTTCCAGAAGATGTCTTGATCTCCTCGAGGGTGATCTTAATAGAGTCCAGAATCTCTGCCTTGTCGTTGTCGCTGGCAGGTACAAGAGCGCCACCTAGCGATTCTTTCAATGCTTCGAGGTCGGCCTGTAGGGTGGTGACATTCTCCTTGGAGGTTGTATCGTTGGCTGCACGCAGCTCATCCAAGAGCTCACGAACAGCATCAACGATGTCATCCCTGTCTGCGCCACCGGACTTCACGATGGAGGCACCAAGTGTCTCGCGGAGGTGTTCGAATTCCTCCTTCAACGCAGCTAGAACGTCGTCATTCGATCCTGATGTGGCGGTAGCTTCGCGAAGACCGACTTGCAGACCATCAAAGCCAGCCTCGAGCTTCTCGAGGAGATCGTTCTTGTGACCAGCAGTGTCGCCGAGAATAACTTCCTTGAGCTGGTCAAACTCGTGCTTGAGGGCCTCGTTGATGTCCTCGTTTGAATCGGCGTCCTCGCTGCGCAGAGCGACTTGCGAATTCATCTCATCAAAGCCAGCTTTCAGTGCAGCGAGTAGCTCTTCCTTGTCACCGGATCCGGGAGCAAGCTTCGCGGTTAAGCCTTCATGCAGGTTCTCAAGCTCTGTCTTGATGAAAGTGACCATGTCGCCACGGCTCCATTCTTGGTCTCCACGAGGGCCCTCAGCAACGTATCCTTGGACGTCTTCGCGCAGCTTGTCGAGTTCAACGCGGAAGCTGTCGATGATAGCATCGTGATGAGCCGCATCGGGCGCCTTGTTGAAGTGACCCTGCAGCTCGGCTCCTAGCTTGTCAAGACCGTCGCGCATCGCATCCAAGACTTGCTCGGTGTCACGTCCGTTGGCTGCCGAGTAGTCCTTGAACTCAGAGTGCATGCTCTCCACGAGTGCTTGGATACGCTGTACGACCACCTCGTTGTTCGCGTCCACGTCGGGCTGAGATGCTTCCAGGCCGGCCTTGACAGCGTCAAACAAAGCCTCCTGTGGAATCTCGACCTCCTGTGGTCCGAACTCGTGGGTTGAGAGGGCTTCCTTGATAGCATCCAACAGCACGTCGCGAGTCAGACCATCAGTCTGAGGCTGTTGGGAAACAAGAGTTGGTTTCAGCTCCTCAAGAGAGTCGCGAACAGCCATCAGGATCTCTTCGCGCATCTCGTTCGCTTCGTTGACTGGAGGCGGGAGACGCAGTTGCTGCAGATTATCCTGAACAATGTCGGCGATTTCCTCCCTCGAGACAGCACCGGAGCCATTGTAGTCCTGCAGTCCTTCGCGGAGGCACTGCAGAATCTCGTCGCGCTCCAGACCGAACTGCTGGATCTCGACGTTGGGCTTCATCTCGACGCTGTCGTAAGCTTCGCGGATGGCAGCCACTATGGCCTCTTTGTCGAGAGGCGCACCTTGCGCAGAGTACTGGTCGAGGCCTCGCTCAGCAAGTGCGTGCTTGACGACGTCGTAGACCTCGTTGTTATCGACAGTGCCGCGGGTGACGACCGAAGACATCGACTGTCGCCGCCGCTCGCGCATGACCTTGTCCATGTGCTCCTTCAGATCATCGAGACCTTCCTGGATGATGGCGTTGATCTCTTGTGTGGCCTGCTCGGGCTGATCAGCCTTGGCCTGCTCAGCCTCTTCGATCTTGCGTGCTAGCTCACGACCCATTCCAAGAACCTCACCACGCAGCTCCTGGACGAGTGTCTTGGTCGCCATGGTCACACAGCCGTTCTCAGCAGCGCTGTCCTTGATCTTACGAAGGTACGTTAGCATCTCATCGCTGACGAAGTCGGCTGCCTTGGGGCTGTTGAAGTTTTGCGAGTAGCCGTCAGACAATGTGCGTGTGAGTGCGCCGGAGCCGGGGGATGGTTGGAATGAGGCTGAACCCGAAGGGGCGAGATTGCTGGCAGCTGAGCCTGACTTGACAAACTCTACAAGCTCAGAGACCTTCTTCGCTGTGTCGCCATTGGCCTTGTCGACGATGACCTGGAGACTCGCAATCAAGCGTTCCTGGCCATCCTTGGTGACCATCTCGCGGATAATCTTCTCCAGCATGGCAACACTAGCGGCGCCCTCGACAGAGTAGGGATTGGGGCTGCCCATCCTCTCGTCGGCCCACGCACCTGGCGATGACATGTGCGGGAATGTGAACTGCTTCGTGGGCGTCATGTGAGGGTCGTGAAGGTTCAGTGGTGTAGAGCGGGCTTCGTGCATAGCTGCAGCCGCCGCCGCCGCCGCTTTCTGCTTCTCAGCCATAGTGCTCAGCAGGTCCTTCAGCGACTGGCGGATGTCCTCATCGCGGCTGTTGGTCGCCTCCTTCAAGCTGATGAGGTCTGTGGCGTTGTCCTTGCTGCGGCGGCTGAGCTGAGACATGTCCTTCTGCAAGCTCGAAACGATATTTGTGATGCTGAGCAGTTGTGTAGAGATGGAGTCGAGAGGTTGCCCAGCGCCTGGTGTGGGCGAGGACGAGTTGGTAATATCCTGGAGGGGAGGGTCAAGAATATGCGGGGGAATGGTCATGGTCTGCAGCGCCTTCATGGTGGCCGAGGGCGGGGTGTTCTCCAGAATTGCCCGTGTGCTGGGGCGAATGGTGGGCGTGTGTGTGAAGTCGTAGGAGGATGGCGATGGCGTGCCAAACTGGCCGTACCTGGGGTTCTCGTCCTTGCCGAAGTAGTCCTTCTCAGCTTCGCGCCCACGTGAGCCATCTCGTGTCTTGGGGCGCTCGGGCGACCGGTCGGGCGACTTGTGTGTGTCAAGATAGCTGCGTAGATCGCGGACGCTGCTGGGCTGTAACGACTGCATGCGCTTGTGCTGGTTGCCCTTGACGAGCGAGCGCTCTGGCGACCGCCCCGGCATGGGGTTGACTGTGTAGGAGCTGGTGGGCAGGCTCTCCCGGGCCTTCTCTTCCAGTGCCTTAGCTGCGCGCATTATCGCGGCCGATGTGTTGGGACGAGTGGTGAGTGTCGGCGAGCCGGGGTTCATGGGCAGCGGCGGCGGTGCTCGGTCTGGGTCTGCGCTATCCCACCTGCATGGCCTGTCAGTCGCGTGCGTAGCGCTGTCTAGTGCTGTCAACCTACATGGGAATGGTCCGATCCATAGAGGAAAAGGACGACCCGTGATGGCGGACGAGCTCGCGGTCTTGAGAGTGTTCACGCTCCATGGTCGACATTGCGTCTGGGTGCGACTAGGTGCAATTGGGAGTATGGAATGTGGTATGGTGTGGTGTGGACGGGTGGGCACAGGGCGCGCCTTGACCAGGAATCGAGCAATGCAGGGCGAGTGCGGCGAACGATGAGCAGTTCGGCGGTCCAGCGCTGGGGTATATTATACGGGGTCGTGAAATCGTGAGTGTGGATGGATGCGTTGTATGTCGCGATCAACCCGGGCGGCAGCAGTCGCTATGTACTGCTGGGCGCAGCACGGTTGTTTACAAACACGGTAGCCACGGGCCAGGGAAGGAACGTCATTCGCTGGGCGCGCGCGCGCTGCCAACTCAGCGCCCATCACCGCCCATCACCCCGGCAGCGTCACACCAGCGTCTACCACCAGCGCAGTTGTCCATGGAGCATGCCGGCGCGCTGCGGTTCGCGATGGGCAGCCGGCAAAGACGCGCTGAACCCTTGCGGTCGTCTCCGCACGAAGCGTGAGGTTCGCCGCGTCGTTGCTAGGCACGATAGCAGTGCTGGACGACGTGAGGGGCCTAGGCCGCTTCGGCGACAGCGCGGATGGTGGGGCGCCAAGCACCTTCCGCCGCATCTTAGTGATGTAGATACCTCCACGCGAGCTTGTGCCTCGCCCTGCACTGCTGTCGTACGTAGCTACCAACCCGCCACATCGCCGTCCATCGCCCGCACACACACACTCCCGCTGCACCACCCACCACACAGACGTCGCCCACACACCGTGCCTCACCATGGCCGTCGCAGACACCGGCAAGCGGATAGAAGAGGCGCAGAAGCTGGCGAAGACGGAGCCCGCAAAGGCCGAGGCCATCTACCAGGAAGTGCTCTCGCAGGACCCGGGCAGCAATGAGGCCGCCGTCAAGCACTACGAGACGGCGCTCGTGTCGCTGGGAGAGCTGTACCGCGACCAGAACAAGGTGGACGCCCTTGCGGAGCTGGTCAAGCAGGCGCGCTCCGTCATGTCGTCGTTTGCGAAGGCGAAGACATCCAAGCTGGGTGCGCAGCATCGCATACTTGTCTCGACGCAACGCTAACTCACCTGCAGTCCGACAGCTGCTCGACCTCTTCACCACCATCCCCAACACCACCGACACCCAGATCGCCGTCACAAAGTCATGCATAGAGTGGGCCGTCTCCGAGCGGAGAGGCTTCCTGCGCCAGAACCTCGAGACCCGCCTCGTGTCGCTCTACATGGCCAAGCAGTCATACTACGAGGCCCTCTCGCTCATCAACAGCCTGCTGAAGGAGCTCAAGCGTCTGGACGACAAGCTGGTGCTGGTCGAGGTGCAGCTGCTGGAGTCGCGAGTCTACCACGCCCTCGGCAACATCCCCAAGGGCCGCGCCGCCCTCACATCCGCACGAACCTCGGCCGCGTCCGTCTACACCCCACCTCTTCTGCAGGCCGGTCTGGACATGCAGAGCGGTATGCTGCACGCAGAGGACGGCGACTTCAACACATCCTTCTCGTACTTCATCGAGGCCATGGAGGGCTACCACTCGCAAGACGAGGAGGCGAAGGCCACATCGGCGCTTCAGTACATGCTGCTTTGCAAGATTATGCTGAACCTCGGCGACGACGTCAACACACTCATGACCTCGAAGCACGCTGTCAAGTACGCAGGAAAGCGCCTGGACGCCATGAAGGCTGTGGCGCGTGCACACACGAACCGCAGTCTGGAGGAGTACGAGACGGCCTTGACCGAATACCGACAGGAGCTGGGCAGCGACCGCTTCATCACAAGCCATCTCCGACGTCTCTACGACAACATGCTGGAGCAGAACCTGATCAAGGTCATCGAGCCTTACAGTCGAGTTGAGATCGACCACGTCGCCAAGGTCGTCGGGCTTGACACTGTACAAGTCGAGCGCAAGCTCTCTCAAATGATTCTCGACAAGGTCATCATCGGAGTGCTGGATCAGGGCGCAGGGTGCCTGATCGTATACGACGAGTCGGAACGCGACAAGGGCTACGACGCGGCGCTCAGCACGATCGAGAAGCTGAACAGCGTCGTCGAGGTCTTGTACGCTAACCAGGCGGCGTCGCTCGACTGAACGAGCATGTGGAGGAGCGGAAGACAGATACGTGGCTAGGTCGAACAAAACTATGTAAAATAGAGGCATAGACGGCTGACTCGAGCGCAGCCGACATAATAAGCATCATGACAACCATCAGCTAATGACATGTATGGCCAATAAGAGCAGTTCAGTATGCTGACACCCATGGCAGCCACACAATCCTCATGCCTATACACCCTCACTCATGACGAGCTAACATGCGACATGCCCACACCGCATTACTGACACTGAGCGTAGTCCATCAGATATCATCTTCTTGCCAGTCGCTTCTCCAGTATCACATTCATGATATAGGAAAATACGAGAAGACAAGCACAACTGCATAGCCTGGTGCGATTATTACCTGCATCGAAAAAAGCGCCCTAGAGGTCGACAAACACAACTACGGACTTCTTTTACGCCTGCCACATCCGGCGCTCCACCTTCATCGCCCACAGCCACGCTGCAGTATCCTACCCGCCGAATATCGCTTCGCGGAAGACCACGGCCAGTGGACAAATGCACGACCACAGCGAACCCAGAGCTTCTCACGCAAACAGCACCGATATCCACTGCACCCGGACCACCGCTATCGACCTATCTTGCTACTTTCCGCACCACACGAGGCCGTGATCGAGCGCCGCGTCTGAGTCTACTCAGCCGTTGGATACAGAGATTCTGAGCCATCTGAACGCTCTCGTGCAGGACGTGGGAAGGGCGGTTATCTTGCTAGATGACGACGGCGCTGGAGACGTTCAGGCTGGAATGCATGTACGGGGGCGGTTGTCTTTGTGGAGAAGGGGATGGTGTGGTTGATGTGTTTCATTCCGTCTTCTGGGCGTGTAACGGAGGACTAGGGTTGGGTAGTAACTGGGCGTGTTGAGTACTTCCACGCTCCGCCACAGACTCAGGGAGGGGTTTCTCAAAGAGTCAGGACGTCCTTCACACCTACCGACGCTGTAAAACAACCACGTCAGCGACTAGACGCGTCACGATCCGCTTCAGCGGTAAACACAAAATCACGGCTCTCTCAACGCGCAAACAGCGAACCGCCCCCTCAGCGCTCGAAAAGAGAAGTAACGCACAGCCACCCCATACATACCCAAGACCCCCCACACCACGCACACCCGACAAGCCGCCATCCCCACAATCCCCCTTCACGCATCTCCCCCCTGCTCGTCGACCAGCGCACCCCGGTCCCGGATACTGCTCGCGTCACACGTCTACTACAACCCGACCAGGCGTTAACGCTTTATGCCTCCTTGCCCCCACCAGCATGGCTGCGCCTCAACGGCTACCGGGCGAGTAGGAGGACCCCGCCGATTATGGGATAGCGGGGCTCGTTGGGTTCGGGGGTATGGCGGGGGGGGGGGGGGGGGATACGGGGTCAGCGGATCAGTGACTCGTGAGGGAGAGGTGTGGGTGGGTGATTCGCTCGCGTGGGGGCAGGCGGGTAGGATGAGCTTGGATAGCGGACGAGGGTGAGGGTGAGGGTTCAGATTGGGGAGTGGTGGTGGGAGGGTTTTGGCGGGAAGGGGAGGGGAGGCCGGGAGAGTGTGTGCTGATGGGACGCCAGCGGCAGCGGGAGGTGCGTGAAGGCTGTCACAGAGGCATTCTCATCAACAGAAGATATTCATTTATTGTCATTGCTCATTCAAACGAAAATAATCGCTGCTCTGCAATTCAACACAACCCAAAACGCCAATCTGCCCTACCCACACCATCACAATAGTTCGCCCTCCTCATCCATCCCCCCACCCTCCTCACTATCCCATTCTAGATCGTCCGCTGCCTCATCCGCTCTCCTCTGCACCTCCTTCAGCCCACTCATCTCCTCGACCCACCCCTTCTCATCCAATGCCCTTTGAACAAAATCCCACGGATCCGCCTCGTACGCTTTCAGCACCACGTCGCTGCAGGCTGAGCAGCAGCTGTAGGGCTGCCCGGTGACTTGCAGGTTGGAGAATGTGGAGAGGTAGCCCCGTATTGTGTGCGGGATTGTGCCGAGGGGGTGGACGAAGGGTGCTGGGAGACTGGGGTGAGACGGCCCAGGAGCCTGAGCGGTAGGTGCGGGGGCGCCGGGTGCAGGGGGAGGTGCTGCGCGGGCGCGGGACGGGTGCTGGAGGATGGAGACTAGGAGCTCGACGAGCAGCGAGGAGGCGAGGGGTGCGACGCCGGGACGGGTCACGGTGCATTGCTGGTCGAGGGTTGCGTTGCTTAGGGACTGGTATGTGTTAGTATGAGAAGAATGGGAGGGAAAGCAGAGACGCACGTCAGCTGGCGCAACGACGTCGTTGCAGAAGTAGCAGCCAAGCTCTACTTCGCCGTCTTGTGTGGCTTTCAGCCCGTGGCGCATCACGACGTAGGTATCGAAGCCTAAGGCGGCGTTGAGCACGATCTTCCCAGCGGCTTTGCCCATGACCGTGGGTAACCATCTGCTCTCGCGGGTGTCCATGAGCAGAAAAATGGCGTCATGTTCGTCTATCAGCTTCTGCAGTCTGTCAAAGTTTTCCTTCGTCTTTGCGGAGTCTGTGATAGGGTGTCCCAACATGGGGACTTCCATCACATGTCCCTTTGCGTCAACGCCGGGGTATATCTCTTCCAGCGCTTCGGCAGCGCGTTCCGCTTTCCTTGCACCGCCTTGCAAGCAGTCTTTGAAGTTGAATAGCGGTTGTCGGACGGGATTCGAGAAGCTGACATTCGCATTGTCAATGAAGGTAATCTTTCGCACACCCCAGCCCATCAGTGTTCGCGAGACGTAGGAGCCGAGGGTGCCGGCGCCGAGGAGCAGGCATTTGCAGTTCTTGATCACTTCCAGGTCGATGCTAGGTGCTATGCGCCACTTGATGAGCTTCAGGTTCAGGTCGACAGCCTGATCTGCAAGTTTGCGCTCATCCATGTACTCGGAGAGGTCGACGTTCCGTGATGTCAGCTTGCCTGTTTCTGTGCGCTCCCAACCTGTGACTTTAGGCAGCTTGGGCGCGTTGGGACGAGCACTTGGCCCTTCGGTTGCTGTGGATGACACCTCAGTGCTGGGCTCTGACCGGATTTGTAGTATGAGGGAGTTTGGCTGGTCTCTTCGTAGATGCGTGTCGCGGTAGCAGAGTATCTGCGCATCGTTCAGCCGCCATCGGTGTCGCATGAGGACGAGCAGATTTCTTAGCGGCCACCCCGGGTTATCTTCGTAGGTCGAGGGGTCTGAGAAGCAGATGAAGCGATCTTGTATATCCACATGATCGAAGAAGCCCTTCTCGTAGGTGCCGAGCTTCCCCACCACCCACTTGTAGCCTATCTCTTCCACTGGTGTGACGGGTGTTTGCGGCTCGCTATCAGCACCGTCGCCACGACGCACACGCTTCGCGATGAAGAAGCCTCTTTGCCGCACGTCGTTGCTGTACTTGAACGTTTGCACTGCGTCTACCAGGTGCGTTGTCTCGGCTGGGCTCAGCCTGGTCGTTGCGCCGATCTGCTTCCACGGCGGGTCCGACTGTATTGCGGGGAAGCCGAAGTGATATGTGAACTTGTACTTCTTGAGGTTCGCGAAGATGATGGCAGTGAAGGAGGAGAGGAGCGAGGGGCACTCGTATATAGAGCCGTCGTGGATGGCGTCCCATATCTGAAGGGGTCAGTCTGGCGCATGCAGCGATACGCGAGGGGCGGCTCACTGTCTGGGCGCATCGGTCGAGGATGGCTGTGCGGTCGAGGTTCTTGTAGTCCTCGATGGTGTTGCAGTTCTTTATGATGCCCTCAGCGCGGCAGTGGTTCGGGGGCGTGCTAGAGATCCCGTCTATCAGCGCTGGCGCATATGGGTCTGGAGTAGAGGCACGCACTCGTCTGATGTCAGCGCATTTGGGTGGATCTGTATGCGCATGGAACGCGAGGAGTGGTCGCCGGGACGAGTCTCGTACAGTCCGAGGACCTTGCGCGCCGAGTCGTTGAGCTTGTCATGGTTGATCTTAATGTGCGCGAGAGCTGCGTAGAACTGCACGTCGACGTCGCTTTGCCAGGGTGCGAACTTGAGGGTCGCCATAGTGGCGGGAACTTGGGCGGGGTTTAGGTGATGCTACCGTGTATCATGTACAATAGGTATACTACCTAGGTATATACAAAGGGCTCAGGCGGCAGATGTGGGAGTCACAGGTATGGCTGCGGGTTACAAAGCAGTGCACGTGGGCGCAGTCAGGCACCGCCTGGCAGGTAGTGAATGTCTTAGGCGTGGAGGCAGCTGAGGTGCTTGGGGCAGCTGGACCCCTCCCGAAGCTCATGTGGGGCAGCGGCACGACGCGTTCCTGCAGCCGCGACCGACGCGCTAGCGACACGCTCAATTCACTGGAAGCTCCAGCAGATACAAGGATACCCGAAACCTCAGCCTGGAGTCCTTCAGCATATCAAAATGCTTATCGGACTGTGTGGAGGTAAGCATCTTGTCTCTCACGTTGCAGAAAACCGCGGATGCAACTACAGGTCTATTGTAGCCAACAGAGGGACTATCTGCAGTCAAACGATGCTCATAAAGGCACTGACTACCTCCCATCTTCCCTGAAAACTAGGCTTTATACTTGACGTTATTGCGACACGATATTTTGTTGTGTACCTCCAGGCACGTCTGACATCCTCCAGGAATCTGCGCCGGCAAATCGTCGATAGCCTCCTACCTCATTGAAGAACATGGCTTCAAGCGTCTTCGACTAGCCCGCACCGCTGCCACGCCCGCCGTCGAAAAGTCCGCCTCCGACGCCCACGTCCCCTCGTCTACCTCCACGATCGACCACACCTTCGCCGATATCGACGCTCTACTCGACTTCGTCACACTACGCTGGCGAGAACGCTGGGTAACGACCGACATATGGGACGACAAGGTAGTCGACACATTGCTTCGACGGCCCTTCTTCCTCCTCATCAGCGTCGACGCACCCGTCAGCGTACGATGGCAGCGCTTCAAGGGCCGCTGTGCTGTTAACAACCTGACCCCGCCCACACTTGAGGAGTTCGTTCTGCGCAACGATGACCACCTCTTTGCTCAACGCACCGGTCTGAGTGCCCTCTTCCAGCGAGCCCAGCTCAAGCTACTAAACTCGACTACATCTGTCGCCTCGCTGCGGGAGGCTGTTCGGGCGCTGAACCTCACAGACGAGGCACGGCTGAGACCTAGCTGGGATCAGTACTTCATGCAACTCGCGGACCTGGCAGCTCTGAGAAGCAATTGTATGAAGAGGAGGGTTGGGTGCGTTATCGTCAAGGAGAAGAGAGTTGTCAGCACGGGGTACAATGGCACGCCAAGAGGCATGACCAACTGCAATGAAGGTGGTTGTAAGTAAATCTAGGATTCCCCTTCGAAATCTACCAAATGCTGACTTCGAATAGGCCCGCGCTGTAACAACGCAGCCAAGGGTGGCGTCGGACTCTCCACCTGCCTCTGCCTTCACGCCGAAGAGAACGCCCTCCTCGAAGCCGGTCGAGACCGCATCGGCCAAACAGCCATCCTATATTGCAACACCTGCCCATGCTTGACCTGCAGCGTCAAAATTACCCAAGTAGGCATTAGCGAAGTTGTATACAATCAAGGCTACCTCGTGGATGATCAGTCGGCACGCATCTTCGCCGAAAGCGGCGTGCGACTCCGCCAATTCACTCCTCCAGCAGACGGGCTGGTTGACCTCTCCATGGATAGTAATGGACATCCCCTACAGTTTGAGGAGCAGGGTGATGACATCCGGGAGGTACTCGATAGTGAATACTTTGTAAGGCCACTATAGGCTGCAAGCCAATGTATGGACGATCGAGGTCAATTTTGCCCTATCACTCGAGGTGCAAAAAACACAAGCCATGACGCCAGAACGATTGTAGTCATCAGAGGGAAATATCGAGTGGCAAGCGGTGCCCACCTCGAGCACGGCTACTCATATGTCCCAGAATTCTGGCCGGATTCCTTTGCAACTCAGTTCAATGAAGCCAACAGAGGACCTATCCGCTCTCAAACAATGCCCAGACCGGCACTGGCACCCTCCCACTATCCTAGATAGGTAAGGCTATGTCCGAATTGTTTTGCAACGCGAGAGCATGCTTGTCCTAGTCGACCACTTCTCATTCGGTTGCTTGGGACCGGCTTCTTCGGCGCGCCACATAACATAACACCAGATCAGTCCCACGTACATACCCCCATTTGACCGTAAAGAGACTATTCGAATTCCTTGCTACCATATTGCGGAGCCGTGACAATCTCCAGACCTTATCTTCGCCATGACCGTCCTCAACAAGGGACGGGCTATCAGCACTTCATCGCTCGGTCTCAGTCCCTCTATCTCGTTGGGTCGCAAGCTCCACCAGCGTCAGCCATCTCCTGACGCAGTCGCCGCAGTAGTGCCTCAAGGGTCATAATCTCGTGATTGTCCCAGCTCGTTTCGGCATCATTGTCACTGATTCTCATTCGCAACGTCCACTGCGTACTCGACCGATGCACCATGTGGAGATCGTCATGCATTAGCACATTGTTTTTGGTCGCACAAGCCGCCGGAAGCTTGCGAGTACGAACGGACTCTCATCTATGTAGGCCTTATCGAGTACAGAAGTCGAGGGGTATTGCTAACACGTACAGAAGGCAGAACGTTTAGTGGAGGTCAGTCGTTGCTCTCAATATTGGAAAGACAATTCGGGTTCAAGCGCTTCGACGTACTTGACACATCCTCGTGGCATAGTTACTCTCCCCACTTGGAGGTCAAGCCTCGTTACGACTGTTGTCTGCTAGACAGCTGCTTGAGGATCTTACAGACAGCATCAAGCAAGGTCCAGTGGGGGAATTCGCGCGGCAAAAGCACGTACTCCATTCCAGTGTCGCCCTGATAGCGTGGCCTCTTTTCTCGCCGCTGTATATGACCGCCCTTCTCCACTTCAAACGAGCATCTCAATCGGCCTATGGACATCTTTGACAACGCAAAGGTTCTGAAAGTATTGCAGCTTCTGAACTATACTGCAGTATTGATCGATTCCCAACGGTACACCGTGGACCGGGACCCTCAGATCCACTATGCTCCTGCTGTGGGTATACCGGTCGCGGGCTCACGAGTCTGGTAAGTCCACTTTCGAGCTCGTTTCCCATTACTGAGCCATCGACTGCACAATTTTTGGCCTCGTGACCAACTTCAATCAAACGCAACTCAGATGTTTGCGAACTTTCGATCTGCCGTTCACTATTACTTCAGGAACAGACCACGACAGCTACTTCTGTGATCAGAGTCGATATGTTGTTAGCCAGATCAAGAATGCGACTGGGTCATACTTGTCAGGAAGGTCGTCGAGAGAAGATTCCACCACGTATCCCCTGATGGTGGTCTCAAGGTCGATCTTGCCAAGTCTCAGCGATGTGGACGCGATACCGCAAGCCTGATGATGTTATTGGAAGTTGCGAATTGGGGATTAGCTTCTGCATGGTTTGACACTATAAGCGCACGCATGCCAGGTGCAGATCTAGGCATGCTACAAGATAACATAACTCGAGTGAGCTTGTACAGCATTAAACGATCGATCCCAATCTCAGCACTTTTCAATGGGACGAGTCACTGGCTTTACAACAATCTACCGTCTACAAATGATAGGTCAAAGTTGCCACATTACCATCTGAAACATTCAGCAGGCGCTCATAGATGGTTATCAATACGTTTTGGGACGCATCGACTGGAAGTACGGTTCGAATGGGAAATCTCACCAGAGAGCAAGTCACGAGCTTCGAGGCGGCCGGTTCCAAGTTCACATGGAATGCCACTGTCATTAACGGTACTCGACAAGAGATCGAGCAGCATGTTTGCCAGATCTGGTTCGCTTGCCGGTACCATCTTGGTCTCATTGCTACTCTTCGCGGCGGCGATTGCTTCTTTGGTGCTGGGTATGCTCAACAAAACGCCGGACACTCTTGGCTTGATGTCAATGTCTGCTCGTGACAACCCGTATGTCACCATGCACGTTACTCCTCACTTTGATGGTCTAGCAGCAGCTCGGGAACTGCAAGATGTGCGCATCAGGATCGGTGATGTCAATGGCACTGGTGATGTTGGCCATGTTGCTTTTACATCGATGGATGCGGAGCCCAATCGAGTGTCGATGAAGAGGCTGTACGACTAGAAGGTCGATTTGATATTTTTTGGAGGTCTTGTGGGCGATATTCCTGTCTCTTTCCCTTCACTTCACTCCGCCAAGCCTCACGCACGACGTCTTGAACGCGCCACCATGTCTCCCACTCCGGTTCAAACGCGAGTATATATCTAGTCTCAAGCCAATAAAAAGTGACGCAATAAGCAGACAAGACCTTCAACTACCGTGAAACACTCGGAAGAATGCACTGGCGGCTGTAGCAACGCCACCACCTGGGACCCGGAGGCCCCAAACTGTGTCGCATGCAGGATATCCATCGAATCAGCGCTCACAGAAGTACCACTAGACCCAGTGTACCCTTTCGCTTCTCCTGGCTTGCATGGTGATGTCGCATCTTCTGCCAGCTCGATACTTCCCGCCGCGGGGCCACTTTCGCTTCGTGCCCGATAAGAGCCAGGTCAGACTTCCAGCATATAAGTCAGGCAAACATTGTAGAGGCTGATACAAACCGCTGTTTCCCGTGCCATGCGCTGAGCCCTGCGATGCTGCCCGTGGCATATCCGGGGGGCTGCCCACACTGATGGCCTCACACAGCTGGTGAGTAACCTCTCAATGTATCGACGTCCCCCTATCTTATCTCATAGCCCTGTCCAAAGGTCTACGATACAGCAGGCGCCTGGTAACTGCAAGGATATGCCATTATGTCCAAAGGCAAGCCGAAACTTGCAATTCGAAGTATGTAAGTGGTGCCTACAGAGGCACAATTCCTTACCCGCCAGGCGAACGGCCTCATTCGATCGAGCGAGCAGTGGAAGGCAGCCTGCTGTCCCAAATTCGACCCTCAATATGTCCAGCCAGGAAGCAGCAACGAGACACCTTGGAGGCACATTGGCGAGAAGTACGAGGGACCTATTATGATTGAGAAAATGACGCGATTCGTGCGCAGGATCTACTATATCAGAGCGTCTACAGAAAGATCTTAGTGGCGTCATCCTTCTGGTCCAGTACCGCCTCCGCCTCCACGCCTGTTGAGGTTCCACTGTACACCTACCAGCTGGTTACTCCCGTGCTCGCCGGGAACAGTCAAGACCAGCATTCGACGCCCCAAGTTATGAAGTGCAGAAGCCTGCTCACTCCGTAAAGCGATCTCACTTTGCACGCACCTTGGCCGAGCGGCTCAGCGAGGTGGAGTTGCAACCTCCTCGACTGTTGGCAGTCCAGATGCACCACGCTTGTCGCTCCAAGCTGCCGCTGCTGCTGCTGCTGCTGCTGATGCTTTCGGCGCTACATTAGCCGGCGATGTTTCGAACGGCTCTGATTCTGGACAGCTTTCCGAGGCTCGTCACTTTGCCAAGATCAGATATGAGGACAGGGAGTATCGAGACAGCTGACCATGACGCACCGAGAAAAGGCATGGGTGAGACCTTCGCGCCTCCTCAAAAACTCGCTCGCCAACAATAAATTTGCTGTGCGACATACGCAGGACGCTCTAGGAGTTGTTGCGAGCTCGTACGCACGATAGACAGACGGCTGAAAACAGCGCTGAATATTTGAAGACAAGTGGATCGTTCGTCTGATTGGCGGATGAATTTACCGGGGCTGATTTGCCTGCTGCAAGTAAACTCGTAGCGCTTGGCCAACGAGAAGTTTATGAGACATTTCGCACGTGTCAGCTACTGTCATATGGCATGGAATTGTGTGTTGAAGGATCTTTTGCTGCATTTCCGTTACGAAAGGTAGTTTGTGGCGCACCCTCATGCTGTATACAAGCTGATGCAGAACCTACGTCATTACCATTCGGCAACCTCGAACCGATCCTCGCGAACGCGGATAACAGAAGAAGGCAAAACAGCGACAATGATCTCTGCGCATGGCTTCTGACCCTTCCCGCCGACCATTGGCGGCTTTACTGCCCACCCCTCCTGGGTTTCAAAAGCCTTCTCCAAAGGCTCCTGTGCTGCTAACCAAGCGGGCAAACGCATGAAATGAGTGTCGGTTAAAGAAGACCAAAGTACGTCTTCCGCTCTACTGAGAAATGCCTACTGCCCAATACCGCCCTCTAATAAGCTCCGGTTTAGTGCAATGGGGAGCGGCCCACATGTCGAAAGTGCCTCGAGCGCGCTTCCGACTGCGTCTACGGCAAGACAGAGAGCAGGCAAGTGAAGGTCAGTGACACTGCATGCCACGACAGCTGACATTGAACTGTATGCAGCGAAAATATGCAGACCTAAAACTGCGAATGACCGCTCATGAAGAGCTGTTCGACATGCTAAGGACCATGTCCGACGTAGGTGCCCATGAAGTCCTTCAACGCATCAAACTAGGTATGCAGCCAGATGCCATTCTGCGCTTGATACGTGATGGAAATCTCTTGATGCAGCTGTCTTTGACACCGGAAAGTAGGCGCCGCTATGACTTCCCGTACCTGCGAGACATGCCAGCGTACCTGCTTACGCCAACGAACTTGTACCTGGACACATTGATCTACGACTACCCTCTGGGACGCAAAACCATTCGTGATAGTCAGGAGTCTGGGGCGGATGCAGAACAAAGTGTATATCTTACGCCGTACCATGCTGCAGAGATGATAGAGTTCAAGCTCGAGTCGTCCAAGCCATCCCACTGGACCTCGGTTTGTACCGACGACAAAAAGATGCGGCGCCTTCTAAAGGGGTACTTTATCTCCGAGTATCACACTTTGCCAATTTTTCAGAAGGTGCGCCGACCTTGGATCTAACAAGCTTCCTCCCAACACTCGTCTTTGCAGTCTGTGGTTCATGGTGTAAACCGCTGACAGAGAAACAATTAGGACATCTTCCTTGAGGATATGAATGCTGGACAAGGGCAGAATTGCTCAACTCTTCTAGTCAACGCCGTCTTGGCGATGGCTTGCGTAGGTCAAGAAAGAGGGCTCTGCGCTACGGCCTGCTGACCAAGACACAGCATTGTAATCGAGAAGATACCCACAGATCCGAGTTCTGGAATCCGAGCAGCCTTGCATACCAATTTCTGGCCGAAGCCAGACGTCTCTGGGAAGCAGAAGCTAGCCAGCCTGGTCTGACCACTATTCAAGCTACTACAATACTCAGCGGACTCTGCAACATGAACGGTGCAGATCAGCTTGGTTACTCTTATCTCAAGCAGGCTGTCGAGATGGCCTCTGATATCAAACTCTTTGATCAGTCCGATATTTCAATATCAAGGGCTGGAGATGCTCGAATTTTTACAGCATGGATGCTGCACGCTTGGCAAGGGTAAGCTTAATTAGCCCAAGCGTGTTCCGTTATACTAAATTTCGAAAGCCTGGCGTCCTACATGCAGGCGGTGCAGCCGTTATGCCACTCACCACCCAGCACGGCCCTGCCAGATGTAGAGGAAAATCCACGGTGGTATGGCGAAGTGTCATTTCGCTACTGGGATTCAATCATCTTCACAACGCATTTTGGCCATTACTTCCGATCGAAAGTACAGCTGTGGTCCATCGCGCACGACATCCCCGATGAATTATACAAACCAAAACTCAACGAAGTAACTCTTTCGGTAGGGCAAACTGCAGAGCTCTACGCACAACTGCAGTATTGGTATAGCAACCTGCCTGATTGTCTACGCCCAGATCACATCGTAACTCCCTACCAGATCCAGCTCCAGTATGATTCACTTCACCACACAACAAGCAGGCGCAGACGCTAACGTGTTGCAGTATGCAATACCACAACTACATCATGAACCTGCTCGAGGAACCCACCGCCACAATGCTATCAGCTCCCAAGCACTCAGCCCTGGTATCCCGCGTATTTGACCAGCCGCCCTACGAAGTCCTCGAAGCATCCCGGCACTCCTACGAAACCCTCGTCCGCATCTATTACCTACGCCATAGCTTCCAAGCCCTCGACTGCTTCATCGTGCAGATCCTCGCCGTACTCGCATTATCAACAGTATCCCGCATCAGAGCCGGTACACACACCGTGCCGTTGGAGGCGCTGCCGTCGACTCGTGTCTTGTCTGTTGTTGGCCTTGCAGATCAGAGCCATTCGTTCTACACCAGCCAGATGGTGCTGGGCGCTGTGAGGAACGAGATGGCGCAACGCGAGATTGAGCTTGTGGATAGGTTTATGCAGCAGGGGAGAGCGAAGGAGGAGCATCCGCCCCAGGGTTCGAGTGGGAGTATCTTTGACCGATCAATTTTGGGAGCATTACTGCGGATCGGGAGGCGAGAAGGTTGGGGAAGTTGCTTGAGGAGACGGCGATTAGTGAGACTTGATGGCTCCTTTGTGATGGTGACGCCTTTGTAGTTTGACGGCTGTAATTATTCGCTGCGCCTGCTTCGGCTTATTGATTTGAACGGTACTTTCTTGGGTGTCCTTGGCAGCTGCTGGTCTCAGAGCTATATTCCAGCATGAACCCAAGTGAAAGACATTTGTAGGCTAGACAGCAGTGCTTTCGAAATGAGAAGCGCACAGCCTGCTCTTCTTTAGCGCACAATGGTTCTGCACTTTTCTCAGATTATCACAATGCAATCGACCGCGAGTTAGCTCTCGATGAGCTTCTGCGCGCCACCGCCCCCGATGGCGATATGGTTAGATACAAGTGTCTAAAGCTCACTTGCCGTCGGTTTGGACCTATCGCGCGAGAAGCCTTGCTACAAAGTCCACCTCCTGTGGTGATGAACGTGATGTGATCATGCCTAGACAAGCTACAGAAGTGGGAGTCTCGCAACTGGATGCCTCACCTCAGTCTCAGGCTATCGAAACCGGGGTCCGATCGAGAGCATATGGATCAACCTGTACGCACTCCCCTGTCTGGGTGCGGTCTCGAGTAGTGTCTCAACATCATACACTATGCAGCCAAGTCAGCGGGACTGATCGAGTACGATGTGTGGATGATGGTGCTGGGACTTGTCTTCGACCCAAAGAAGAGACTCCCAATGAGCTCGATCTCCGCTGTAGGCTTCTCGTTGGTGTTCACACTCACGCCAGGTATCAAGACGCTAATCAGGCCTTTGAGTACTGCAGTGAGCCGGAACGTGCTCAAAAAGCGCGACTCATCATCCGGACTCCTTACCTCCGAAGTGGCGCTCACTGTTGCACAAAATTCTCTGGAAGCGCAAAGAAGCTCTAGAGCCCAGAGAGGATCCCGTCTGTGCGAGAATGACCGAACTCCGTGGATGGTGGATAGTCCAACTCGTCACTTGAACTTTGCTTATTTCGATCAGTTGCGCAGAATGGTTATGCCTCTCTCGCTTCTTCTTATCGAGCCAATCGAACATAACATACGGGCCCTCGTGTCTTCGCTCGCCATCTTGCGAACTCGAGCCACATTCTGCCTCCGACTCTCTCGAAGTCCTTTGCATGGAGAATTGCACGTTCAATATGCGATGACGTCAAATCTGGTCAGATAGCTTGTACTTCAAAACTAAACTCAGCTACAGCGGATCACATTTCGCTCATCTACGAGTGGTCGAACTGCTGTTTGAGGACTGCTTAGTCCAGACATCCCGGTGGATGCGATACGGCACCTTGTTGACGATTTTGAACTATACTGAGATGATTCCCAGGTGGTACATCTCGTCGAAACCAGAGGTAGAAACACTTTTCGCGCGCTGGGAGTCTAGTAAGTGGAGTCCTCGGCGGATTATTTCCGAAGAACATGTAGCGAGAGATCTCGCGTCGATGATGGAGGCCTGTGGTGATGGTTATCACCGAGATGCTGAATCATGGCATGTTAAAGTTCGACTCCAGCAACGAGGCTGGGAGAACGCGAGGACTTCGGGGGAAATGCGCGCGAGATTGCGCTGCAAGCAGCCGATATCGAAGAGATGCTCTAGACTTTAGGGCCAAGGTAGTGCTTTGAATTACACATGTACGGTAATATGGGAATTGCACCCAGCGCAGTCCGCTAATGTGTGTTCGTGATAGTGTAGTGCGATGAAAATGTGAGGTAACAAACTGAGACCGCGCGCCCGACGCGTTCCTTTTAATGGGGCAACAGTGACGTCGTCAACAAATCTGTAAGTCATGTTGTCTGTGAAAGTAATACGACGCCTATCGCGACGCTGAAAGAGCAGAAAACCCGCTGATAGCCAACGTCAAATCCTGGAGAAGCTTCAGGGAGTCGCCGCCTCCCTGTAACGACTGCAGTATCTCACCATGAGTGGGTATCGAAAAGGCCATGGGTATATCCTCCAAATCTGGCTGACTAAGCTCTGGATCCCAGAAGATGTACTTCAAACAAACAGGCATCTCCTGTCCGTGTGCAGCGACCAAATTCGGCAGCTCTTGTAGCTTGCATCGCAATCGCGGTATGTCACGACTGGCACGGTGCATCAGCCCGCACAAGTGTACGAACAACGATTGCGCACGAGTATCCGAGAGCAAGGGTACCAGCATTGTGACCGCCATGAACGAGTTGCTCAGTTCTAATGGCGGTGTTTCTCTGAAGTCGAAGACGATCATGTAACGCTCCAGCAGGTGTGTGTCGAGACCGCAATATTCTAAAAGAAGGTCTGAAACGTTCTGTCCGGGCGCAAGCTGACTCGAGACATCGAGAGGGCCTAATAGACTGTAAGCTGCGGCGGATATACCAATCCTGGTTGATTGTTATTCTTGAGTACCCATTGTGTGCCTTGCGACATGAAGTGGAGGAACATACCAAAGATGGAATGTTTGCGGCGTCAGGTTCTTGACCAGGTGCAGACTGTCGGGCAATTTTGCTGCGAAACCGCACAGTCTCTCCAGTAAGCCTACTCTCTTGCGCAGATCTGATTCGCTCCCTGGAATCTCCAGCGTATCCTCGTTCTGCTCTCTTATCGCGTTGAAGAAGACACCCAACCAGGTGGCTGCGTACCGCGAACCACGTACCATTGGCGGTCCGATCGAATGTGCTGAGTGAATTTCGTTTGCTGCATCGAGATTGTCTTCTTTTGTAGCTGCTTGGCTCCAGCCATGGAAGGGGCAGGCAAGACCTGGTGGGATGAGGAGCGGACTTTGGTTCAGCGAGTGTGAAAGCATGCTGCAGACCTGTCAGACATAGACCAAGTACAAGTGGACGTAACACACCTTCCAGAGACGAACATACCCCAGCACGTTTTCGCAATGACGCGCATCTCCCTCAGGTCCTCATCTATCCTCTCACTGAGCTGCTTGTACCTTTCTGGCAACTTCATTTCGGTGAGCATCTTCAGTGCCCGATATCTGTATGCGCTTCCAGCACGATCCAGCCCGTCGGCGAAAGCTATCTGAGACAAGAGCCAAAGGCCCTGAATATTAATGATGCAAGTACTGCTGTCTTCTTCGTAGTTCTGTCTTGCTTCTTCGAGAAACGCAGTCTTCAAATTCTTTCCAGTCGAATCCCGCCTAGACCCGGTAGATTCTGACTGGATATGTGGTCAGATTGCTGAGTATTCTAATCCGTGACCGGGAAACGGAACTTACACATCGTGCAGCACATATGACGTTGATCAAGAAGGACGAACAGAACTTTGTGCCACCTGCGACAGCAGGACCAAGCAGAGCTTCTCTGTCTATGCAGGGGCACACTTGTGCATCATTCCACATGAACCAGGAGGCTACAAGCTCAGAGACGAGCTTATAGTCGGCCACTGTGGTCCAAGCTTTGGTCGCAAAGAATTGCAGCTCTTTCTCAGTCGTGGACATCGAGGAATCCACCGATTTCTCCGCGCCTAGTTCAGATGTGCCATCAGGCGCTTGGAGAGCCAGACGCTGAGCCAGGACCAGCACACTTACATTCGGCTCAGACCTCAACTGAAGATATATCGAGCATGCTTCGTCTTCTGTTCCTTGCTGCATACGATCCAGCAACTCTTTCAGGACGGAGTTTTCCTTCGTCAAGGAAGCGCTGGCGTGGTTCAACTGTTCTGTCTCTTGTCGGAAACCTTCGATCCTCACCTTTCCGTTGCTTCTCTCGAGGTATTCACATACAGAGCGACCGATCGTTGTGCAGTGCTGGCATTTAGGTCTTCCACCGTCGCACTGCTAATCATCAGCTTGATACGTTACCGTCTTGGGTATTCTTACCTTGGTCCTCTTTTTGCGGCATTCTGAGCAAGCAATAGGCGTCTTTCCATGTCGCGACTCTGAATGGCTCGATTGATATTGCCTTATCCCGGGTGGTTTTGGCAGCAGTTTGATCATCGGTCTACTCATGGCGCTGTTGGTGCTGGACGGCAGTAAAGAGGAAACCTTGGCTATCGCACAGGGATACGGAATCAGGCGCGCCAGGATCTCTCGAGCGACCTCGAGATAAGTGAATTGGAGAGTCTACGAAGGGAGACTAGATAGAGAATGTCTCAATGCTTACCTGCTCATATTGACGTGTAGTAGCCAAAGTAAGGACAACGACCCACATCCCAAGATGAACTGTGATCCGAACCAGTGACATGGCTTTCTCTCATTTCTCATCTTGGGACGCGTTCCAGAACATGCACTGGAACGTTTTGGATGACGCGTGCGACCCACATACTTGCACGCTGGACATATAGAGACGGCTTTCGAGCGACATTTCCCCACGTTTTCAGATGCTGACACCAACAAAATCCCTACACGACGACGCTCGAGATCAAGCCCTGAGCTTGCTGACATTGAACTGCGCAGAGTTGAAAGCCCTGACTCACCATGCTATGGCCCACGATAGCCTGGTGACACCAGGTAGCTACCTCTCGGACTCGAGAGCCGGTTGCTACCTCGCGAGATTCTTTCCCCACGACGTGATTCGCGAGGTTTACTCCTTGAGCGCTTTGACTCCACAGGGGACCGTTCGAAGTGTCGATAATTGCGCACGGCATCTCTTATTGCAGCTAATCATTCAAGGGCTAACCACCAGTGACCCGAAGCCGTATTGGCTGCAGGTGCCCAGGTGGTAGAAAGGACCGAGCGAACTTCGTAACTCTCATCTCTACTCCCAACTGCTGGAGCATCCTCTGAATTGTGTTCACATTGCTCATCGAAATAGTACTGAAGGATTGCGCAGTCTTTATAAGTAAGATGTATGACCGAGTAGAAGTGATTCAATGCGAAAACCATGAGTATGGAAAGTCGCTCAATGGGCCGTGGGGCGAACAAGAAGTCCTGCGTCCTTCGGTGAGAGTCAAGGAAGTACGGTAGCCGGTCGAATGAGCCGTATGGTCATGGAGTGATGATCAAGAGTTCGAGAAGAGTTTCTGGTGTCGTGGATCCTAATTCGGTCCCGGGAAGTCACGGTGACGTCATTAACTACCTCCCCGTCAATGTCGTTTCAACCACCAAAACACGCGCTCGCCGTACTATAGAAGCCCAGACCTTCAAACCCCCCGTTTCTTCTCACAAAGCGTCAGGCTTCATTAAGCGCCTTCTGCACGATCAACATAAACTTGTCACGCTCTTGAAGCCTCCGGAGTGATGTCATTCTCAGGATGGGGCTGTGCATCAGCTGAGGCTCAACGCTCAGCCCTACGACTTGACTGCGCACGACGTCGCAACGGCCGCAAACGAGGGTCTGGACCTCTACGTAGGACTATGAAGTGATGTCAGCCCCTTGCACTCTCGAGAGAGCTCACCGCAAAGTTTAGTCGTGAGCGCTGAAGAGTCAAAGAATAGCAGCGAGGTAGGGCTGTGGCAGCTCATCGTCGACAGAGAAGTTCTGGACCCTACAGAGGCCCAAGCGATGGATGCTGTCAGGGGCGTCGAGATGGAAATATAAACATCGCGAGTGCTGACCTACTCATGAAGTACCAAGAAAGCATATCACGATCCGAAGCAACGCGCCCAGGCAAACGGAACCACACCATCCCGAGAGCAGCCTTGGAGTCCAACAGGAGCAAACCCGATAACAAATACCTAAGCGACAAGACACCATGCGAGTCCTAATCCAATGCCCCTCCACGCCCCCGCCGACCTCATACGCAAGTGCCATCAACATCTCCTCGTCCTCAAGCCTTAGCATCACCCTTGCCTTCTCCAACGCTCCCATCATCCAACACAAGCCCGTTGTGCTCCCAAACGGCATCATCTCGACTTCTCCACCGTACCATTCTGGTGCCTCGCAATCGACCTTCGTTCCACACCGCCCTACCTTCGAGCCTCTATTCATCACGCAAGCCTTGCGTTCGGGCAGTAAGGGTAGACAAAGACATGCAGCGCTGATCGAGCACTCAAGTGCTGAGCTGCGGGAGAATGGAGGTCGCTGGGATGACGTTGCCAGGGAGTGTAGAAAGGGAAGGGGAGGGTATAATGCGCCGAGACGAGTGTGAAGGCAGTCAAGAGGGTCTTGGGATGTAAGGGTTTCAGAGGGGGCTGCTGGCAGCCGATCTCACTGTATAGATGTCGTACTTGTTGTCATTACAGTTGTTAGCGTTGCTTGGATACCTAGTATTTGATTTTGCTTGGAACGGAGAAGCAGAAGCGTTCGATGAACGCGGAGTAGATTTACGTCAAAGTACCTAAATTGGGGTATATCTCGAGACAAAGTCTTCAATGCTCGTGCGCATGTGCATCCAGGCCGCGCTCTATATAGACAAAACCCTATAGACCTAAAAAGCACTTGTACAATGACGGCATAAATCTACTTCTCCCTGACTGTGACTCTAAGGTACGGAGGATCCTTGGGCTTACATGCTGAATGTCCATTCTGGTCGATCGTTGCTGGTGTACTCAGCTTTCGCCCTATCTCATTCTCGAGATCGAAGTCAAAGCTGGCCAGGAAGTAAGCTGTGATGATGTTCTGCTCGAGTTTCGCAAAGCGCATGCCAAGGCAAGGGTGTCTCGCAACACCCCAGCCTAGCCATACGTGAGGCCCCTTCTTATCTTCTTCGCGACCAGGCAGGTATCGCGCTGGATCCCAGACTGAAGGGTTTGGGTAAATGGATGGATCCTGGTGGACATCGGCGGTTGCGTATGTGACGAATGCGTCAGCAGGAATGACTTCTATGCCATTGCCTGTGGGGAGGTCGCGACCGCTGATGTTTCTCCGGAAGGCTGTACCGAGGAGGTTCAGACGGATTGAATCCTTCAGACACAGGTCGACGATTGGAAAGTCTTGCTCCCAGGCCTCGAGAGGCACGTCGTCGAGCTGATAGCGTAGTGGCGCTGTGGGGTCCCTAGCATGCTTAGCTGCAGTAGAACGCACTTCTTCACGGGCTTTTGCAAGCCACTCGGATGAAGTGGCGAGATAGCAGAGAACCCATGCCGCGTTGATGCCGCTGTTGAGAAGACCAGCGAACAAGGCACCGACTATGAATTCGATGATCTTGTGTGACCTATCGCCCTGGTCCAACATGTATTGAAGTGCGTCATCATGCTTCTCGTCGCTCGCTGCGCGCTTACTGACGATGTTCTCGATCATCATATAAAGACGAGCTCCTGCGTATGTGCGTTTCAGGACCGCTGGCGATGGGAACTTCGGAAATACGATCGACGTTGCGGTAGCACTAGCCTCGATATATTCGAACAAGTTCAGAGCCTCTTCCAACACTTCAGGGTTGTCGGCGATCTCATCAGCACCAACCATACGGATGGTGAGTCTGAACACAACACGATAAATCGATTCGAAAGGGTTCGTTCGGCCGCTGGGGTCAATCTTGATGGCTTCGATACCCTCCTGTACGTCGCTTTTGAGAGTCGTAAGCTTTCGCCGGAATTGTTCGTTTTTCAGCAGGTATGCCAAACGTCGGCTGAAGTGGTTGGAGACGTCCTCGTCTGCGCCTTTCCCGTCATCGTACTTCTCAGTTGGCGGCGCTACACCGAACAAGACGGCATAACCTTCTGCAAACCCCAATTCGCGCGATTCGAAGAACAGCTTTCGGCCCCCCTCTCCAGTCAATGCCACGATCGTGTTCGGGCCCGCGTGGAAGGAGAAGTTGCCTGTTTTCGACTGGTCGCGTTGACGGCGATACCAGTCCCAACGTCTCGTCCAGAAACCCCAAGGTCCTGTCACTGGGTAGTTGTCGCGAGCGGCAAGTGGTGCATTTGCTGGCAACCTGCGCATGTAGAGTGTGTGTACACTGACGAAGACCAAAAGTGACGCAAACAAAGAGAGAAGTAGCAATGTAGGTGACCTGGTCACAGGATTGATGATGTCAAGGAGCGCCATATCTGAACACAATCATCTACGCAAACAGGTGAGTGGGAATGAAGGAGGTCAATTGAGATCAAGAAGGGCGCCCGCAGCCATGGTGATATCATACGGGCGCGGAGAGCCACAGCAGACACTTCAGCGGAAACATGACGCCCCGCCGAACCATAGCGGTGTCTCAGTCTGTGCAGAAGCGTTGCGCAACTGCAATTGGCCCCGGGTTCGCTGCCGTCGCTATTGTAGCGGCGGAGAGGAGAGCGGATGGAGGCGTTCCGTGTGTGACACGCCGTCGAAGTTTTAGATTCGGCTGCTGTGTCGCCGAAACAGCCCGCCCACTACCGTACAAGGCAAGTCTTGCCCTGTCGTCTCTTCCTTCTCCACGCGACAAGCCACCGACAGGTCGCTTCGACATGCTCAGCAAGGTTTCATTGGTCCCTTGAATTCATGCAGGTTCGCTAGAGATCTGTGTTGCATCGTGTCGCAAAGAGTTGCCCAGCTTCTAGACAGCCAGAACCAGGTAGTACCTTGTCTCGACGATCAACATCGCTTAAAGTTGTTAAGAATCGCTCGGCATGCATCTTCTCCGGTATGAATCTGCTCCCGTCGGCGCCGTACTGCTGTCGGGCGCTTGGGTGTAACGTGTACATCTGCTTGCCTCGGTATCGTGGCCACTTGTGTCCTCTGAATATGCAGGCCCACCGAAGTGGGCGATGCGCCCTGGAAGTAGGACGAAGCGCCTGACTGGAGCGTCATCGTACTCGTGCGTATTGGCGTTGTGGCTGTCCTACGGTGGTTTGCGGAGGCGCCAGAAGCTGGGTAGGAGGGAGGCTGGGAGATGAGCCCAGCGATAGCACCCAACACACCGGCGACCTGCGCCAGACAATACTGGTGCTCGTTCGCCATTTCGAAAACCTTGACGTGAAGTCGATGTCAGCTGAGATGGCATGTCGTTCGTTTGCTATTCACCAATAGTGTAATTGTTTGCAGATGGCAAGAGCGAGGCAACAGCAGGTCGATCAGCGCACCATCATGGATCTGCGAAGCAGAACATCAAGAGAAGCTGGCGCGAAGGCAGTAGCCCTCTGTCGGCAGTGCGATGCTAAGAGAGTGGTTCATCGTTGGGTATTGAGTAAGGTGAAAGATTTGGGACGTCAGATCCTGGATTTGGGCAATTTAGGAAAGAGCAACCGGCCACCAACGCAGTCTGCACTATATTCACGGGTCACCTTGGAGGCACCCACCACACCATCGCGCAGCTTGTCGCAAAATGACAGAGGTGATTCAGCCCGCTGTTGCTTTTGAAGCCACTGACTGCCTTTCAAGACCTCCAAATGAGCTGCTGGACATTATAGCGCTGGGTCTCTGCGGCAGCAGGACTATACTCGATCTCTCCTGTGTCAAGAAGCGCCTCTGTCGCATTGCGCAAGAAGGCAAGAAGGCATGATGCGCAGGCTCTGTATACTGAAGGGCAATGGCGTTCGACAGGTACTAGAGATGCTGAATTCATCCAGCACTGACGCCATGTCAAGCGCCATCTACCTTGACTTAGCCAAGTATGTATATTTCTTTAGCTCAGCATGCAGATCATCAACTAAACGGACCGGGTGGAAACAGTGGGCTTCCACAATCAAGCACGCTTGATCGGGTTCCTGCCCTCGCTGACAGAGCTCACTGTCTGACTGGAACCGCACACTGATGTTTCCCAGACCAGCCCTTTCATCTGGCCTCTACACCATCAGCATGCTTCTGTCTTATCCATTGTGGGCCCTGCGCTCGAGATCTTACAGGACCGCGTACGAATCTTAAACATCCAGTCAGATCCCAAGTTCAACGGCCACGGCATGACACGTACGATCAAGCTGCCTGCGTCTCACCAGCTGCGAAGTCTTACTGTAGCCATGGAGCATTAGGACCACCACATAATGTCAGGTTCTACCGGCCAGATGGAAGCCTGGCCAGAGGAGATCCGCGTGACACAAGCACGCCATGCTTACCATTAATGCTCAAGAGTCTGCATCTGACATCATGCACACGCTTGGCTTTCGCATTATGCAATGTGCTCGACAGCTTTCGCCCCTGAAGAGCTGCATTTTAACATATATCGCCTTGGTGTTTGATATTAGTAATTATTCTGTGTGGAGTAAATTACTAGAAGCCGGAGCCACTTTCCACGAAGTCACAGAGGTGGCTCCGATGACTGATGAGCTTGGGACAAAAGCGTCGCCGCATAGAGTTCTTCACAAAAAGGTCTCCTTCATCTTTATCACTGAACTGGAGGCAGTCGTGCATCTTTCGGAGGACGAAATTGCTACCGTAGCTGAGAAGGCCTACAATTCTCCAAGTGTGTAGCTCGCAGCCAAAATGGGTGGTTTAGGGCACGGTCGTCTGCAGAGTGTAGGTTCTTTCTACTCCATGGCGTAAAATACCGGCAGCTGCTCTGCAGTCCTACATTTGACTTCAGACGGTTGGGAGATACAGTCTTCTTCCATGGGAAGTCAGGTCCTGCCTTCGAAGTGGATACAGATGCAACAAGTTTGGTCAACAGAAACACGACGGGATTGCTTTAAATAGACGTAGATGGATGTTAATGGAGAATCGTGAGGGAACTCTGTGAGCGGTGCCGAGGTGGCCTTATGTGCTCTGCTAGCGCCACGCTAGCCGCTCTCGGCTCGCTCGCGTAGCTGGAGGTGATTGACCCGGACCTCATAGGCCACCAGAATCATCGCTCACACACAAAGTCATTCGCGCTATAGTCAGCTCCACTGCCCGTGAACACGGCTTCCTTCGGATACGGGCAAAGAAGGCTCGTTCGGTTGGCGACATCAATAGCCTCCAGTGCGTCCGGCGCGATCCCATCTTCGACCCATCTGACCAGTGCTTCGAACGACCCTGCGGGGTAGCCGCCAATGCCGCCCTCGCAATACGCAAGACCGGGTGCTTCGAAGAATCGATAGAAGTCATACACATCGGAATCGATTGCCGCTACTTTGTCGTGGTACACACGAGTACCGCGAAATGTGATGGTCTCGTCAGGCTGCAAACATAGCCGTGTAATGCCAAAATGTCAAATAACTTACAAGACCGTGGTATGTCAGCATCTTCCCCCCGTATAACTTGAGGTCGTATAGATCTGGCGATGCCGTACCCGACGCTGAGTCAAACTCGACTTTGACTCTACGGAAGACTTGCTCGAAATCACGGCGTGTCATGTTGGTGAAATCGAAGCGCGGGTTCTTTTCGACGAAAAGCGCGATAATCATATACAACAGATCGTTGACAACGCCGGTGCATGTGCCATTCCCTGTGCACACGGTTTGCGCGATGTTATTGGAGCTGGTCAGATTGGCTTGGTGACCCATGGTAGGGAACAGGAATGTGCCATCAGCTCTGCGTGCACCGTTCCAGGCTGCGTCAGCAACAGCCGCAGCGGTTTTCGAAATGTCCTTGGGTGCGCCTGGAGAGCTGCATTCCAGTTCAGCGCCTACAGCCGTGTATGGATCGAAGGCGCAATCATCTCCATTCGAGATGATGCCATCCAGGACTCCGTCATTGCCGTCACAGGCCCCGATGGCAAGATTGGTCAAAGCATCGATCTCGCAAGGATGCGGATACTCTTTCAGCTCGTCCATGACATGCTAAGGGAAATACTCTGCAACCCATACTTCTGCGTTGAGAGCCGGAGCTGCAGCGTGGATGCCATCGAAGACTCCAGGATACCGCTGCGCAAATGCGTATCCTTGTCGACCTCCCTGCGAGCATCCATCGAAATACGAGAACACCGGCAAATGTCCGAAGAAGCTCTTGACGATGCTTTTAGCTGCCAACGCAGCGTCTTGGAGCGCCACATAAGCGGAGTTCTGCAAGGCGAGCATGTTGAGGTTGCCGGGACTGAGTAGAGAGACCATTTGCCATCACACTCAAGGCTTCTAGAAACAAATCGGATTTCTGCTTACTGTCACTCGCACTTGACAGCCTCATTAGGTTCGTTGCTTTTTCCAAGCCTGATGATTTAACCGAGCGCCAATCGCTTACAAGTTTGCATTTTCATTGCCGCAATCGCAACTCAATATCATAACCTTATTGTGTCCGGCCTTCTCAATAATGCTTGGCACCAGATCGTTCGGAGAAGAACGCACCCAATCGGAGCTAAGGGCCCTCAGGCAGCAAAGTACAGGATCCTTTCTCATGGCTATCCCGGGATTCGTGTCGGCGCGACACAGTGCTGGTCCCCGATACAGTGTGTACGGCACTGTCTCGTCTCTCCCGGCGCATTTTTACCGCAAGGTGCTGTGGACCTTCTAGTATCCATACTATTGTGTTACTTCGGAGGAGATATAGGTCAAGATTGCACCAGGCCGGCAAACAATACCCTGTAGAGAACGTCAACTCCAAGTTTGCCTCCCTCTGACATGTGTTAATTCGGGCAGGCGCCCTTGCATCCCACAACAGCTCACCGCACGCAGGATCACTTGGTTCGAATTTTGATCCTGCGATCGGCGACGCCGTCGAGGAAGAGAGAGCCCAGATCGTAATGAACGAAAGCGTTGTCGATGTTATAGTCAAAAACAACGTGGCTTGCATTCGGCGTGAAGGGACCGTCAAGCGAGGTAGCGACTATGAGAGCTTTCCCATCGGAGAACCGTCCATCCTCATACAGCTCGCCATATGTGCTGTCCTTTGAGAGTATGGTGTGGTCGCTCCACTCGCCGCCGACTGACCAGACGTATATAGGGATGTGACATTGATTGGTGAACATAGCACGGCCCTTAATAAGAGCCGAGGGAGTGAGAAAGCTGAGTGTCAGTTGCGTAAGTAAAAGCTTCCTGTTGTCAGTCTTTGAGCATTCAGGCTGCTTGATGGAAAGGGGTCTTTATCACAGTCGCAGTGGTCCATCCTTATGCACATCCCGAAAGGTCACAATTTATACGTCACGGCAGTCACTACGCCATTTCCTCACATGTCCACGAACTATGATGTCCCTGTACGACTCTGTAGCAACTACGTAGGTCACAAGACTGTGGTGCTAGTGGGAAGGATGTAGGCCATTGGTCAATAGACCCCGCTGCCCCGTAATTGCAGAATTCTACGAGCACCCATCACGCAGGTCTTTCACGTGTAAGTGTGACGATTGGTGTAAGACTGTCAAGTGTCTAGTATTCGCAGCAAGTAGTCATGATCCTCGTGTACAACCGCTCTGAATGCTACAGTACATACTCTACTCGTGTGGAACCGCGCAATACGACCTGGAGGCGGGCTTATGCACACAAATTGAATGGATTAGAGTCTTAGTGTCTTGATCGTTATCTACTTGGTCGTCGTTGTCATCGTGCCAGATGCGCACGCACACACTAAGTTCTTCGCTCTCCGAACGCCATACTCCTAACAACTCAAGCCTGCTCGTGGACCTGCGTAAGCTCCACGACCACCTGCATTTATCTCTGCGCAAGACCATTCTCCAGGTATGATTTCACGCTTTGGACGAAATCCATGGGATTGCCAATCTTGCAGAAGTGGGCCGTCATGGCGGACTCGATGTACTGGATGCGAAGCTGGTGCAGGCCACCACATGCAAACAGCGCATCGAGCT
The DNA here is from genome assembly GCA_030271015.1 of Didymella glomerata. Taxonomy (NCBI): domain Eukaryota; kingdom Fungi; phylum Ascomycota; class Dothideomycetes; order Pleosporales; family Didymellaceae; genus Didymella; species Didymella glomerata. The sequence goes on from JAJOHN010000020.1 coordinate 847,186, forward strand.
CGTAGCGATGCACCGCCTCCTGCAAAGAGAATACCATACGCTCTTTGGCCGCGTCCGAATTGTTGCGCTCGAGCGCAACGATCTGCCGCTCCGCCCGACGCTGGTTCGTCAGACCAGCAGTGTGGAGAGTGAGGCTGAGCTCACGGAGGTTCGGCAGATTGCGGCACATCTGCAGGTACGGGTTGTGGTGTCGGTTGAGAGCGACACCGCCGAACCAGTAGAACTTGGGAAGTTCCTTCTTGGTGACCGCATTGTAGATGTGCAGCAATACCGCCGAACCAAGGATGCTGCCACCATAGGTGATATCAGCGGTCGATGAGAAGACGAAAGTGCACTGGGAAAGATACGGGAGTACCTCCTCGTACCACTTGCACATGTCGACAGGGTCGAAACGCAGACTTTTGAGAAACGAAGGGTAGTCTGGAGCCGCGGCGGCGTTCTCACGCTCGGCGGCGATGTATACATGGATGGGACCTGTTGCCAGACACGTTAGTACACGTTCCCAAGAGGCTGTCAGTGAGTCAAAGGCGACTCATTCTGGGGCTCACCGGGACCGAGAAGAGCCTTAAGAGCTTGCGCCTGTGGAGGCGAGGGAGTGAACGCTGGCGTGGCAGCACTCAAAGCAGCTTACGAGACATCAGACGTTGTAATAGGATTGCTTGTAGAATACGGTACTTGCCATCTGATGCCACAGAAGAAGCGCGAGCGCGCCAGCTCAAGCTCTGAGAGCTGCGGGGAATGTGCTGAGAGCCACTCATTGTCATTTGCAGGTCGGTGCGAAATGAGATGGCTCCTACAAGTGTCATAGCAAGGTAGCAAGAAATGAGATCAGAAATTCAGCTCGAAAAGATCGAAGGGATACGAGAAAAAGGCTTTTTTATAAGCTGTGCGGGCGCGCCAAGCACGCGCACAGGCGTGATGTAAGTGAAGGACGGTATGTCATTGAAAAACGCGCTCGCTTTCGTCGAATGCTGTGAAAAATAACAGCAGATGTATCGTGCCCAAGCCGCTTCGGATGGTCCAGTATACAAGAATTGCCAAGTCGACACCCACTCTCCACGAGCAAGTGCTTTATATCAGCGGCGTGAGAGCGTGAGTGCAAGCAACTCTTTCCATTTAGGTGATATGCGAAAACGCAGGATTCCACTTGGCTTGCTGAGAAGGGCGTAGTGCCTACTCTAGCACATTCATATAGTCACGAGAGCTTGTCGAAGTGATCTGATGCACCTTCTGCTGTCATACTGAAGGTAGTCAGCGCTGGGTGAAGTGTCCCTAATCATCCACAATCTGGATCGAGTATCTACGCACCTGTGTTTAACTGCCGTCCGAGTTATGTATGCTATCAAGCAATCTTTTCGAGTGTATGTGCTCGATTGAAGGTTAGGAAATATGAAATCGATTACTCGCCCATCATGAACACTACCCCACCACTGACACCCTCCATGAACCAACTTTCCAATTCGGCAACCAAAGACGCAACTCCAGAAGTGACCTGGAGACCATTTCGCTTGACAGCCACAACCAGACTGCTAAGCTCTCCAAGGTTCAGAATCTCGAAATACTCAAATTCGGTGACCAAATACTCCAAACTCTTGACTCGACCCTGGAAGCCATGGTAGAGATCGATCAGGATGATGTCGAAGGAAAGAGTATGTAAATTCTCGAACTGACGCAAGAAATCCATGACTTCACTCGCTCGTGCCTGAGAGTGTGCAATGGCCGTGAAGTCCGTGATCGAGAGCCCCGTAATACTGCGTAGCGGGAACTCCCCGCAACGCATTTCGGCGAGTGTATGCATGTACCAGATGTCTGCCATTGATGTGATGTGGAAGTGAGACATGAGCAGGAATCTTGTCATGAACTCTCGATGAATGAGTATGTTGACGAAGGTGATATCGGGAAGGACATGGACGAAAGATGTTCGAAGGAGACCGTTGATGACAATGTCGTATATCTTGTTCCTGATTTCTCCAGGACAAAGCAGGAGGTTTGAGGACCGTGGACTCGGAGCATCACCAGACCTTGGGTTTGGCGGTAGAATAGGAGGCATTGTGGACGTATTATGTGCGCATCTGTCAACCCTCAAGTACACCGTGATTGTAATGGTATATCAGTTGCAGTGTGGTGTTGGAGGGACCGAGGAGAAGTGGGGAAACCATTATATACTCAGCGTTACAAGGCAGGACATAAACTTCACCGCCTACTCGCACGCGACCTTATCGTTATTGAAACGGTCAGTAGTATTCAGATGTAAGATAGTCGTGAAAGGCAACAATGCCATCATCGATTTCCCTGCCGACTCAACTACAGCATCGTACCTTAGTCTTTGATCTTCGAATTATGCTAACGATGCACCAGATTGGTCCGATTACTGGTTACTGATGATACTGGTCGCGGCCCTACGTAAATCACGACCTCTTCGCTTCGGGGTATTACGGGTATCTTTCTTCCGCGTGATCTCTTGACTGTAACGGCACCCAGGCCCTGTACTTACAGCTGATCTGGGGACTGTTTGAACAATCGGACTAAATGCCCACTTATTATGATTCGACTCGCAACGTTGTACTCATCGTCGAGACTGAAGCCGGCCCAGTGGAAACATTGATCGATAGCAGCACTCCGCTCACTTCCTCCCGGAGTCAAGCGTGGCACCGGGGATTCTGTGCGGACGCGGGAAGATATGCATGAGGCGTACTTACTGTTGTGTACACTGCCAGCTCGCAAGTATGATCATACTTAGTAGGCGCAGCCTTAGCTGAGCTTATCTGTTCGGATGCAACACACTCGAGAGCTGCAGCGACGCGTGGTGCGCAAGGCAGACATGGATAAGTAGGGGAGCTATCCAACGAGGTGTGTGGCTATGTCCAAGAAGAGACTCGTATCAGAGTAAGCAGAGGGTATCGGTTGATTCATGTATTGGATGCTGACCTCGGCGCATCTAGCAGACCGGTTTGTGGAAGGGTGCGTGGTGTGGAGCCGGTTCGGCTTCCGGGCGTGAGGCTTGGCAGACGTGGGGCTGAGTTTCGCGTCGCGACACATTGCGAACCCTTGACGCGCTCAGACCTCTGCATGCTTCAGACGGGCATTGGCGTTCGGTCTGAGGTACAATGTCTCCTCTTCTCTTTCTAGACGCGCGCCTTAACCTCTGCGATTATGGGTCAATGCGCTGCTCCTTCCTCATAGACCCCAACTTCCCTTTCCACCAATCTGGAACGTGGTCTAGCGATACCACACAACTTACGCGCAACTCAGAGCAGACACACAAAAGCCCGTAGGCAGCAACGACGATGGCATTACGGCCAGTAGACTCACCGAGGGATTCAAGTGATGAAGGCCTTCCGTTCCTCGAACAGCCAGCGCCAGGGAAGACCAAGCCATGGGTGGTCATGGTTATACTCGCCTTCGCGCTCGTAGCCATCATCGACATGGGTGCTTTCCTCAGTGAAGCACCTCGTACACGCGTATACGAAGCCAATATCTGCCTGGGTCACTATCGAGAGACTGACCCCTCGGTCATTGGGAAAGATGGATTGATAGCTGAGAAGCTGTGTAAGGTGGACGCGGTGCAGCAAAAGATGGCTTTGATATTTGGCTGGCAAGAGATGTTTGACGCAATACCAAGTATCTTCCTCGCTATACCTTTCGGCGTGCTGGCCGATAAGGTAGGCAGGAAATGGATCTTCGCTGCAAGCTTGGTGGGCTTGCAGCTGAACAGCGCTTGGGTGTTGGGCATTTGTGAGTGTCACCCTGAACAGCACAAGATCCTGCTGACACTACCAGGCTACTTCAGAGACCTCCCTCTTCAGCTCACATGGCTTTCTTCAGCCTTCTACCTGATCGGCGGCGGACCCATTGTCGCAGCAGCGATAGGCATTACCATGATTTCCGATATCGCCCCACCCGAGAAACGAACGGCCATCTTCCTGTACTTGACAGCTTCGGTGCTGATTGCGGAGATCGTGGCGCCGATCATGTCTGCGAAGCTGATGGAGATTGGAGACTGGTATCCTCTGGTGCTCGCGTTGATCTTCCAGCAATGCGGTGTGACTCTGGCAGTGTTCTTTCCGGAGACCCTACATATGCGTGAGCTGCCACGGCCAGCGGATATAGCCGCAAGACCAGTACAAGTGCAAAGCAAGCACCATGCTTTCAGCCCAAAGCAGCAAATCAGACATTTTCAAGATGCATTCGAGTTCTTGAAGAACGACCGAACATTAGCACTGGTGGTCTTCACGTTCATGGCGAACAGGCTGGGGCGGCAGGGAATCACATTGCTTGTCCGCTATGCTTCGAAACGGTACGAATGGGAGATCAAGCAAGCAGCTTATCTTCTTTCGTTTCGTGCAGCAACCAATCTCGCTGCCGTTGCCATCTTCCTTCCTCTCACCAACTACGTGTTGCTCAACCACTTCAGACTGCCTGCACATTGGGCCGACTTGTGGATTGCGCGTGGCTCCATCATTCTGACCGCCGTCTCCTTCCTCGTCATCGGTCTCGCAGCATATCCAGCCCTGCTTATCGTCGGGCTACTTGTCTACAACATGGGTACAGGCTACAACGCGGCCATGCGCTCGGTGTCGATTCATGTCGTTGGTGGACAATCGAGCCCAGATATCGGCAAACTTATGAGCACCATTGCAATCGTTGAGAGTCTTGGGGCTTTAGTCGCGGGCCCTCTGCTCAATCAGCTATTTCAGTGGGGCATGGGTTTGGGCAGCGCATGGCTCGGCCTGCCTTTCCTAGCTGCCATGTTCGTATTCGCTGGGCTTGCAATCGTCACTTTCAAAATCGACGTGAGCGCAAAGGAGACAGCGTACAACGTGGTGCAGAGCGACGATGAAGATGAGGATGTCGAACTTTACGGCAGGGCAAGCACGTCCGCGCTGGATCATGAGGGTGCGCCTCGTCTCTCTACATCGAGATGATACATAGACTTTGACGCTCATGCGGTATGGCAATGAGCTGATATCATTGGTTTTTCAGCGCCGTATTGTGACCCACCGTTGCTTGTTAGAACTCCTTGTCTCGAGAGCTCGTTGCGCTTCAACAACGCTTTCCTCGCACGTGCAAACGACTTGTTCAGCTGATGGAAGCAGGCGCCACACCACGACACGCAGCTGCCTTGATGGCAAAGGCGGTAACGATGCGCTTGTTTGGGCCAAATGTCCACAGGCGCACGCGAGCGTCCTGCTTCCGCTCAGTCGGTCACATCCAGCCAACACCTCTTTAGCAAAGCTTTGCTTCGTTAGACAATTGACTTACCACTCGAATCCACTGGCAGTTAGCCTTACCCCGTCATTTCGATGCTCGCACGCGCGTCCAGCGATGCAGGGACACGCTTGCGGCGCTCCAAGTCCATCCCAACTGTACATCGGCACTCTCCACCTCTAGTCGAACCTTTGAACCTGGACGTCGCACAAAAGCATGCTATTGCTGCCGCCACTGCAGCTCTCGCTCGATCTCATGCCCAGGAAGCTCTCGAGCGCCAGGTGAATCGCAGCACTAAACTTGGCAGGAGCAAGAGTACGGCGAGCCGCAAGTCGCTCACCTCACAAGGCAGCCATTTCCCTCCACGAGAGCTGGTCATTCGCTCTGTACCAGCACAAAAGAGTGTACAGACAAGCAGTCCCCAACGACTCAGTGCCGCATCTGCCACAGAGAGGTTCCCTTTGTTCGATCCGGCGCCTCTCAGCAACCGGCCAACGCCAGCAACACGTCCGCTGTCTGCACAGCCATCGATTACCTTCAGCGATATACGACCCGTCTCTCAACCAAGATTACACCGACAGAGCGTTGCGCCATCCGTTGCCTCACAGCAGATTAGGAAGGCTCGATCTATGTACTACGCAAGCAGCGTGCAAACTGGGTCGCCGATTGCACGGCCACCTACAAAGTATCTGACAACGCCACTACCTGTTGGCCCTAACCCTGCATTGAGTTCCGCACCAATGGCCTACGTGCCCACTCGCAGCACAGGACCCTCTCCACTCGCCGGGCACAAAGTTACAGTGCCTACCGCTCCAAACGACAAGATCAACACCGCTTGCGGCAAGTACATGCAAGACTTTCAACACCAATCGCGGTCGATTAAGCACAAACCGTCGCTCTTCCTGGCGCCTTTCAAGAAGAGACATGACAAAACGAAGGACAAAGCGAAGCGTCTCTCGTCAACTCATACATCATTTCCATCGAACAGCTACTCATTCGCGGACGATACTATTGCGGACATCACGGTGAGCGATTTCATGCCGCAAGTGGAAGTCAAGGAAAGGCGCTCTTTTTCTGGCTCACTGAAGAAGAAGATGAAGCGAGTTTTCAGACGGACGTCGGCGAAGACATCGAGCTTACCCGTCCAGCAAATCGAAGCGAGTCGGGAGTACTTCAACGGCATCGAAGCGGGATCGACGGGCGACCATGGTGATATACCCAGTCCCGAAGAGCATCTCCTTCGAAGGGTGCGATCTCGTACGCCGTCTTTGGACGCCCTCCACCCACGTCCAATCATGACAGCTTCACGAAGTAGTAGCAGAGGCAGTGCCCGGAGCAATCGAAACCTCCACAGTGAAGCCAACGCATCGTCGGTATCTGCATCTAGGGTCACAAGCTGGGGCACGTCGACTTCTGGAGAGACCCTCACACAACGTGCCATAAAACGGCTGACCGTCATCCACGAAGCGAAAGACAGTATGGGAAGTGTGACCGACCGGCCTTCGTCGGCATCGATCAAGCGAAGGTCTCTGCTCTTGCCCCCCTTCTCCGCGTTCCAGGATCCAATGCACATGGGAAGCCTCGTTGAAGAGGCATCTACCCCACCAATCGATCCCAAACGCGTGTTCTCAGCACTAATGCGCGAGATCGATGCATCGAGAGCTGCCGGAGGAGCTGCTGATGAAGAACGTACCCCAGGCGCGGATAGCGATGTCTTCCAGTCCAGCAAGACCACGGGAATACACACTGGCCGGGAAGTGCATCAGTGCAGTACCACAAAAGGGGAAAAGCCACTCCATGGCAATGAAGAGAAATTGGCAACACACCGCCCAGCAAGCGTGGCGGCGCGAAGTGTTCAATCTAAGAAAAGCTCCAAAAGAACATTCGGACATGCCATCAGATCTACGATACGGACAGTAACACCTGGTGAGCATCGATCATCGCCTTGCTCTGATGAACGTGGAACGGCAAACTCAAAATCAGTCACGGCCTCATCTAGCTCATCGTCGGGATCTCGCAGTGACATGGACAGTCGTGTGGCCCTGTTCAAACGCCTTCGAATATCTAAAAAGAAGTGAGTGTGTAGAACATGCCTTTCCTTAGTTTTATGCCAGGGTAGGCCTACTGGCTGACCTTGAACAGAAGTGCGACACTCACGCAAGACGTCTTGGTTGCAACAACGACACCAACAGCAACGCAGATCGAGATGCGAGTGGCCCGAGCAAGCGACCGTTGGCAGACACCTTTGAATGAGAGTCTGGCCTCTCAATTTCCACAAGAGACCGACCGACTCTCCACTGTGGCTGCCCCTCCTCAACAACGTTCGATTGATCTGGTCACCGCAGCTGCCGAACAACCATCCCCTTCAGCATCCCCGTCTGTGCAGCTATCGAAACCAATACAGACGCCTATGTCCCCTAGCGTCTACTCCCGCAACACAGATGGAGTCAGCATACTCCCAAATGACAGTGTGATGTCTTTCGGCGGTCACTTTGAACTAGAGCGCACGCACCAAGGTGGTTCGGCCGTCATCCTGGCCAGCCAGTCGGTACGTAGTTATATCATCGGTACCCCATCCCCGAAGCGACAAACCTCGACACGTTCAAGCCACGACTGGAAAGCATGGCTATCACACGAGGTATCTGGCATCGAAGCACCAAGCCAGGAAGACATCACCATACAGCAACAGTACACCACGCCACCCGGGAAGCACACGCGTGTCATGAGTCAGACCATCCGCACTTCACAAACAGACTCAGATGATACGACGGTGATTGTACGCGAATCTCTCGAGACTTTGACTCCTCGAGCAGTCCCAGGACACAGCGCAGCTCTTGGTTCCGATGTGCAGGCTCCTCAGCCATCCAATTCTGACACCGAGCCGCGTCTTGCCGGACTCGTACTAGATGACCTCCCCGCGATCGTACATGGTTCGAAGAAGTCGTCGTCAGACCGATCTCCACTTGCAGACGAGCTGCCCTCTGCCCCGAATTCTAGCCCTGTTGCTTACAAAGAGCGTTCCTCATCAACACCCAGTAGCTCGCCTACCTCTACGCAGCTCCCACTGGGTACGCCGACCTCTGCACGGATGAATGAGCGCTTCCCATTCCTCTTCACCGGCAGGCGTTCGAGCAGCAATAATTCAAGCCGCTCGCATCTATCCGGGTCACCAACCAGTAGCGTGGGGTCGTCGTCGAAGACACCAAAGAACACATCTGGATCACATACTGTCTACTCGACAAATCCTATAACCGTACTGACCTCAAGTAGTACGAATGTACAGGGCGCTGTTGCGAGAACAGCTGAGAGCACTTGTAAGAGCAAAGAAAACGTCACACCACCAGCCAATACAGGCGTGAAGAGACCGACAATATCGCCTCTTGGAGTTGTTGAACGGCCAAAATCGTTGCAACCACTCTCGCTCGCAGCTCTGAACCGAAAGTCGCGCAATATGGCGCCTCTGTCAAGCAAGGTGGCCGATGCGAGTCCCTCGAAGTGTGCACCCAGTCAAGTCGAGAATATTGTTGCCCGTCCTAGTCTGCGCGTCACGATCCGACCTCTGTCTCCGGAGAAACTTTCGCGACGTTCCAGAAGTGCATTTGACCTACGCCACACCGCTTCTCCGCGTCCAGCGTCCGAAACCCGACGCCCTGCACTGCAGCACGAAGTTGCAAAAGACCAGTCGACGCCAGAGGGGAAAACACCAGGCGACGCCCCGCTCGACGTCAATTCGCGAGAGGGTAGCGTCACGCCAGGTGATTGCATGGCCGATCGCTTCTTGAAAGAGCGGAAGAGTGCCACTGTGCTTGAGCGAGGGGTTGGAAAGAGCACGGGCAAGTTGGTTAGAGAGGATACACCCGCATTTCTTTGAAAGGTGCATGACTACCCGAGTCGATATGGTGTGTATGAGATACTTGAGAGTACCGACTTAGTTGCAATTCGATGTGTCCGTCGTATATTAAGATCCATGGACTTATGGGAAATCTTTGTAACAACCCCTCTGCAAGGTCCATATCCCATCCTGGTAAGACGGGACATGTATACAGTACGGCCCCCCCCCCCCCCCCAACACACACACACACTGGTAGATGCTCGCTCATGCATCTATCGTGGCTGTGCTGCAGGAGAAGGCGCAATCGTGCGGCTCTCTGGACCGTACCCATTGAGTTGACAGGGCATCACGGCAAGTAAAATTCGGATGCCAAGGAGTCGCTTCGTTTCTGATGCAAGACTTACCGCAGGCGCCCCGTCTGACATCAGGCGTTCCAGCCTAATCACGATGCTGTTGAATAACGGAGCTCACGTGTAATCATGTCGTCCGCGGACATGTCCTCTGCTTCCCTGCAAGACTCAACACACCCCGATATCTACCTCGCGCGATTCACGGACAAGCCACACGTCTCTAACGTCGAAGGAGCTGGAGGATCACGGTACACAGCTTCTCATACCCATTTGAACTGACTAGGAATACCTGGCCACCGAAACCGATCCACACACCCTATGCATAATGGTTACAGCGATGTAGGGTCTTCCTGCCGAGCTGCTCGACGCTGTCGTTGGGAATCTGAACACGAGAACAGCTATACACTCCTTTATGCAGACCTGCCATCGTTTATTCGAAGTGACGATTTATCACCTCTATTCCTCCAACGCGGAACATGAGGGTTGCTCAGCCTTACCATGGGCAGCGAAACATGGACGGCATGTAACAATCGCAAAGTATCTTGGCGACTAAAGAACGATCATCCCACCGCTTGCTGCAGTCAAAGACGCTCTAGAGGCCGTGATCATTGCTGGCCATACTGAGACCGCGAAGTTTCTGCTTCACTCAAGGAGCATTGGAAGCGTGCAAGACCGACTTCGTCGCAAGGGCCGTTGATGCTGGCCAATTGTATATCGTTAAACTGTATCTGAATTGTTTCGCGTACCTCGATCATCAATATCGAGACGAGGAAGGGTCGCTTCTACATAGAGCCTCCGCCGCTAGCTGTTTGATCGTTGTGGAATACCTACTCAGTCACGGACTTGTAGACGTCACAGTGCGCTCAAATGAAGGTCTCGATCCCCTACATCGCGGGGTCAGGAGTGATCACAGCGAGATCTCGGCCTTCCTGATCAGTTGCGGCGCCGATGTCATGGCCTTCGACAGCAGAAGTCACACACCTCTTGCGGTATCCTCGTTCGAAAATCATGCCAGCACTGCGCAGCTGTTGTTGGACTATGAAAAAAGGCTTGGAGTGAACAGTCCTCACAAGGAAGAGGCATGGAGAAGGGCCGCCAAAGGTGGCCATATCGCAATGGTCAAACTGCTGGTGCAGCACGAGCAAGCAGGCACAGGCAGTGCGGGAAGCTACCCGGTACTCGCCGAAGCCTTGACCTCTGAGAAACCTAATGCAGCTGCGGTTGCGCATCTTCTCATCATCGCCGGCGCTCTGGCTGGACACCAATCATCGCTTTAGCCAATATAGGTGACTCATCGATCTTGTTGCGCTTGATTGAGCAAGTTGCGGATATCAATCACGGCACGGAATCTGGTGGCTACGCAATTACCCTTGCGGCTCGCAAAGGTCATACACAAGCTTTCAAACTGCTACTAGATCATGGGGCACATCCAAGCCTCATTAAACATGCGAAACACGCGCCGCTATTGGAAGTGGCGGAAAACAACTCCTCCGATATCGCTCGACTACTGTTGGAGAGAGATGCAAACACCGAGGTTTCCTCTTATGGTAAATCGCGGCCTTTGCATGAGGCAGCACACGCTGGCCACCTTGAGATCGTGAGATTACTCATGGACTGTGGTGCCAACTCGCATGCTGTTTCTGAGGTAGACATTGCCAAGGGAGACGTTAACGCAGTATATTGGGCCGCTCGCAGCTGTCAGGCGTCGATTGTGGAAGGCCTCTTAGCTGCTGGCGTTGCCGCCGACTCAACAATTGATCGGAACAGAACTTCTGCGCAGATCGGAGAAGACGGATAATCTGACGACAGGAGCACAGCTTGTGCATTGTGGCAAGTCGCCGGCGGGTACCTCTGGCCAACAGATGTAGGCACTGTATTTCTGCAACTTTGGAAGGCGGAATCTGGTACTTATGAACGCGAGTTTGAGGTTGTGAGGCTTCTTTTAAAATGCGGAGCGAATGTTAATCGTCGTGGGGGAGGTGGTTTGACGGCTCTACATGTAGCTGTCAGGCAAGCCATCCACCTAGGAGAGAAGCCACCCATGGTAGACATGCTGCTAGCGAACGAGGCCGACGTGGACCTGACGGATGAAGATGGATCGACGCCACTTCATTACGCCGCAGCGCCGTCCGAAATAGGGGTTGCTGATGTCATCAAGGCACTCTTGCAGCATGGTGCCGCCATCGACGCCGCAGACAAAAATGGACTCACACCGCTACATATTACAGCCCGGAACGAAGCGCTTGAGGCCTCGAACGATCTCACGGATCACGGGGCAGACTGCTGTGCACTGTCGGTATTACACCGTTGACTAACGATGTCATAAATTCACACCAAGGCATTGTCGAGTTAATGTTGCGGCACAATGGTCCTAGCATTTTGAAAGACGCTCCTGGTTGGGGACCCCTTCGCAGTAGCGCGACACAGTTCGACTCCAGACTGTTTATTACTCAAGCCCCTGGATGAGAACGGCATGAACGTTTCCGCTACGGATAGGATTGGTCGGACGGCCGTTCTACATGCCGTTCTCCAGCAAAATTCCTTATCGACATCCCACTTCGCAAGTCGCCTCGATTCAGACACTAGGTCAACATCGACATCTGACTTGGTTGAGCGTCTTCTATAACATGGTTCTGACATCGAGACTGGATGATATCAGTATGCGAGTCCATTTTTAGCCATCATGCTACGTGACAAGTATATCAACACTGCTAGGCTGCTACTGGATCATGCTGAGAACGTGAATGCGCAAGGACCCGACAAAAATCTGGACACTCCTTTGTACGCTGCTGCACTTCACAATCGTTTCGACGCCGCAAAGCTCTTATTACAAAATGGGGCTCAGAGGGGCCTTGCAGCTCTCGATGGCTAGACGCCACTTCAGATCACAACAAGGAAGGGTCACGATGCCATGGTGGCGCTGCTACTCAGCGCTGGAGCGATCCCTGGCGCCAATGAAGCCAATGCTGAACCGCTTGAACACCTCGAACTTCCGCGCACGTTGTCTCCTTACAATATAAAGCTTCAGAGCGCCCCCCGACATCGGGCGCTGTAGGATTCTCTACAACTGCCATTCAGAATCCAAGCAAGATGTTACGCGGCCATTACTCAATCATTATGGGGACGTCCCCTTGAACACGAAGCCCGGATCTGCACAAGCCAGGTCTTTTGTAGGATTGGTTTCAGAACTTTGATACAGACCTTCCACAATCGCAGAACGGCTTCCCTGCACTTGCTTCACAGCTTTTCTTGTACTGTTCAGCAATGGCTGCAACGTCCGTACTTTGGAGCCTCTCAATTCTTTCTGCAGTGGAGTGAAATGGTCCAGGCAAAGGAGGGTACGCAGCGACAAGCTCCGGTGGGCTGCAATCGACCCCTAGTGACGCGAGAACGAGCGGCGCAATGTGCGCAGCTGAGAGCAAGATTCGAGGCATACCGTGCCCCGCAAAGCCCGCAGCTATATAGTGGCCCTCACGGCCTGGGACAGGACCAACAAATGGGAAAGAGTCCGCACTCGACGTTTGCACTGGGTTGATGTTAGAACGCCTGCCCTCAAAGTTCGCCAAGACGGGAGCGTGTCACCTCCAGTCCAACAACCACCTTCGTCGTCTTGCTTGCCGAACTCTGCGCGGCTCGAGCCTGGCCAATCTCGCACATCCGAGCCGGGCCACGACTTGAAGTACTCCGCTACTCCTTCAATCTGCTGGTCCTCGTCGTCGTTCATTGTGCAGGTTTCTGGCTTGTGGACAGTCACTGGTCTTGCCCCTCCGAGGATGATCATATTGTACGGCGGAGGAAGTTGGAGATGGTAGTTCTGTCTTGAGTATCAGCTCAATGGCCACAGCATGAATGAGACCGTGTCTTACGTTGCATACAGCGTCCCAATGTTGCGCGCCTGTGCGCTTGAGAAAACCTGCTGGCGCCTTGATGGCTGAAACAGGACCTCTCAGAGGGAGTATGAGCTTGCTGAACTCCGGTAAGAGATGTGAAGCCCATCTGTTCGTCGTGTGCACTACTGATTTGGCTCTGATAGTTCCTCGTGCGGTCGTGACTGTGATCCAGCCGTTTACGTCACGCTTTGAGACTTCTGTGACTGGCGTGTGGGCTTGCAGATTGAGATTACCTTCCCGTAGAAGTATACGCAAGAGTGCATGCACAAATTTGTACGGCCATCTGAGATTTTGTCAGACTAAGTCGAATCATCACTCGACGTTGAGGCCACTTACATCTGCCCCGTAGGATGTACGACTGCGGCAAGAGCACCCTTCATCTGCGTGAACTCTTCTGCCTCATGGGCATCATTGATGATTCGGCATGCTTTTACAATGTCGTTGTCGTCGCCCTGGTCTTTGCGCATAGCCTCGAGGGCGCCCTTGAGCCTTGTCCACGCCTCATCCGTCATGGCGGCATCGAAGGTTTCCCCGAACTTGAGGCAGACTTCCTCAGTAATGCTTTCTTCAGCGCAGAGGTTGTCGAATGCTGATAGATGGGCCATCTCGTGCACAATGAGCTCCATGGCGCCACCAGGCCCGAAACGTTCACACCATAGCGGATAGCGAGAGTACACGTGTGGCCTCAATTGACCACCATTCCGTCCAGTGGCAGATCCACAAATATCTCGCGCTTCGAGCAGTGTAATCGCTGGTTCCTTCGGAGAGTTTGCCGTGTACTGGGGTCGCGTCAGAAGATGTGAATCGATGCACAATTTGTAGTCACGGACTTTATGGATCCAATACGCGGTTGCTACGCCAGCATAACCACTCCCAATAATTGCTACATCGGTCTCCTCTGGCAACTTGTTGCTGGAGCGGAAGTTCCGCAACGGCGATTCTGCGGCCTCGATCCAGTAGGACCTGGTAGGGTTTTCGATCGGCAGAACCATGTTGAGGCGCTCAAGACAGGATCTGATTAGATACTAGGCAGATGCAAAGCTGCGCCAGTAATATGTGCAGTTCCATGAGTGCCAAACAGCAGCTTGTCCAAATAATGCCGGCCGGGTAGCTGACACGAAAGCTGGAGATAACGCTCTCCGGTCACCGGCCCGGCTCCGACCGCTCAGACCACGTAGCAACAGCCGTCACGTATCCCACCTACAAGGAATAAGAGGTCGAGCCCGTTGCGTGAGCGCATCGTTTTCGAGATCCCAGCCATCAACTGACAAGATGCCTCAACTCCAGAAACATGTCGTCTTTGACATTGTCGGCACATGCGTGTCGTTCGACGCGTACTACGAGCGCATCGAGTCAGTTCTCGGGGCGAAGCTTCGCCAACACACGATCACAGCACAACACTTTGGCTTCACCTGGCAGACGGCTGCCGAACTGGAGTTTACCTTCCTGTCGATAGCCGAGAGCTACAAGCCCTACAAAGATGTCCTTCGAGGACTCTTCTACCGTACTCTGAGCCTCTGCGGTGTCGCCGATCCTCGGGCTCTGGCCACCGACGAAGAGCGTGAGCAATGCATCGAAGGATACGGCGCTTTGGAGCTACGGACTGGCTGTCGCGAGGCCTTTCAGCTCCTTCGCGATAGCGGTTTCACTGTGTGGTGCTTTACTACCGCGGACGTGCAGCGCGTCAGAGGCTATTTCGAACGTGCTGGTGTTGAAATGCCACTGCAGAACTTTGTCAGCTGCGATGTTGCAGGCGTGGCGAAACCTGCTCTGTCCGCCTACAGATCAGTGTGGGATCGACTGGGAAAGGATGACGTGAAGTGGTTTGCAGCCGCGCACATGTGGGATGTGACAGCCGCGACAAAGGTCGGGTTCCGTGGCGCCTGGAGCGCTGTGTACGAAAAGGAAGCTTGTCTCGATGTCTTTAGTGAATCGAAATTGGAGATCGTGGCTGGAGGTCTTGAAGAGATGGCACAGCAGATTGTAGAAAAGTCAAAATGAACGCAAACCAATCAATTGCACCCCTTTCGGACAACTTGCAAGGAGGAGGAGCTGTCCTTACTGCCTCGTACAAATGTGGACAGGTAAGGGAAGGCAGGGGGCGTTCTGGGTCAACAGGGAGAAAGAGTGGGGGCGATAAGGGATGGAAAGTCACGTGCCGGCTCTGCCACCAGTCATTATGCCCTTATCGCAGCGCTCACACATGCATCAACAAGATCACCAATCCCTCAGTGAGCAGTTCCAGGTTTTTTTCTCTCTACTACTATGAATGCTGAGGATGCAAGGCCTTCCAAAAAAACGCCGTCTGGCTACGCAGGAGCGGCAGCGAGCAGTTCGCGCGTAAGATGCACCCTGCCGAGTGCATAGGATCAACTTCGACTGACACCCGTCGCGTAGTTGCGCAGAGTGTCGCCGCCTGAAGGAAAAATGTGAAGATGGGATACCATGTAGACGCTGTCGTCATCTACGCCGGACCTGCGAGGCCAATACTCTTTCCGCAACGAGTGACAAGCGAGCACGCGCCTTCGCTGGCCCGCGCGAGGACCTCGTGGAACAACTAAGGTGCATGAGCTGTATTCTTAAGTATCACTTTCCCCATTTCGCTCTCGATCTCGATTCTCTCCGCCGTACGTGTGAATCTTTGTCCACACAAAACCCACCCCCTGACCGAAACGAAACGACATTAGCACTGCCCGAGCTGTCTGGGATTGCGAAACCGTCTGATGATGCGCGATTGTCTGAGAATCCACGTATTGAGAATCAAGATTGTACTATTGATTTGATCGACGACACTACAGTCCGTATGTTGTCCTATCCTCTCTTGCCAGCGGCTTCACTTACCAAGCTCCCTCTTGTCATGCAGACTACTCTGGCGAATTCTCACATTGGAACTTTTCCATGCACATCAAGCGCAATGTGGACGAGTTGATGGCGAAATCCAATGTACCAGTACGGAGTACTTCGTGTCCTTCGCTTGTATGTGTGCTCACCTTGTACCGTAGGTTCACACCGCCAGTCGCATACCTGACTTCATCCGAGTTGGAGAGGCTGATCCAAGTTCTGCCTCAATCTTGGAGATTGCAGCTCTTCTTCCGCCTCTTCCTGTGGCCACTTTCCTAATTAACGCATTCTTCAAGCACGCGACGAGCTTTTACTACTTCGTCGATCGCGTCTGGCTTGACGGAGCCCTGGGCCGCATCTACTCAAACACAACCGGACTATGCTCCAAGGATGTCACTACGTCATGTCTAGTACTCATGGTCCTCGCAATCGGAACACAATACGCTCATCTGGAGTCCATGCAGAATCACACCAGACGCAGCACTGACAGCTCATCACACAACGAGACATCGGCCAATTGGGAGCTCGAAGTCGGTGCTGCTTTCTACCGCCAAGTATCGAAGCTCATTTCGGAAATCATCCACTCCGGCTCAGTGCTTAGCGTCCAGGTATTCTTGCTCCTTGGCTTATACTATCTGCCCCTCGATGCTTCTGGACTAGGCTACGTCTACTTGAATCTGGCAATCAAGATCGGCATACAGAACGGTCTGCATCGAGATGTCTCACGCAGTGTCTTCCATGCAGACACAAAGGAGTTCAGGCGGCGCATCTGGTGGACGGCTTACTCTATGGAAAGGTCAGTCCTCATATCCACTGAGCTCTCGTAAATGTCCCACCTACCAACATGGACCGCCAGAAAAATTAGCCTGTATCATGGCCGTCCAATAGCCATCATTCGTTCCGAGATCGACGCAGCCTTACCACAAAGCGCGCATGACAACATAACGAATGGAGATCCTTTCGACCCCACCGGTCTGTTCGAATCGATTGATCTGCTACGTAAAGCAGAAGAGTTTCTCTACGAGATGTGAGTTTGGTTCACAATGTCCGAGACAGAACTCAACATAGATGATCTCAAGCTGACCACTGTTTACTAAGTTCACGGCTTCGAAATCGTGCGAGATCCGAGGCAGGTACGATCTTGGACCGGATCAGGCTCATGAAGGCGAACTTGCACGGATCTTGGTCGCCTCCATGCAACGGTGTGGCGTATGCACCAAACGACGAATGCGTAGAGCAATCGACGACTCGCGCAGATATGCACTCTCGTTTAGAGTGCTGTGTACTTCACATGTTCATCGGACGACCTTTCATTTTTGCTCGCCACCAGAACTACGGAGTTACCACCGCTTCACCTTTCACCGAGGCAACACAAACAAGAGTTATGGAGTCTCAATCAGAGTGGGACTTCTTAGTGCAAGACTGCGTTGTGGCTGCGGAAGAGGCCATCAGAATCTGTCACCGCCTGCAGACTGGGAGCATGGGCCTTGCCAGATCCTCTTATACCGAGTACAGCTCCTGTCGAGCATCACTGCTGGTCCTAATTGCTTACAGCATCTGCCATCGTACAAACAAGTTCTCGGATATCCTGCGAAGAGGCTTGGATGCAATCAGAGAGATGGCCTCCGTCGGTGATTCAGCACGTTCAGAAGTCAGTCTGATCGAGACACTGGAGTCGACTTTGCATCAACTTCACGACTTCGACACATCACCTGATCGCCCTGGAAGTATAACAGCGAATAATCCTGTAGCAGAAGACTACGAGTGCTTCGCTAATTGGTACACGAGGTTGGGCGTCTCCGCAAATGCCCGTGCCGGGTCCTCGATGCACAACGACGCCGATGATCGAGAAGGGAGGATGCAGATCCACGAGACGAGCTCTCAGCCAGGTCTCAACGCAGACATTCCAGCTGTAAGCAGCATTCCAGACAACGTCTCTCTCGACTCTTACCCCTTCGACTTTGACCTGCTCCACATGGATGCAAACGCCGGTTTTCCGACAGCCAACTTCAGCGGGTTTGGTGGCCACGATAGGGGGCTGCTAGAAGATCTCTTCTCGATGCCGAGGTAATGTTGTGTCTATGGACATATAGTGACCTTCACCCAGGATAAGCCCGGATATCTCTCCGAGCCTATGGCTTGCATTGTACCGTGGCTTCCTGATCATGGCTTCGTAAACCGATGTTACAACAATACTCAAGCAGACTCACTGTCTCGAAACCTCTGCCATACCTCCAGGGAAGCATGTGCTATTGGCTCAGCCCACCGGGCTTCAGAGATGCAATATGGCAAAGGGAGATCCACCTCCTCAGTATCACCCTGCAAGACTATGGTGGCCATGGCTTTTGCAGAGAGGAAAATCAGAGGCATGCCGTGGCCGGTGAATCCCGCACACATGTATCGGCCGGCCCTGCCGGGAATCGGTCCAACGTAAGGGAAGCCGTCATTGGAATACCCCATGACTGCGGAGTGGTCAGACAAAACCGAGGCCCACCATTTGGATCCCTGCGAAGATGAGACTTACTGCCTGTCCACATTTCTTCCGTGCGAACACCGCTGTTTTTCCAGCCGAAGAAATGACGTTGCATGTACCCATCGAAGTATCCTCGAGCGCCTTCAATCAGTTTGCTGTCGTCAGCCACATCGAACCATTCGTCAAGGTCCTTGAAGAAGTCTCGCCTTGCACCTCCGAGAACGATGCTACCGTCCGGCCGTGGGATCATGTAGTCGTACTCATGCTCAGAGAACCGCATCAGATAGCTATCTTTTAGCTTTGGTGCGTTCGCCCCAGCCAACCGCGCTACCATGCCTCTCACCGGCACGATCTTGTCTTTCATCTCGGGTAGTAGAGCTGAAGTATAGCCGTTAGTTGCATAGATGACGGCTTTGGTTTTCACAGCACCGCGTGGTGTTTGAACGAACCAACGGCAGTCCTTCGCGTCTTCGTCCGCTGGCAACACACCGGTGACGGGCGTAAACGTTTGCAAGTGTACTCCCTGTGATACCGCTCCTTCTAGCAGATGTACTACCAGCTTGTACGGCCACAGTCGGGCCGCGTTGTATGTCAAGCAAGACACTGCCCCTTTGACACCAGATACCTGTGTCAATGGTTAGCTTCCTCTTATTGAGACCACAGATGGCACGCGAACCCAATGTGCATACCTCTTCAGCTTCAGCACCTGAACGATACTGTATCTCGTTCGCTGTGGAGATACTCGCTTCGACGAGCTTTGCAAGTGTGGCTTTAGTTTGGGCACGACCTGCATCGTAGAAACATACATCATGGACCTTGGTCTCCTCAAAGTCGCAGTCGATACGCTCGCGTTGAACTAAGTGCTTGATCGCGCCGACGTGACGAGCCTCGAAAGAGGCTACATGCTCCGCGACTGCTTTGCCATGGGTATCCAAGACACTGGACGCTCTGTAGATAGGGTCAGGCTTCAAGTGCCCACCTGGGAAAGAACAATTAGACCGCCTTCAGACTTTGGAAACATAGAAATCCCTTACCATTCCTTCCAGTAGCTCCAGAGCAAGCTTCGCGCGCCTCGAGGATGAGTATCGACGGGACTGGTTGATTGCACTGGGCACTTTGTTCCAGAATGTGATGCGCAATGGATGCTCCAGCGTATCCTGCCCCAATAATGACAATATCGGCCGAGGTAGCCAGGTTCTCGGTGGTGCGGTGCGTGTCAATTGGGCCAACTTCGCCTCTCCAAAAAGATGAGACGGCATTTGCAACCGGGAACTTGTCCGCGCTGCATCCAGGGGCGGACATTTCGGCGGACATGTCGGGAGACCTCAGCTCGCGGTGATTCTGCAGAGTGAATGCAATGCCTCACCATCGCGATCCCGGCTTCTTACGAGTAGCGACGCCGCCATGATGGTGCTCATCGGGGATCTGCAGACCGGGCCGGTGACCGGGCCCTGCTCAACGTACTCCGAATGCCGATCGTGAAGCAAGAGTGGGAGTTCGCGCAGTAGACCTTCCCGCTTTAGCAACGGCTAGTCGACCCCGCAGACATGGACTGTGGCCTCCGTATCTGATAGCGCTGCCCTGCAGCCCTGGAGGTGCCCGCAAGACCAGCGTTTACCACTGCGTCCCGCGGCATGTTTCTTATCGCAGATGCGGGGGCTTTGTGAACTATCGATGCTTCCTTTGCGGTAATCAATGCAATGCGATGGAAGACAGGAAGGGGATAAGCTCCAGAGGGAGGGAAGTAGGAGGTGGGTATTGCAGGGGCTGAGGAGTGTGGAGGTGACGAGCGTTCGATCTCGAAGGGTAACGTTAAGAGAGAATGGAACAGAAGTGATGTGTGAAGACGATTCTCCAAGGTCGTTATTATAGGAAGAAGCCCCGTTCTGTTAAAAACAATGCTTGCAAGGGTGTTCAAACGACCGTGGGTGCAGTTGGTACATGATGAAGTGAGAGGTATGCATAAATCCATTTAGGTGCTCCAATCCAAGAGATATATATGTTCGAAGCTACGTTGAGGTACCTACCTTTACTATCGTTTCCTTGTCAAAGAGTGAGATCGCGTAGCAGCAGTTCTTGGGCTGCACACGTACCACCGACGGCGTCCAGCCTTAGCAATGCTTTTCAGAGTGCTCAAGCACACCAGTGTCCTCATTGCAGACGTGTCCCTCCGCGACCGCCTCCGGCACCCTCCTAATCAAAAGGACCATGCTGGGAACAGACAGTGTAAGGACGGCGATGTTGACGTACAACGAAATGACAGCGCCGATGGAGCTCGAAGAGCTTAACCCATAAGAGATGGCCTGGCCCGACACCTCGAAGGCGCGAAACACGCCTCCCGCTCGTGACGAAGTCTCGACCTCGTTCGAGAAGGTACCGAGGATCCAGTACAGAGTCAATTGGATCCAATAGCTCGTGACGAAGATGACGAAGTATGGGATCCATGCTTTGGCCCATCGACCGGTTTGTCTACGTTGTTCAGTCCTGATGTTCTGAGATTTTGAACCTTAACTCACAGTTGGTAGTCGAGAGCCGTCTTAGTACCGATTTGATGCGACTCAATTGTAGCCCAGATGTAGCAAGCGATGTTTGGGATGAGCCACACCAAGAAGGCGATCCAGGCGCGGCGCCTCTGTGACCAGCGTTGCTTGTCCAACAGCCTGCCAAACAAAATTACTGATGGAATCGTGACGCTAGCTGCGGCCTTCAGTGCCTGCATTGAAAGGTGGGATCTTGTTACTCACGGATGAGAAGCGAAGAGAGAGCGCGTGCTCGGACTGAGAAATGCAAGGAGAGGTAGGTACCCATGGTCCCTCCACAAAAGAAGGAGTTGAAGGCTGGAAGGAACACAAGCCAGGTCTGTAGCAGTGTCAGCTGAGTGGTAAGAACTAAGGCCACATGTATAACATACTTTGCTTTGCCTCAAGTAGCTGCCCAAAGCACGGAACTCTTGTTTCCATGTATGCCTCTCGGCGATGAAAACCCTGTTACCGTCGCGGCGTTGTACCTTCGCTGTCTTAGACAGTAACAACGCCCAGATGAGACCAGTGCATTCGAATCCAACAAATATCAGATATGTCGCCCAGGCGACTCCTCCACCCGATGATCGAGACGAGTTCGTGGAGAAGTTGATAGCGCCACCGATCACGCTGCCAGAACTACGCATCGCCGACCAAACACCGAGGTAGAATCCCCTATCTTCTGGTCTTGGGTAAGAAAGCATGGCCGTAGTCTCTGCCACGTAGAGGAAGCCAGCTGTGAAGCCTTTGACACACTGTCGCAGTCAGTCGAGGACTCATCGGAGGTGCCTGTAACGTACGTTTGCTGCCAGGAGGTACCAATCAGTGCGGAACCTTGCATTGACGTAAAATGCGGATCCATCCAGGGGCATGGCAATAGCAGCAATCAAACAAGACCACTTAATGCCGATCTTGTTGATGATGGGGCCTCCGAAGATTGTACTGAAGAAGCTCATAGAGTAGCTAAGCGAGTTTGCGAGATTTGCCAGCCACGGCTTGGACAGCCCGCCGCCTCCAAGGTTGGTGATGGCATCTGACATAGCAGGTCCGACTAGAGAGAGCCTGTAATATGATCAGTTTAAGGCCCCTTAGTAGGAGATTGCTACTCACATTCCAAACAATATCATTTGAAATAGCACGCTCCGGCAGAAAGTGCGAGGGGCGTAGGCCCGAACCTCCTCCACTGACCCAACTGCCACGTCTCCAAGATCGTTGTTCGTAGTGTTAACAACATTGGGATTCTTCGTTTTTGACTCATCCATGTTGAGCGGCTGGATGTGTGCTCCTAGGCTTGAGATGGGATGAAGAACATATAGCTACTGGCAACGCCGCCATACATCGATAGAATGACGTCTCCAGCACATCGACTGACCCAGCATATGAGAGATACTACACCGGAAGAGGTAGTGAGCTTGGTCAGGAGAAGTGCGTTAGTGCCTCTGATTGGCACCGGAGCACGTGAAATGGTTGATGGGCTGGTTGCATTGACATGGCGGATGCATCAGTCTCGGCAAGAGCCGCAAAGATAGAGCGACCCCGCGTTCGCTATGCACGGCGCAACATCGGAGCTGTCGCTGTTGTTTTGATGAAGGTCGATAGGCAGGGTCCGTACAGGCATGCGAATCCCGACCCCACCGGCCCGGTCGACTCTGCTATCTGAAGCAACGATAACTTATCTGCGTATCTACAACCGCTCGATTCGTCATAGTAATCTGTGAGATGATATCACATAGCGGTGCTTGTAACATGAGAGACGCATGAAGGATGTCGAATTGCTCGGTCCTCGAGTAATGAGCAGTCGCGAACTGGTATCCGATATTCCTGGAACCTACTGGTCAGGTCGACTATCCATGTTTTCTATCGATAACGAGCCAACAACAGTGAACATGAGCTTACCAAAAGCACATAGACAAGACCATGGATCGCCCTTGCTCGTCAAACAGAATGCGTGTCTACAGATAATACCTGAGCTTTCTTTACCTGTCAGAAAGCAACAGTGAACGCGTGGTGAGGACCGAAGTTGCTCTGGGGGTGGGGTTGGTCACGAAACAGATGGCTATGGCGTATGCTGGTCAGATTGAAGCCGAGAGAAAGAGATGACTTTGTCGTTGGCTCTAAGTAGAGGCCTCTTGTGGACACTCGCTCAACAGCGGAAGGTTCCCGTCTACAGCGTATCCGGGTGCCAAGCTATGTTGCAACTGCGCTAAATGAATCGAGTACTGCATTGCTGATTTCCAGTTCAAAATACATGGCTGGGACTGGCAGAGTTCAGACCTGCTCAAGTACAAGACTATCCCACAGCCAACCTCGCCACTGAGTACTCCTGGTGACCTTAATGTCCAGCTTGTTGGTCCCGTTCTTAAATGTCTCAGCACCTACAGGGAACTCCAACAATCTCCATTCTCCGTTGCTTGTCGCACCACGATATGTGTCCTGACTATTCAACAGACTCGCGCTAGTGATGTTGCCAATTTTGACACCGTTGAGCAAGATATCGCAACTCGAGCCTTGACTGAAGCCAGCAAGCGAGACGGTCAGCTTGGATGCAACAGCCGCCTTGGGCACAGGAAAGTTGACGCTCCATGTCCCGAGCGCAGACTGCCCAAAGTACCAGTCCTTATCCGTACTGCTGCCAACGGTGTATGTGAGGTTGCCTGGCGCCTTGGAGATACGGCCATGTTCAAAGGGCTTGTTTGCGTCTGCGAGCGCAAAACCATCGCTCTTGCGGTCGAACGCTCCGATTTGAAAAATCCGCCTGCTCTTGTCCGTGACCTTCCAGTTCAAGTCCTTCAGATTGGTCGTGTCACCCTTGCGGATCTCGACATTGTTCTGTGTGAAGTTGGTAATGACGTCGCGGATGGCACCGCCATTGCCCCACGCTTGCAACGCGTAGGATCCAGTACGAACGTCCTTGAAAGAGAACTTGCCGTTCTCGTCCGCGTACGAGGTGTAGTAAAAGTCCTTGCCCTGGTCAAGCGTGGAGATGGTGGAGTTGTTGTTGTCGCCGAGGAAAACGGCGGCGCCAGCAGCAGGACGGCCGTCACTGAGAAGCAGGCGGCCCTGGACCTTGCCTCGCGACTGGTATGCCTTGTCGTTGTACCACTTGTAGGGCCACTTGTTCTCTTCCTGTGCAGCGCGCGATGCAGCATCCTTCTTGGACCCATCATTCAAGTACCAGAGCCAAGGACCCCAGACCTTTCCGTCGGCGAAGGCGTCACGGGAGACGGCTTGATAATGGGTTCCGTGTATCATGTTGAGCTGGACAGCGTCGCCTGTCTGGGATTCGCGGTGGACCTGTGGCTGTCAGTTGACGTCCCCAACACATGGTCAGAACACTTACGAAGAGTTCCTGCTTCAAATGGTCGCCATTGAAGTAATCTTTGCCTGGATTCAGGTACCAGCTGCCAACCTCCTCGCCGTAGACACCGTGGAAGTCGTTGTCGCGGACATTGCTACTCCAATCATACTTGGTCAGGAACGTGCCGTCAGGCTTCTGCCACGTCTCGTCCTGTACCTTTGTGGAGATGGCGTATTCGGCAAGTGCTGGCAGAGGACCATCCCTGACGTTCGTGCGCGCGTTGGTGAAAGAGACATTGTCGAGGCGCCAGAGCGTCCGGAACTCGCCTAATGTAGGAAGGGCGTGGTTGACGAAGTACTGGTACGATCCGTGGAGCCCGTCATAGATAACCCAGTGGAAATCGCCCTCGTCTGCCACGAACTTGATGTTGATCCAGTCGGTGCCCTTGTCGACGACGGATGCAGAGAGCCACTTGAGGTCAGACGCAGCGCCATCTGATGTATCGATGAGCATTGAATAACAAGCTGTGCAAACAAGACTTACTGTAGCTTACGTAGTGACCAACGGCCTGTCCTACACGGTCCTTGCCCTTGTACCAAAGCTTGTTGGCGTACTGGAGGTTCTGGGTGACGTTCCAAACATCGTTGCCAATGACCCAGGTCGAATTGCCGACCTCTTTGAAGAAGCTCTTAGGCTGCTTGGCGCGTTCCTCGAGAGGTGCAGCAAAGGTTGAGCTGGCAAGAGCAGTCAGACTGAGGAGCTTGATGACACCCATTGTGATTGCGAAGGCTGAGGAGCGCTTGGCGGTCAACAATCAACAGAGACATATTTATCATCGTACTGCTGTGCAATGATGTGCCTGGTCGTGAATCGCGTATGCAGGGTTTCGGTCATGAATACCCCGAGCATCTGGTCAGGCAACGCGGGGCCCCGCAACATTTAGCCAGGCGAACATTTGTTCCTGCAATCGGAGCATTGGCAATTCGTGGCGTCTCGTTGCGGCGACAATCTCTTGTCAGGAACGGGAAGGTGCTCAGATGAAGATGGCAAAGCTGCCTTGCTGACGGAGCTTGGTGAAATTGGACTTGACGCACTGATGACCGTCACGTGCCGAGCTGCGGAGATGGACTGGAGTAGGAAGGCCCGAGTCGAACGAGATACCGTTAGTCTGGATTGTCTTCGGTGTCTTGGTTGTCCATGAGCCCGGTCGTCGGTGACAAGACGGCAACCGCAATGTTTTAGCAGGAGAAAGCATATCGCACGCACGAGAGGGGCCGCTGCTGCCTAGGTAGAATGCCGTGCATTCTAGTAGCTGGATAATTGCGCAAATAGCGTGCTCTCGATGAGTGTGACACGTGCGTTGGTAATTACGATGCGTGGGTCGTGTGTCGTTAAGATGAAGATGTGAATTAGATGAAGCTGTGGGGAAGGTGCACAAAACCAGCTAGCGCGTTGCCGGTTCAGTTGCAGAACAGAACTCGCGTCATCGATGCATTGCTGCCGCGATGTCTGCTGCACAGCGGTTTCATGAATCTCAAACTCTTTTTCAACGCCCTACCTTATGCTCTCATACATCCTGTTGAGACTAGATCTCGTCTACTGCCAGGCAGTCTCCTTCCATCGGCAGACACTTCGTCCTCAATATCTCCAGCGCTTGCTTGGAGACAGCTCTGGCACACACAATCCTTCTTGGGGGCTTTCTTGGAGCGCTTCGATCCTTGAATCTTCTCGTTATCGCGCTTCTTCGAGGACACCCCAGCAGTCGAGGCCGTTAGT
The DNA here is from genome assembly GCA_030271015.1 of Didymella glomerata. Classification (NCBI taxonomy): domain Eukaryota; kingdom Fungi; phylum Ascomycota; class Dothideomycetes; order Pleosporales; family Didymellaceae; genus Didymella; species Didymella glomerata. The sequence goes on from JAJOHN010000020.1 coordinate 873,373, forward strand.
GCTCCCTTTTGCGCTTTGACCGAGAACATCATCAGATGCTTCGTTGGTAGTGCCTGTTATGGTGTTAGTATTTGTCAAATTCCAGTCGAATGATCCGAAGAATGGTACCTCTGGCTGCGTGAGTATTGGCACGGGCTGAGGTGGACGGTCGAGGATGATTGTGCGAAACAGCGTGATCCACTGCTCGACATCCGGGAACCATTTCGTATTGACCATACCTTTAGTGTACCACGACTTCTCTATGGTCTTCAGGTTCTGCAGGTAATCTGGCGGTACAGCCCGCTCGACAACCCTGCGGACATGTCCTGCTACTTCGCCGTTGGACTCAATACCCCTCGCTGGGTCAGAGCGGAGTCGAGGCTCGAAGCAGAGCAGAGCAATCAGCACGGGCGGAAAGAGCCCGCCGAAAGATAAAGCCACTCGCTCGGCAACCTTGACCTGACCATCTGAGATTGCCGTGGGTTTGCCCTGGAAGATCTTTGCGCGCCACTCCGCACCGAACACAAGATCTTCTTCCTTTCCCTCTCGATACGCGCCCAGTAGCTCAGAGCACAGTGAGTAGAGGCCGAACAACTTGAGATATTCAAATGGAACCGCCCGGTAGCCTCGACCACGTATAGGACCGTATGCGAGATACTCTTCGTTGCCTCTGTTCAACAATACTTGGCAGTGTCACACTCGCAGGTTCTCGATACGATCTATGCCCATCACTGCTATGTGAGGATTGTGTTCTTTGGGCATTGCATTGGCATAACAGATAACAAGATGGAGCGACATCGCCACGCTTATCGCTCCACCTCTACGACTCACTCGTGAGCTCGCGAAGCAAGGAGCCAAAGCCATGATCCGTGAACTTGCTCTCGAGATCAGGAACCAGCCTGTACAACCTGTGCGCCTTCATGCTCTTGTAGCTGACCGCAACATATTCTGGGCCGTGAACATGCCCGTACGCAAGGTACTCATGAGTACCGTAGTCCAAGAGATGTGGCCAGTGAAATGCGATCACCTTGGCATCGGTCTTTTGTAGATCTACAAGAGGGACGTGAGCGTTGTCTGCAGGCCCCTTCGATTTCGCGGATCGCAGAGCCAGGTGAATCGACGATGCCCAAGAGGTGAGGCCACATTTGATACCCATGTGTCGTCTGAAGTGGTTGGCAGCCAGATAATATAGCTCGCTTCGGGCATCTCGTGAAACGGCTTTAGCGGCTCGTTGTCTATGAAGCCACGAGGCACGATCTCATCCGTGTCGTTGGTCATGCAGCTCGGTCCGCCGTCACTTGGGTCTGAGTAGACTCGGAACAGGAGCCGAGGAGCGTGTTTGGAGCGTGTTTGCGAAGGCCTGGAAGTTGCTGGTCAGCTTACACGTGGTCACTCAGAGCGCTGCTCCACTTTTGAACTCGACCTTCTGCTCGCCTGAGATCGGCGCCTCGTTGGAGCTGGACAATATCATTCCCATCGACCAAGCCCACCAAAACCTCAAGTAGGAAGCGCGCCCTAATGTTTCAATGTATGATGAAACAAGTCACGGTGGCGGCGAGCTATCAATCTCGCAGAAATCTCGCAGAAGTTCAAGAGATTGGCGATGTGGTGTGTGATACAGGTGAAGGCAAGCCATTCGCCAAGCGCCAGTTGCGGTGTCTGCACTGCATTCGCAGCCCGTGGATTAGGGTCGCGAAAATTTCTGAAGTCTTTGTGCATGAGGTTCGCGGTACGTCCGGTGCAGCGATTGCGGTTGTGGAATTGGTTGCGTACAAGGACCCGCCACCGCTCTCACTCAACCAGGCGCGGTACAGATAACGTGGAAGATGGTTGTTTCGAAGCTCTGCGACACAGCAATGTCAGTAAACTCAAACTAGGTTGAGGGTTCAATAACTTGACTGACTTTCGAAATGCGCTCTCCGTCTATTGGTCAGTGGCTCGTCATTCATTCGAAGTGGTTGCGCAGTCGTCATGGTTTGTCAAGGTTTCGCTTTTGTCTTCAGATAAACAGCCAGTATCACGCTCGCAATATCGTGACGAGTCTGTCCAAGATCGACAGGCGCCGGTTGGATCGGCCCGGGGCTGCCTGCGTTTGACGCTTGGCGCCATGAAGGTGAAGGACAGCAGCACTCCGGATAGAGCTTCTGGAAGCATCCCAGACGAATGCATCTCACGAACTTCTTACGATGTCATGAAGACGACTCTTCGCCTCGTTTGAGCCTCTTCTCACAGATCTTGGCGACGATTACTTCCGTCATTCGTAAGTATCCTTGTGAGATCTGCTCAATTCCTCTCTGTATACTACGATATTAACGGCATGAGGCTATAGTAGCGGCGAACCTGAAGTCCAAGACTCGGGTGATTTCTCTGATTGCATTCGATATGTACGTTCCTACCTACTCTCTTTTGTCCAAAACCAGATCTTGATCCGATCTTCTCGTGCTGTACAACGCGCTTCAATCAGACCAAAAGACTTATCTATGGTCTTCTCAAGACCACGCGCTTGGTGGTGCAACAATCCGCCTTTTTGACTTCGTTTTCAGCCTTCTTCGCTGGCATCTTCATCATACTTTTCAAGCAAAAGACGCCATCGAGCTATGGACCGACAACACTCCCAACGCCAAAGACGGCGCCGATGAGTTTTTGCAGTATCGGCCTCTTCTTCTTGAGCGGGAGGACCGCGATCAGGACAACAACTGCATCATTCATATGCCAGCGCTGCCCAGCCCGGCGACAGCGCGCCCCACGATGAACATTGATGAGGTAGCAGCAGCGCCGCAAACGGCAGACCCGACCTCAAAAACTATTACGGCGAGTCGAAGGTCTCAGTAGGCAGGGCATTGACGAGAGGGTGTATAGGCGACCCCAGAAAAGTCGGAAAGCACACAGCGTGAGCATATAATCACTCAAGGAGTCGAGGCAGTTCGTAATGACTGGAATAGCCGGAACAAGAATGGTCTTGTCCTGTTGTTGTGCTGTGTCCGCACCTTTTGTGCTTGTGAGAGCTTCCAGGCCGACATGCGAGTGCAATCAAGAACATCGCGAATGTACAGGCTTGATGACATCAGACAACTCGTCCGATTTGATAGGCTGATCAGTGGCGTTTTGGGCGTCTTTGAGGGGCATGATGTTATTTGTACAGGACAGAGGTCGAAATGGAGGAAGATTGATGATGCACATTCGCAACAAATCGTGTCATATTTAGGCGGGCGACTTCCTGAATAACCTGCCTGAATCCTGACCCGAGCAACCATGTTTCGACTCCCCAAAACCCTCTATCATGGTTTTCGGGCGCGAGATGTTATGGTGTTAGAGTTCTCGGATCCGGAAACTTCGCGAACGGGAGCGGGCCAATCACGTACTCTGGTATAAGATACCGCTGATCGCGGCCTCCACTCCGCGGGTCCTGTATGGACACCCACCATTGTGTTCAATCGTCAGTAGCTCGCAACTGTTGATTGCTGCACTAGGATCCACATTCAGTCTTCCAGTATTGCAGTGTCAGCATCCTTCCCAGGCGCCGCATTGGTGGCGATTGTGTCGATCAGAGGTTGACGGTTCCTGCGCGTTGTCGAAACTGGCCTTAGAGGCCGCAGGAGCATGCAGGGAGAGTCAAAAGCCGATCACAGCGTATGGCCCAGCCAAAGAGCTTGTTCCACACGAGTATAATTGTCATCGTACTGTGATGACCGAAGATGTCTTGTGTCGATGCGGTGATCTGAGCTTGATCTGAGCTTAGTGGAGCCGTCCAGAATATAAGTCAATGGTGTTCGAGCGAGCAAACTACGGAAGATCAGCAAAATTGAGACTTTGTGTTGCAGTGGGACTTACCTTCGTCTTCTTCACCAGCTTCCAGATGATGATAGGTATGATGAAGATAGGAATGCCGATGTACGATGCAATGAAGTTTGCAGTGCTCCAGTTGCCTTTCAGAAATACAGGGAATCCAGCGACGAGGGTAATGATCGTGGCGCCAATGAATCCATACCATGCCGTGAAAGGCTGGAAAGGGCTCTTCCACGGCAAGGTGTCGCGACTGACGTTCTGAGCCTTCATCGCTGCATGGAAGCGTATGTAGCAGAAACACAGCGTTGCCCAGGCAATCAGTCCAGCGACAGTGCTCAGATTCACCAGCCAAGTGAATGCTTGCGATGCGCCACCGGACCCGAGACTCAGATATGCGAGGGGCCCAAAGAGCCAAGCGGTGACGACCGCGACGTACGGGACGCCGTTCTTCCATGTGCGACCGAAGAATTGCGGCAGCTGGTGATCTGTGGTCATTGCCACGATCATGCGTGATCCGACCCAGCAGTACGAGTTTCCCGCGGACCATGCCGAAACGAGAATGCACGCGTTGACGATGGAAGGCAGAGCACTAATGCCAGCCTCCTTGATTGCGATGACCCAGGGCGAAGATTTAGCGTTTCCAGTGCCAGATACGAGATCAGGGTTGGTGGGATCGACGATCAATCCAATAAGTAAGGCCCCAAGGATATAGAACAATGCAATGCGGTAGGTGACGTTGGTCGCAGATCGCGGGATAGCTTTGTGAGGGTTAACACTCTCAGCTGCTGTGATTACAACGACTTCGACACCAATGAAGGAGAAAGAAGCATTGATAAACGCAGCCAAGAAGCCCAAGAAGTGTCCAGTCGATCCAGTTATGCCGTTGTAGTCGACCCAGGCACCAGGATTGTGCCAGTAGCGGAAACCTGTGGTCTGTCCGTTCGGTCCTCCGCCGGATGTGATCACAATGGAGACGATAACAAGACCTAGAAAGCAAGCAACCTTGATCGTCCCTGCTACGACTTCAGACTCGCCGAACCAGCGCACACTCAGCAAATTGATCCCAAGAATGAGCACTAGACTGATACTGATGACGACGGCAGGGGTCATGTCGGTCCAGTAGCTGACGAGGATGGCTGATGCTGATGCCTCGGCCGCGATGGATATGGTGTAGCAATAACCGTAACTGATAGCCAGGGAGAAGCCGACTGCGGGATCAATAAAACGTGTTGCGAAGTGAGGGAACGATCCAGCTGTTGGAATCTGTTCATTGTCAGCACCATACATCGACAAACCAAGGGTTTACTGACGACTGTGGCCAGCTCTGCAACGCTCTGCATGACACACCATAAAACACTGCCGACAATAATGTAGGCGAGTAAAAGCCCTGCCGGTCCAGCATTTGCGTACGCAGAACCAGTTCCAATGAAAAGACCGGTGCCAATGCCCGAGCAGAAGCCAATCATAGTAACATGGTAGTCCTGCAGGCGGCGCTGCGTGGCACCGTGACCGCCAACATTGAGTACCGGCTCGAGGATGGGCTTGTCGTCTGGAGAGTACGGATCCGGTTGAGCCGCATACTCGATGTCTTGGTCGTACTTCGACATCTTGCTCCGCGAATAAGAAGGGTAAACGTGGGGAAGCGGAGGCGCGGGTGATGGTGACTTCCTAGTCATCAAAGCTCTCTTTATTAAAAGAATGCGCGATTACTTCCGTTGGTCGGAGAAGTTTCTTCATGGCCAACAAGAGCACGTCATCTCCAGAACGCGAGCCTGGACCATCGCGCGAATCTACACTACGAACTCCACAGATCGTAGGGCTGAGCGGCATCTCGGGAACAGGCGAGTGTACCTTTGGTGGGGCCAGGGAAACTGCAGGTGATCTTGGCGCAGACGTCTTTGACATGCATCGCGATAGCAGGCCTCGAGTTGAACCTGCTAAAAGTCGACGTCCGGCAGTTGCTCGTTGATCGTGAATGGTACTTTCTCGGCGGTATTCGCGTTGTTCGGCACCAACAAAGAAGAAAATTCGAAGCTAACTGCATTTGTCCCAAGCTTGTAACGGGTGTGGATTTTTTCGTTAGGCTACGATCGATGTACCTGCAAAGCCTCGGTTCTTACACAATATAGTGACTTGATCGCGCTGATGCGGCTTCTATCGTACAATCACGTTTGCGACGGCAACTGCAAATGGGTAATCTTAGCTGTTTTGAACTCCCAATGAATGACGTCATGACCATGAAGTCTAATTGCTGTGAGTTACATTGCAGCTGCAATCGATCGTTGACAAAAGCATTGCTGAGTTGCGAAGCAAGTACTGGAGTGCGAGGAGGTGGGGCACCTACGCAGGACATCATGACTGACATCTGCGAACGCGATCGCCAGCAGAAGAGGGTATGTGAACCTGAGAATGCGAGGATCATGTCGATAGATCTTCTTCTCAATCAAGCTCCAGAGGCAAACCACCTGTCGATCGCTGCCTTCAGTTCTGCCCCGCGCACAGGTCGGCCAATGCAGTCGTTCATTCCAGCTTCCCAGCACCTGTCTCGGTCACTTTGCAGAGCGCTTGCTGTGAGCGCTATAATAGGAAGTGCGCGTGTCTTCTCATCGAAGGCCTCTGCGTCAGTCCGTATTCTGTGTGTCGCCTCGTAGCCGTCGACGACTGGCATCATGCAATCCATGAACACCAGGTCTGGTCGAGGGTTCCCCGAGGACTTGTTGAGATAGTCGCAGGCTTCTTGGCCGTCACAAGCCACCGCCACATCATACCCAAACTTTGTCATGTAAAGCGAGTTGACCTTGCGATTGATTGGATTATCATCAACAATGAATATCAAGCGCTTTGGCGCAATAGTCGACGGGGCTCCTGGTATGGATTCTTGCCGTTCTCTGACACCTTGCGACAGATTTCCCTCCGACTCGAAGGGAACGTGCTCGACATTGTTCTCTCCGGTTGCGGAGTCTGTCGAGAAAGTTCTTGAGAAATGCCGGGCGTCTTTGCTTGAATTCTGACGAGTAAAGGGAACGCTGCACGTCACCGTGGTGCCCTGGTCTGGTGTAGACTTCAAAGAAATCTCTCCGCCCATCAGTCTTGTCAGATCACGACAGATGGTGAGTCCCAAACCCGTGCCGCCGTATATCCTGGCCGTCGAAGTATCTGCTTGGCTGAAAGGATTGAAGAGCTTCCCGATGGCTTCTTCGCTAATCCCAATCCCGGTGTCCTGAACAATGAAGTGCACTTTGATAGTTGCAGTGTCCGCTTTGGGAACACCGTTGACCCTTAGGCGAACCCTTCCTTGTTTCGTAAACTTGAGGCTGTTGCCAAGAAGATTTGTCAGAATCTGTCGAATCCGACTCGGGTCGCCCAATAGAAGGTCCTTGGTTTCAATGTCGCAACCCCATTCCAGAGCGATCTTCTTCTCATCTGCTTGGAATTGTAAGGGAACGAGCGTATCGCGTATTACCTGGTTGAGGGAGAATGGAATCGACTCGATGGCCATCTTGCCAGAGTCCAATTTGCTCAGATCCAAGATGTCGTTCACCAGGTGTAACAGAAACCGGGCCGTTTCATGGATGTCTTTGGCAAGGTCCCTTGGTTCCCTGTCCAATGTACAAGTCTGAAGATGTTCGCTGAGACCAATAATGCCCGAGATGGGTGTCCGAATCTCGTGTGACATCTATTCCACGTTTTAGATCAATGACATGACTGACGAGATGGAAAACTTACGTTGGCAAGGAACCGACTTTTTAGGTCATTCGCCTCGTTCGCCGCCTTTTCGTTCGCCGCCAACTTCTCGTTCTCCAGGATCAATGCCGCTTGATTTTTCTCATCCGTGATCTCAAACGTTAAAGCCAATGCAGCTCGGACAGCGGGCCTCGTGGTGCCATCAGCATCAACTGGAGTCGAGGAAGCCCGTTCTGCCACAAACATTGTGCGGAACCAGCGGTTACCTTCCCTGTGCTCGACAACAGAGCTAGATCCAGACCCGTACAATATGGCCTCGAGTGCTGAGCCCAGTCTTCCTCTCTCTTGGCTCGGAGTGGATTCTGCAGAATATGTCTCAGAAACCCCCATTTTCTCCTCGAAAGAGGTGCTAGACGGCTTTGCGAGATCGACAGGAAGCCAGTGCAATCCTCCCTCTCGTAGATAGACCTCGCCATATTTGTCAACACCCCAGAGCATAACGTCAGAATTTGAGAATAGCGCAATCATCGACTGTCTCTTTCTTTCGGCTTCTTGGCGTGCCATGACCCATTCATCGATGTCCATCATGGACGTATACCATCGCAGAATCTTGCCAGTAGCATCGCGTTGAGGCTGCGCACGGATCAGGAACCAGAAATATTTCCCAGTCGACGCTCTCCTGAAGCGTGCCTCGGTGGACCACTGAGACAGCTCTTTGCTGAGAACCTCCATCCAAGATGACTGCGTCCTTTCGACGTCTTCAGGATGCATTGCTATTGTCCACGCCGCTCCGAGGCTCTCTTCTTTGGTTAGTCCAGAAAAGCGGTACCATGACTTCGAAAAGTGTGTTACGAGTCCGTCGGTTGAACATGTCGCCATGATGTAAGGAATGAGTGAGGCTGTGATCTCTGCTGAGGCTGAGTCCGACTCTGTTGAGCTTTTGCCTGTAGTACATATCGGACAGGCAGATGGTGGGTGGGAGGTATCGTCGTGGCAATCGGCGTGCTTCATAGCCAGTGGCACTGCGTTGTCCGGCTGCCGATGCTGGTATGGCCTATCCAGGGTGATAAGGAAGACTCCTGCATATCTGCACCAGTACACATTGGCTCTTGCATGGATTGACGCGTTTGATTTCGGCCCTGGCATAGTGAGGTTGAAGCCGCTTCGCAGCGGCAGCGCTCCGGTGTAGTATACATCGCACTCTATTGCGGATGATAGTTCGGCCTCGCGATCCCAGAAGTCCTCGGTGGTTTGAGGGCCATGATCTCCAAAAGCAACATGTGTATTGCTGTGGTCGCCCTTGCAATCGTGAGAATGAAAGTTGCGATGCGCGGCATTGAGAACATCAACCCAGGTCCACGTTGTAGGTAAGCGAAGGCCGAGTTGTAGAATCAGTCCACTGTCAGAGATGGGCGTCCCAATTAGCGAATCTGCGGTTCGCGAGGCCGAAAAGTTCGAGGGCTGAAGCGGCAAGAATCGTAGAAGTCGTGAAATGCTGTCATTTGCAGCGAGGATTGTACCAGAGGGATCAAGCACCAGTGCAGGCTTTTGCTGGTGCTCAAGTAATGCCTGCACCTCCTCGTCGTGCTCCGGCATCGTGACATACCCAGGGAGCGTCGCGATGTTGCGGGCGGCCCATCTGATTGATTGTCAGAGCTTTGACGTCAGTGAGGGTCGAGCGCCACAGAAGAAAAGACTAGACCAGGAATGTTAGACATCTCGTCCGCATTCGACTTCGCTGCCGCCTCCAGGGAACGTCAGTCTGCAGGTTCGAGACGTCGGGAACGGTGGCGTTAGCATTACGTCGCTCGATTGGGGAAGGGGCAAGACCCTCCGCGGGCCGAGGTTCTTCCTAGCGGCTTCTTGTCTTCCTGTGTTTCGTGGTCTGTAGCACTGTGAAGCAAGTACTTTGTCTGATTTAAAACATGGATGACAATCAGCAACTGTGACACGTCGTGATCGTTTAGGGATCAAGCTTTCTATGGTAGTTGTTGCGAAGACTAAGACGTCGAATTCGGCCCGCGCGGACCACGATGGACGCACCGCAGTTAACCACCAACCGCTCAGTCACGATCGGTCTGCAATGCTCCTTCTTTCGTGTCCAGGAGGGGCTGTCAGCTCAAAGACTCATCCAGTGTGACATGATACACGGAGCCACTGACGGACTCCCCTACAGCTGTCTATCATACCTCTGAGGCTCTTCTTTGCCAGCGCGGGTGATCTTGGTCAATGAAGGGACGTGCGAGGTGCGCCAGAATGTCTACGACTTCCTCGCAAACATCCAAGCAAGAGCAGGGATGTCAAATCTAGGCCCTTACTGGATAGATGCTATATGCATCGAGCAGACGAACATCGCTGAACGCAATCAGCAGGTCGCCCAGATGGGCGACATCTATTCTAGAGCATGATACGTCTATCTATGGCCTGGCAAGCTCCGAATCTTGCATGATTTTGCCACAATCCGTCGAACACATGGGAACGAGCACGACGTCATCAATTTAACAGCACCGGATCACACCAGGATCTCAGTACAGGTCCTTTACCTTCTCGCCAGACTCGACGATGCGAGGTTCTAAAAGCTTGCATTCTCAAACAAGGATGACGTTCAGGTCGCGGAGAACAAAAGCGTACTCGAGCTTCTGCGAGACTTCGCTGGCAAGAGGTGCAGCGTCTCTAGGGACCACTTCTACCCCGTTTTCACGTTGGGTGTAGAGCGAGCGGATCTGATCGTGGACGACTTTCCGAAGGAGCTCGACCTTGTATACAACGTTTTGGAGACGCTCAGAAACAAAACTTGCATATGCTCGTTGATGCTGGCCCTCAAGACCCTTGCGCACGAGGTTGCGTCCGAAAAGGAGGATGTGAGTAAACCCTTCCTCGAGTTTGACTTCATTGGTTTAGATTTGATTTGATTCGATTCAGTTGGCGTCGTGGGAGGCGAAGACAACCTAACGTGTGAGCGATTCAGTGGGGGTCTATCCCTCATGTGATCTGTCGACGCTTGGTAAACGCCCCGAGAGCGTCTAGCGGCAAGACTATGATTCAAAGCAATGTGAAAGGGACTTTTCCATGCTAGCGCCAGAAATGGATTATCCTGAACGGACGATCCCACTGTCAGAAGAACTGTGGGATATACCTCATTACCACTCTGACAAAACACATTGACAAACTCAATATATTCGCGGATAAGGTTTCAGTGCGGAACTTGGGAATGAATGTTTCACGTACACGGTTCGATTTGCCTTCTGGACGCTCGAACGCTGTATCAAAGCCCTGACCACGCTGATCTTGGTTTCACGGGCGAGGCGAGAGATGGGCTATGCCTTAAGATACAGAATGAAGGACACGAAGCTGCGTGCGCTTGCTGAAATGAGACAGAGTGAGCGTATGGCTTACGACTATCACAAGCCTAATGACTGCGATGCGAATGAGTTAAAGAGATGCATGTTGGTCGTGGCCCTTAAGAACTTGAGAGAAGTTGACGCTGAGTCAGCTCTTATGATTCCATGTGGGGAAATGTCTGCTATACTGCATCTGCCCAATGTGTTAAGGCTGCAAGCACAAAAGAGATGGTGGTCACGAAGGTCTCCCCTGTGGAAGGTGCCAGGAGCATTGTGAGGGCAATTGAGGACCTGGAAAGCCTGCATCAGGATCGTGCGACTGCTCGATGACGCCGATTCCATCTCCCGCAATCCATCAACTCTTGCTCAAGGACTGACATCGTAATCTTACCACGCGCCTCTGGGTCTATTCGCACAATCTGAGGTGGTGGTAACTTCTTGGGTAGACGTCACGAGAAGCGTCTTCGCCCAGCCAGCAGTCAAGGTGGCCGTAGCCCTGTACCATAACTCGATCGTACTTTCCGTTGGGGAACATCTGTCTGAACATGTCGAAGCTCTCCTTGGTGGCATTTGGCTTCCAGACTGCGTTGTCACCTCCGCTGAGGAAGCAGATCCTAAGACCTGCTAGTCGCTGCATGTTATCTGGTGTTACCACATCGGCAAAGTTGGGCAGATCGCTTCGGATATGGTGCGAAGGTGTGGCACCCATGCGAGAAAGATGGGTCAGGGAGTTCATGTAGATACCATCGAAGTATTGGTCAAGCCTGGCATGCGTCACGCGGTTGAGATTGGCATGGTTCCAGCAGCGGCCGAAGGGCAGATCACAGCGATGGCAGCTTGCGGAGTTACAGATTTCCTCTCGACTTCCTATTGGGTAAAATCGCAATAGTTGATTGAGTCCGTACTGGATCCACGGCACCGATGTCGACGAACGGCATGAGAACCAGTCTCCAGCTAAGGCCTAAGGCTCAGAGATTAGCGCTTGTGTCCCATGAAGAAAAGAGGACTTACTCTGTACGCTTCGATGAGGATCTGATGATTTGCTTTGAAGTTGTTGTCCGTGCTGTAGATCAGATCTGTAAAGACTTGACTGCACGTCATGCCACAAAGCCAATCGGCTTCAAGGTCGCCCTGCAGCAATGCAGTCGCTGTTGCAATGCTACCCAGATAGTGCACGATTGCATACACCTTCCTGTTGTCTTCCCGCGCCCTAACGTGTTCCAAGGCAGCTTTGACATCAAGTCGTGCCTCGAAAACAGTCCAGCCATCTTTCGCTTCGGCGCTGATGCCAAAGCGAAGAACAGGTACATAGCAGCGATAACCTTGGGAAGTGAGGTAGTCCATTGTGTTTACTGATACGGTCCGAAGCGAGAAAGTCTGATGGTCGACAGACGCGCCAGGAATCAACACAATCGGAGTCTCCTTCGGTGGCATAAGTGGTGAATGGCTCCCAGGTCTTCATGCAGAACTCAATACCGTCGGCGGATTGAACGCGGGTCTCGCTCGGTCTGGCCTTCTCCCAATTCCCAGAGTAGTCTTGTGTCGATGCAGCGTAATGCAGCGCTCTAAATGGACTGAAGACATACGGCATCAATTGGCGCGCGAAAAAGCTCGCAAAGCTGGCCTTCACGCAATTCCGCTGCATAAAGCTGAGTCCCGAACTGCATCGCAGAGACATGAGCTCGGAGACGAAATCCCTTAGCGACAGCCGCAAGATGCCCTTAGCCATCTGCGTACCGTCTCTCTGGGATATCGTAGTGAACAGAGTCGTCGTTGCAGTCCAAGCCCGGATTAACGAGAGAGTAATGCGCGAGTCGATCCTCTTATAACCATGCATGCTGTACTTCCTGCCGTCAATACCCAACAGCTCCAGATTATAGATCAATATGACAGCATCGGAAACAATTCCATCGGTCACGAAGAGATCGACATGGCCTTGTGTGATGATAAACGGGTCTCTAGACAAGGCGCTGAAAGACACCGTGCCAGTCGCACATCTTTTGTAAGACCATCCTTCCGAGCGATAGAGCGCGAGTCCCATGTCCGCTTGTGCAGAGCTGGACAACACTTTGGCAGCCTTGAACGCGGTCCTGAAACTGCACTCGGCACTGGTGACCTGTAGAAATCCTTGCAGGATTTCATCAAACTTGAGGGCGCCGTCGCGTTCAATCATGAACGCGAAGTGTTTCCTGACGTACTCACAACTGGGGCGGTACAGGTTGTGACCTAAATGGTCTGCTCGTTATGACGCTCGTCCACGATCCAGCCCCGTTTGCGGATGAGTAAGTCGCAACATCGCTCAGCTATGGCAGTGATCATCGCACACGGATTTACGCCTGCTGACGTTAATCGACTGGCTTCCCGCACAGTGTTGTTGCTTACCCGGTGATGTTGGTATTATCGAGGCATCGACGCAAACGACACCTCCGTGCACTGTCGCGTCCGACCCAGAGAACAAATATCCCATGTAGCGGACGCTGAAAGGTAGCGAGAAAATACGCTTGATAGTCGCTTCCAACGCGGCAGTCTTGCAGTCTTTGTGACGCAACCATGTAAACGTGAGCGCTGAGTTTGGTCACGTCACGGCGAGCACGGTCAATCCTGAAGTGGCTGAATTCGCAAGATAACAAAAGCAAGGAGAGGAACTTGAAAGCAGGCGCGAGGAAACCAGAAGACTTTGAGCGTCTCACGGAAGCCTTCCTCCGTGATCCGCTGAACGGAGACAGACAAAACGAAAGACATCGAGCTTATCCATGTTCCAAGAGTGTTTGATTGGGCTTGTACCAAATCATCTTTCCAAAGTATTGTCAACGGAGAGAAAAAGATGCTCTTCGTCAGTGGAGCTCCGGGAGAGGGCAAGTCGACCCTGTCTTTCGTAAAGTGCCGCTATCTAGAACAAGAACTCTCTACATACTCTACGACAAGCATCAAGTGGTTTCCACTTGACGACGAACATTCCGCGATGCGTTCGCTAAGAAACATGGCTCGATGCTGCTCTATGCTAGCTGCTGCAGGAGATGCAAACTATTGTCGGAACGTCGATGAAGCATTGCGACAACGCGGAGGCGATGGTCTCGACTCAAAAGCTTCCTGGAAGACCCTGATCGAATCTAGGCACACAGCACGATCCAATCAACGATTGATCATACTGCTTGGCGGCATCGATCAAGTTGCTGAAGGAGGATTCGATACCTCCCTATGCTTTGCGTCGCCTCGCGAGGGAGTTGAGTTGTATTCCCGGGTTTGAAGAAGCAGCTAGCATTGCTCTCAGTCCGTAGTTCTACTTTGTCGAGGACGATGTGCGGCAGAAGGATCTCGACATACGTCAAGCTGAACATGATATACAACCTGTCACCGAGCTCCTTGAACCAGAACCACCAATGAGATGGAACAGGACAGTCTCAATGGCATACAATCCATTGACGTTCACGTTAATGATATCAGGGCTGATGGCACCTCTGTATTGGCGAACACCCACGATCCCATAGGCGCCAGTTCCGTTATGGTGGAGGTTTCGATCGAGATGGACGAAGGCATACTGGACAACCCGGGTTTCATTTCCTGTGATATCTGCAAGAAGGGGATCCGTGATTTGTCAAAAGGAGCCGCCAATTGTCGCATATATACATAGACTGTGATATCTGCGAGAACTGCTTCTTGATAAAGAAGCGAAGGGAGCTGGGCGATTTTGATCCAGACTGGCGTGACATCTGCCCGCCGGGACATCAGCATGTCAAAGCGCATGTTGAAGGCTGGTGGGGCGTCAAAAGCGGCACAATACGGCCGACAGCCTCAGAGGTCAAGGTGAAAGGCTGGCTGACGCGATTGGAGAACCAGTGGATAGCTTGTTGGGAGGGATTCTGGCCAGACTCGGGTCCGCCCTGTGCAGTCTCCAGCTTGCATCTGGCTTCAGTATCAGGGGTTCGCGCATGTACAACTAAAATTGAACATGCCCTCGGAGTATGAGACTGCTAATATGCTCTCACCACTGTTCAGGTACTGGTCGAATTGACGTTCTGCTCAAGATCTGCATTATTGACAGTTTAAAAACACATTATTCGTTCTAGCCATTGGGTCGTTTTGATTCTAAAATCCTGCCATCATCATTCTCGAACATTCTAAGCGTCCCTCTGCGCATCAAGATCAGCAGTGGAAGTGCCAATTTGATCAAGGACAGTAGGAATGGGCCCGTTCATCTTGATAACGAAGTCACCCGCCATGGAAGGTCTATTCGTGTCAGCACTCATACTCACAACTCACTCGCACCAAACACTTACCCATTAAGAACATGAGCCAATCTCAGACGAGAGCCCTGCTCAGCCAGGACGCGGAATGTGTACGAAGGGTCGTCGCAGCTGTAGACGCCATTGATCTCGATGTGGTCAGCAGCGCAGTGGACATTGTCAACACGCTGGGAGTGGATGTGGAAGTCGATCTGCGGGTAGCCGTTGACACCAAGGTAGACGAAGTTCGAAATGGTGACGGTCTCGAAAGGATCACCGTGGACGTCGGGTGTGGCGGTGGGTGCGGCGGCGGCGAGGCCGGCGAAGAGGGCAGCGAGGGCGAACTTCATGATGTATGTGTGGGAAAGTAAGCGAAGTCTGATTGAAGAGATCGTTGGATGTGAAGTAGTGATCGTTTGATAGAACACCTTCGACGTTTATATACACATTGGCACTAAGTCGACGTCCGCCGTTAAGAAATGAAATGACAAGCTTTCGTCTATTTCGGGTGTCGGTACGGCGGAAGCTTGTGCTTTCGACATGGCTATACGATGTTGCATTGGAGATTAGCTGCAGGGACAGTGAATCGCTGGCGGACAATAAACTGGGAACAATTGTTGGCAGTGACGCTGCAGCCGTTTTTGCGTAGTCAATCCTTGCCGATTTTGTGGGGAAAGAGCCTCCTAGCCAACCAGCGCCAAAGGGCCTGTTTGTCGCCTCCTTTCTCCAAGCATCGCCGTCATTCCGCATCGCAGACGTCCATCACAGACCACCAGATTTTGATGATAATCTCGTAAGTTTATCGGGGCGAGCCATATTACCTCGTATTCTAGGGCAACGATGCATTCATTGCTCAAGGAGCCTCACCCGGACTCTTTGCTGCAGAGTTGACGCGAATCTCAGAATCTGTCGCTGCCACGGGCTAGACACATGGCGAGTGAGGTTCTCCTCTGTCAGAGAGTGCAAGTTGAAGCTTGACAGAACCTCAATAACACTCTGTACAAACAAGGTCTCTCGGAGTATCCACGTGATTACCCGCCGGCTGTTTATCCGCAGTAGCTACCCGTCGACAGTCCTGCACCCACCCGCGAATGCTAATTTTGGCACTTCGATACGGGGAATTCATGCGCATCTTCCAGGACCACCCTGAATATCGGGACAACTGCCCGTTCTGCGGAGCAATCATGCGAAGCAATCCCACCCAGCGAGTGGCGTGAATTGGACCCTGCAGCCTCTCACCAGTCGCCCTACGACCATTTCCACGTACGGGCCAGCTGCCTCAAAAGAGAAGCTCAAAACCGCGATCAATCTCTTCGGCAACGTTCTGGCTGCAGGGTAGCTCAGTGAAAGTTCCGAACATGGCTCCGACCGACGGAGCGCCGGACTCCGTCAGTCCTGCCAAACCCTAGGCCGCTTTGAATGGCAGGAGGCAGACGCGAGCCTTCATGCTATTTCGTGTGACGGAGTCACCTTGTTCTTTCTTGAGGTAGCTGCCCTAGACCACGCCATTGAGTTGGAGACGGACCGGCTGATGTCTGAGCAGCAATTTTTGAGCCTTCCATTTACTTCACGCCATCACACTACTTTTCTTTACGTTCTCGTAGCCGACGTCTCCTTGACGCAGACTGATGACTGCTTGCCCGGTCTTCTGTGAATCCACCATGAATGCCCTGACAGCGATCGGCTCGGCTTGAGGTTGTCGATGCCTCGCGTCGTAGAACACCAATACCACTCCCTGTTTCCTCCAATCGGCGGAGACAATGCCAAGAAATCCAAGGGGATACCAACTTGGATCGTTTACAGTGCGCGAGCCTGTCTTGTCGAACCGCTCACAGTAGTACCGTGCAACATCGGGCGCACTTCCTTGATGAAGCTGGCAAAGGTCGGAAACGGCTGCAGCATAGCCCATCTCCGCCAACTCGGAGTCATCAAAGCCGAGCTCCGCCTGAGCTTGCTCATTGATCGCCTTCGCAGCTTCTTCGAGATCGGACTTGGACACTTCCGGTCCCAGTGCAAAGATCGCGAACGAAGACGAGTAGAACTCAGGAAATGTGTTCTGGAAAGTGAATTGCTGGAGCCCTTCTGCTGTCACGGTCAAGCCATCCAAGGCTTCGACGAAATCTGTGGCCATGACGGATTGAAGTGTAGGGAAGGACAGGACCCGAAGGTTGAAGTAAGGTAAAGCATGAACAGACAGTGACGTCATTATGAGACTAACAAGGTCGCTGGTATCACCCAGAAAGAAGTCCATCGGACGATTTGCTCTCTCACTCTCCGACTCAAAAGTTTTCCCCTATCTCGCCAAGTCAGAAGCTTCGGACAGTACGTGTAGGAGTACAAGGCCCCCTTCCAGACCTCTATTCCATATCTGCAGGCACGGTTCCCACCTCAAACTGATTGCCAATTCGACACGGTCTGCACAAAACAAAAAAGGCAAGGATTTTGCGGCATGAAGTTCAAATACTTGCTCGATATACCGATGTACAGTCCTTGTGTCTGCGCGCCCTCTCCACTTTCAAAACCACCGCGTCAACGTACGTATAGTGCGCCAATATCTACCAGCCCAGGTTGAGACTGTCAAGACCCAACCTACTGCTCAAAAATCACCCTGTTCATAGTGAAGACTGGCTTTTGCCCCTATCCTCAAGCCTGCAAACCTTTGGAAAGTGTTCATGCCGTGCATGGGGCAGCCCTCAGTCTTCCACGGAGCATGTAATCGCCGTTGCGCCTGCTATTTCACCTCAACACATCTTCTCTACCTGCCGCTAAAAGCATTACTACATGGGCCTATGTCCCATCTGCGAAGTCGACACGGAACTGTGCACTATTCCAAAAATCAAAGGCCTTCACCGATGTCCAACTCTTCCCCAGCGTTCGCCTAAATCAAAAGTCCAACATCTTTCCTGCCTTGTGTCTGCCCCTCCATTTTCTGTCTCGATAGCAAACGAACAAAATGGGATGTTTGCGCTGTGTTCCGGGGACGGAAAACATGACTAGCTTGCGCGTGTCACTCTATTTACCCTTATCTTTCCATGCCAACAAAAGGACAACAACTCTCTATCGAGCACAGCCAAAACACCACAGCACCATTGCATGCTCTGTCCTTCCCTCCACGGATCCACAGGACTCAAAAGCATGCGCAGGAGATTCTCATTTCTCTCCGTCGAAATCCATCCGCCAACATGCCATGTTCAAGTCCTCTGCGTGTCCGCGATGTCCGAGAATGTTTGTTTGATGCTCACGGTTATTATTATTTCCAGCTGGTTAGCGCAGACCCCGGAAGTCTCTATAAAACCCTGTGCTCTTTTCGCGTCAAGACTCAAAGGGAGGGGCTCAGGTTCCGGCATTGTATGGTGAGAGGAGCAATTTCGCAGCTCCGGGGCAATCGTGGCAGGCAAGAGGGACAGCTTCAACAACATGGCATCACATATTGAGTCTGTTCTTGTAAAGGACAAGTAAGGGCTTGTCAAGCCTCGAGATCTTCGGAGAGAGCGGAGCGGAGATGTGGTCGCTTTGAGGGCCTTTGGTGCGTGGGAATCGTGGTAGATGAGGTCCTGTGCAAGCGAGGAAGGCTCGTACACGCGCTGGAGCCTTCTTGAGGGCGTGCCATGGCGTGCACTTGGTTATTCACGGTTATTTTGTACACGCGGTGGAACGAACAAGACTATTGCCAGTCTTAGAGAACGAGCGTGTTCAAAGAGATGTCGAAGCTTCGGGGTATTGGAGTGGCTACTGAACCTGATGGGAAGCCTCTGTGACTATGCTTGTGCTGTGTTTACTATGCTAAAGTGCAAGTGCATCTGGTGCGCTCATCAACATGCTCAATGTCCCGTTCAATACAGATCTTATTGACACGGATGCCGACGCCGACGCCGACGCTGACAAGCCGTCAGATTAGTGTACAATTGGAGCAGGACGATGTCGATCTTGCTCTGGCCATAGGGCCTACATTATGTGCGTGGAAAAAGTACAACAGAATGACAAACGGGTATCCTAGGGAATTGCACTCCGACAAGGAGTCAAGTGCTGTTGATGTAGTGTTTTTGGTGTGCCGGTTAACCGGCGCATGTGCTGGCGGCATTGATCACCTGTGTCCATCAGCACAGGTCAAACCTAGCGCAGATCATGCTTGTCTGCCATGGAGAGATGCTCACCGATATCCGCCCCTTCGACTTCCTCTTCTTTCCCTGTACTCGTCGTGCTCCTCGATGACTTCCACGACATCGTCGTTCGGCACTCTCCGCCTTTCCTCGACAATGATGCTCCTCGTCCTCGGCGGCGGCGGCGCTCTTCTCTCTTCCACGATGACATGTGAGCGGCCGCTCGATTGTCTGGGGCTCCTGCTGACTTCGCGCATCTGAGCGTGCGAATTGCGCCGTGATCGATTGCCGTGCGAGTTACGTCTAGGTCTGCGCACCACAATCTCCTCCTCGCCGGCCAAGGCCGTTGTGGTGCCGGTCTTGTTGCCTTGGGTGAGCGTGAAGAGCAGCCAGACGATGAGCAGAAAGCCTGCAACGCTGCCCAGCACGATGCCGACGACTGTGCCGGGCTCGGGGCCGGAGAGGTTGTAGTAGGTTGGTATTATGCCTTGCTGTATGATCATCTGCTGGCGCTTTGCAATTGGGGCTGTGTGCGGCGCTTCTTGTGCCATGGCGGCGATGTCGATGGCAGGGTCGCGAGGCAGAAGGCTGTCGCTGCCATAGGCGCGAGGCGCAACATTTCCCAGTTGCGCTATCGCATTGAGTAATTCGGGTACTGCGGGCATTGTGCAGGCTGTCGAACAGCGACGGTATCACTGATTCGTGCGCGTTGTGCAACGACGACGTGGTTGTGTTTCGTGCCAAATAGATTACTGGGAAACAGGCTGGTTTGTTGTTGAATCCGGGGAAGCCGAATGGCGATGGATGGGGGAGGGGCACTGTGCAACACCACGGTCAAGTTGAAGGAGCGACAGGATTTAAGAATGCGATGTTCATCCTCGATGCACAAGAAGAGCGAAGGAAGGGAAAAGCAGGGCGCCGCAAGCGCTGTCAGATTTGGCGCTGTTTGGACTCACGACGATAACATGATGCAATTAGCTCTTGCCCGAGAGGTGGCTGGGCCGCGACAGCAAATAGAGGGGGCTGTAACCCGACACGAACTTCGCACGATGCGTCTGTTGATGCATTATATTGTATTGTCTTCCGTCAACGAGTATGTTACACGTTGTTGCAAGTGATGGTCGCGCTGCTATGCATGCCTTCGATGTTTTGCAGTTAAAGAACCACCGACGCATGGTTTGCTGTTCCTGGATGCTCGTCCTGATCCTCCGCGGCCTGGGTTGACGCGCAACAACATCCAAGTTTCACATGCTCTTCAGCCGTCCATGAACCTAATCCTCATTGCTCAATCTTCGCTGTCCACGTCAGTCTGGTGCTGCATCGGCCGAGGAGCACTTTGGTGTCGAGTCTGTGCCATATCTCGCCAAGTCCATACAGCACCCTGTCACGTCCACACGTGAGCACCTGCTTCCGCGGGCATCACCGTGACAACATGGCAATGCTTTGAGACTTGGAAGATCGATGTCTCGTCGGTGCACAGCTGCTCCCGTCGCCGGCTGGATCACGCTTTTCGGTAGGTGAAGAGGTCATTAAGGCTTGTGGTTTGCGAAGACAAATACCCCTCTGTCATGCGCCAGTTCTGTGGACACTGTGCTGTGCTCAGGAATCACCTATTCAACGACCGCGAAGTTCGCGAGTAGACTGCAGTCCGTTGAGTGCCTTGTGTTGAATCAGCATGTCAACTGTCAAAGTGCCCCTGTTCCATGAACGTCCTCTCATGCTCTGCCTTCAACGACCTGCGAATACTTCTAGAAGACAGAAGTCAGACATCGATCGTTTACAAGTATGTCGAGTGACTAAGCCAATCTTTGGGTCCTCTCCTGGCGGACGCTGACAAAGCTTTCTGAAACTTCTCGAAGGGGTTTGATTGCCGCCAGGAGACTTGACTTTGAAGACTGGCGCCTCATGGTGAGTGTTAGTAAGGCATAGACGACTGATGGTGCAAGCATATGTGTAGGTGTGTGCCTGAGGCGGGAACGGATGCCGTAAGCCAAGCACGGACGGGGTTTGCCGCTATTCTGAGGCAAGCGAACAGCCTTCCAGGACAATTCCAGACAGCTGCCCAGCACACTACACTCGCCCACGCCACAATCTTCACGCGCATCGCCTTCACACGTCGCGGAACCGCCTTTGTCGACAGCCCTACACAAAGCACGACAAGAAAAACGCGTACGGGCGCGCCGGTCGCCACTGCTTTGTTCTCGATACTTTTCATTCCCTCGAACCTCACACCGACTCTCCATCTTTCCAACGCAAACAGCCAACATGGCTGACTTCTCACCCGAGTCTCCGCTCGCGCAGCAGCTGCAGCAGCTCGTGCAGCCCAAGCTGGTCGAGTACGGATGGACAACTGGCGGCGAGGACACAACGCTGTTCGAATACGTCCTGCTCATGGTGTCCAACGGCAAGGATTCGTCGCAAGTCGCCGCAGAGCTTTCGAACGATTTGCTCGATCTCGGACCCGACAACCCAGAGACACAAGAGTTTGCGCAGTGGCTGTTTGCACAGATCGACGCGTTGCAGCGGCAAGCTGCAGGAGGCGCCCAGGGCGCACCTTCCGCAGACCAGACCATGGACGGCGGCGCACCGTCGTTTGTCCCTGGTGGACAGGACACCGACATGGACGGTACCTCAGAAGCACAAGAGGGCATGTACGTCCAACCCACCACCTTGCATCGCATGCGACACAGACTGACACAGCCCAGCCCTACAGGACCAAAAGCTATGCGCAACGGCAGCGGCCCACAATCAGGGCGTGGCGGCCCTCGCGGAGGACGCAACATGCTCAACCAGATGAACAGACAGATGAACCGGAACGATGACCCATTACATCGCGTCCGTGGCGGCGGAGGTGTCGGTAGAAACAACCGCGATCCTCCCCGAGGCCCCCGTGGCCAGAACCTTGGTCGCGGCATGGAAGCCATGGCAAACGGCAGGGGCATGAACCAGATTGGTAACATCAACGGTGCAACAGGGCCCGTAAACGGCATGGGTGGCATGGGAATGGGCGGCATGCCCGGAATGCCAATGCCCCCGATGGGCGGCCAGAACGGCATGAACGGCGGCATGGGTCTGAACCAGCAGCAGCAGATGGCGCTCATGCAGATGTACGAGCAGCAGGCCCAGATGATGCAGCAGATCTTCTCTGGCGGGACGCCTACACCCTACGTCAACCCCAACTTCAACAGCAGAGGTCGCGGCGGACGCGGCGGGCGAGGTGGAGGACGCGGTGGCATGCACCAATCGACCAAGTTCACCAAGAAGGAAGGCCAGGACGACGCCATGACCGATGGCACAGGCGAGAACGGCGAGGGCATGGAAGTCGAGAACACAAGGGCGGAACCTTCGTCGACCATGTGCAAGTTCAACCTTCGCTGCACCAACCCGGACTGCCACTTTGTCCACCAATCGCCAGCCGCTCCCCCAGGTACCACCGTCGACATGGAGAGCACCTGTGAATTTGGCGCCGCATGCAAAAACAAGAAGTGCGCTGGAAAGCACCCCTCCCCTGCGAAACGCCAGCAGTTCCAGTCCGAGCAGGAGTGTGCCTTCTGGCCCAACTGCCGTGACCCGGCCAACTGCCCTTACAAGCACCCTTCAGCACCACCGTGCCGCAACGGCGCCGACTGCACAACGCCTGATTGCAAGTTCTCGCATAGCTCGGTCATGTGCAAGTTCACCCCCTGTCTGAATCCGCGCTGCCAGTACAAGCACGCACCTGGACAGAAGAAGAACAACACCAACGTGTGGGTCGCGCCTAAAGAGGGCGAGCACGTCAGCGAGCGGAAGTTTATTGATGAGAACCGGGCGGAGGAGCTGATCATCCCTGGTCAAGATAGCGTGGATGAGCAGAACACCAAGACTGAGCCTGATGTCAAGATGGAGCAGGACGTAGCATTATAAATGACGGTGAGCGATGATGAGGGATGATACCAGAGGGGTGGAAGTGGAAGACTGCACAAAAGCAGCAAAAGAGCACATGTACTATATAGTTCTGGATAGGATGGCGAGACGAGACTGCAGCTCGTAGGCCTCGGGAACAAAGTCTGGTTTTGGCGGCCGCTGGCTGCTCTGTGTCTCTTACCAAACCTTTTCTCATGCAAATGTGAATCTTCTGGTGAACCCCTCGGCGTTCGGAGCTCAGCCAAAAGTCATGTATGACATCGTGCATATCATAGGGCTGAGCTCGGACGATTCCCGAGGCGAACTACATCGATGAGCACCACGCATGGGCTGCCATTGAGCCACCGTTTGCGCCTGCCACCACTCCACACCGCCGGCAATGCTTGTCAGAAGACATGTGCCGCTTTTCAAGTCGACCGTGAGGGCTCGCGTGCTGCGCCCGCTGCTGGCCTCGCAATGCACCCGCCTGCCTCAGCGGCGCTACGCCTCCACCTCCGCGGCGCATCCTGAGCGCATTGCGGTGCTCGGTGGAGGCATCGCTGGCCTTGCCAGCGCCTTCTTCGCAAGCAGAGAGTTCCCGAACAGCAAGATCACGCTCTATGAGGGCGGGGGCGAGATTGGGGGGTGGTTGAACAGCCGGCGCGTCAAGGTGCCCGGCGGCGACGTGCTCTTCGAGGCGGGACCCCGGACACTGCGCAATGCGTCGCCGACTGCATATCTGGTGAGCTGGAGACACAGCCTGGAAACCGGCACCACGGCTGACGCACGCAGATCCAAGAGCTGGGCATCACCGACGACCTCATCTTCACCAACAAGTCCGAGCCCGGCGCGAAGAACCGCTTCATATACTACCCCGACCGCCTCAACCGCCTGCCCTCCGAAGCGCCTGGCCTGGGCGACCTCTTCTCGCTATGGCGGACGGGCATCCTCGACGGCTTCGTGGGCATGATCAAGGAGCCCATGCAGCCCAAGCGGTCGTCTACGCTGACCGATGAGACGGTCGGCTCGTTCCTTGCTCGCCGTGTCGACAAGCGCATTGCCAACAACATCATCTCCGCCGTCTTCCACGGCATCTACGCCGGCGACATCTGGCAGCTGAGTGCGAAGACACTGCTGGGTCTGGGCTGGCAGCTCGAAGGCAGGTACGGCACCGCGCTTGGGGGATACCTCAAGCTGCAAAACGAAAGCACGAACGGGCAGCCACAGGCTCTTGCGCATCCCTACGACGTTGAAGCTGCGAGGGCCATGAACGAAGAAATCGACATCAGCCTCGAGCTGGCGCAGAACATGAAGGCAGCCAGCATGTTCACCTGGAAGGACGGCCTGGCGACGCTCGTCAAGGGGCTGAAGGACGCCATGGAGAAAACGGGCAACATCGAGATCAAGCTCAACAGCCCGGTCTCCTCGTTCAAGATGGCAGAAGGCGGGGAGCAGAAAGTCGAAATCATCGCCGGCGTACGTCCGCATCTTTTTCTGTCATGCAACACTCAGCTAACAACCCTCCCAGTCCGACGCCAACAAGACCACCGAGCAATACGACACCGTCATCTCCACCCTCCGCCACCCCGACCTAACACCCTACGTAACCGTCATGACCGTCAACCTCTTCTTCTCCAACCCCTCCCTCCTCCCCGTCGAAGGCTTCGGCTACCTACTCCCCCAGTCAATCCCCTTCGAGCAGAACCCCGAGCGCGCCCTCGGCGTCATTTTCGACAACAGCGCCGTCCGCGGCCAAGACAGCGCCCCGGGCACCAAGATGACCGTCATGATGGGCGGCCACTGGTGGAACGGCTTCGACGGCTTTCCCGACGAAGAAGAGGGTCTGGCCATGGCGCGCAAAGTCATCGAGCGCCACCTCGGCATCACAGACGAACCAGTCGCGAGCTACGTCAATCTGAGCAAGGACTGTATCCCGCAGTACACGCTTGGGTACGAAGACCGCTTGAGGACGTTCGCGAGCAGCATCCAGGACGAGTTCAACGGCAGGCTGAGGGTCGTGGGTGCGCAGTTCAACGGCGTCGGTGTGAATGATTGCATCACTGGCGCGTGGAATGTTGCACGCGGGTTGAGGGGGGAGGGCTGGAAGAGCAGGAGTTGTGGGCTGGATCGCGTGCAGGATTCCAGGCCCTGGCAGGTCGTGGATGCTATGTCTATGGTGTATAAGAAGAAGATCGAGGCTGAGGAGAGCGATCCGCTGAAGGGGTAGACTGTATAGAATAGAATGTAAAAGTATTAAGCTCAGGTGGGTGCCAATCTCGAGTGTGCGGGAGATCGTACTGACTCTTGCCCTGTTCTGGCGAGCGCTCCTGCTCGCAAACAGTAGCGGTAGGAGGGCCATGTGGCCGTAATAGCGGTGCTTCGGATTCTTATGTCGTTTTCGTTTCTCACTCTGTCGAGGGACCTCACACTCGGTGCGAGATGCATTCACCTGACCTCGACTCGCCGTCGTCCGCCTTCACCTTCACTTGGTCGCTCTCTCAGCCTCCGCTCACAACGCGACAATCTCACGCCACTTGTGTTATACCTACTCCACTTCAACTACACACACGACAACAGCCCCACCACCACCACCACGATGGGCAGCAACGGCAACACGGAGCCAGAAGCTAGCGCTTCACGCTCTTCCACTCTCCACCGCGATGTCACGCTTTCCGCCCCGGTTTGGACGCCAGACAGTGCTATCACGGACCTGCCTAATGAGATCCTGCGCGACATGTT
The DNA here is from genome assembly GCA_030271015.1 of Didymella glomerata. Lineage (NCBI taxonomy): Eukaryota > Fungi > Ascomycota > Dothideomycetes > Pleosporales > Didymellaceae > Didymella > Didymella glomerata. The sequence continues at coordinate 899,107 of JAJOHN010000020.1, forward strand.
TCTCGCCGTCGATGGCCGGTTTTCGAGGACCTTGTATAGCTTGTCACTCACTTGCAAGCGTTTTCGAGATGTTGTCCAGGGGGGCTGCGAGCCGGAGTATAATCTGCGTGCGAAGCGGATCGACGACCCGTTCGCGCTGATGGAACGACTCATTAGCACAAGCTTCAGGAATACATCTTCAGTCAAGGAGCTTCACATTTCCCGACTATCTGGACGAGTGGGAGACCTTCACAAGCCTCCAGAAGCTGGTCCTTCGCATCGAATCTCCGTACGTGGAGTACGACACAGAAGTACGCAGAACTCCCGAGTACGTCAAATGCTTGAGTCCACAAGCAAGATCTCTCGAAGATATCCAGCTGTGTTCCACGAGCTCTGAACACGACCAGAAGTACTGATATGTCTGAATTGTGCGTAGTCAGGTCTTCTCAAGACTTCACCTAATTCCGGCAAGTTTTGGCGCGGCCGGGTGGAACGGCAGCATAGACAACACCTCTGGCTGCGGATCACGGAAGACGGCAGTACTACTCGAAGCACTAGCCACAATCTTCATCAGCCTCATACGTCCCGTGGACCTTCTTGCAATTCAACTAACATTCGCAAACACGCCTCACAAACATCACCTAGCCTCTATTGCAACATTTCCCAATGCCATCGTGCCTCATCAACAGTACCTTCTAGCCGACACGTCCAGCGTGTCTGCAACTCCCCCAGAACACCATCGCAACGCCACGGATCTGGAACCGACGACCATGGACTTTGGCAAAGCGATCGGCGTCGCCCTCAGCACCTTCGCGATCACAAACATAGACGACCTCTTCGTGCTCGTCACTTTTTTCGCCGAAGCGAGCACCAGCAGCACTCTCACTCCTTTGAAGATCGTGCTCGGACAGTACATCGGCTTCACCATCATCATCGCAATCTCGATGATTGGCTTTGCGCTCGCCTTCGCCGTGCCGACGCAGCCCATTGGATTTCTCGGTCTACTGCCCATCTTGGTAGGCATCTGGCGCGCCATCGATCTCCTCATACCGCTGGAAGAACAGCAGGGCAGTGAGCATAAGAAGTCCGCTGCGTTGAGGAGTGTGGGAAAGGTAGCGGCTGTCACGTTGATGAACGGCGGCGACAACGTAGGAACCTACACGCCTCTCTTCTCCCAGGCGAAGCGCGGCGAGATCGCCGTGTACGTCGTCGTGTACTACATCATGCTGGGCGTGTGGTGCGGCGTCGCGTGGCTGATCATGGGGCAGAAGCATCTCCTGCAGCTCGTGCAGAAGTATGCAAGGTGGTTGTTGCCGCTGCTGTATGTCAGTCTGGGCATCTTCATCATCGTCAACTCTGGGTGCTATCCCTGGGCGGTGGAGAAGATTGATAGGGATACGTCCACGGACCCTGGCGCTGCTGTTCTTTCTGCCACTACAGTCGCGCTGATAGGACTATGCACGGGCGCGTTGGTCGCGTACCAGCGCCATAAACAGGCGGCACAGGGCAAGTCCGAACATGGTGGTGCTGGGGAAGAGTTAGGTGTTGGGCATGGAATGGCGCCGGCGCAGGCATCGAGTGAGACGCTTGAGCCCATGGACCGGGCGGCTTCAAAGGCGGTTGAGCTTGAGAAGCGTAACACGGACGATACGTAGCACCAATACTATCGATATCCGCTTCAATCACTTGCTCGACTACTATCTTATACCCCGAGATCGAGTAATCACGCGTTCAGATTTCACCATTCATCGCTCCCGTCGCTGCTGTCTACTCTCTTTCTCTTCCTGCCCTGATCCTGAAGCCCAGCAATACCATCTGTAGTCTCGCCATCTGCCTCTCCTGCCCTTGCAGCGCTCGCAAGGTCCAACTCCGTTGCGAACATCGGGAAAACATAGTCGTGGTCTCCACACACAGCGCAGACGAAGATCTCGGCAAGCCAGGCGAACGATTCTGTGCCACATGTTCTGCACACCATGGTGCTGATTTGGACGGGGAGGTTGAGGTACGCTGACATTGTTATTGAGGCTTGTGGATGTGGGGATTGCGAGGGAAAGTGTGGGATGTATATGTTTTCTCCGTCACGTTGGCCTGTGACGGATGATTGAAGGCCGGGAGCTCAACGTAGCGCGTTGATGCACTTGCCCGCTTGACTATCGTCACTTCACTCGAGGCCGTAGCACCAATATAGCCCGCTTCACTCGTTGTCGTTACTTTCGTCGCCGCCATCCAAATCCTCCGGGTTACCGTCTAGGTCTTCCATATCCTCGTCTTGACCGGGCCACAGCACTTCCCGGCGCCCCAGTGCCCTCACATGCATGACCGCGCAAAAGACCCAAAGCAGTGTGAGCACAGCAGTCGCGGCGGTGCAAATCTTCTGCACGCTCGGCAGATCAAGCGCCTCACCGAGTTGAAGTAGACCGATGACCAGCCCAACATTGGGGAACACGAACCCCCAGTAGTTGAGCGTGAAGTGCGAGTCTTTCGCGGAGATGAGCACGCTGACGGTGGCCAAGGCGCTGAAGAAAAACGACACGAGCCACATGAACACGCCGATCGCGACGGCCATGGCTTTGAACACGTCGCCGATGGGGATGCTGTCGATGCCTAGAAAGCCTGTCGGGATGTGCTTGGGCGCTTGCATACCCAGCGCCACGAACGTGTTGACTGTGTACGCGGCCGGGCCGACGGCTACGTACATTGCTGGCCGCTTCGGCGGCTCGGGGAGATTGCTGTTGACTAGGCGCGTGACGTAGATTGTTAGGAAGAAGTAGGCGACTGTGAATCCGAGGCCCTGGAAGGCGAGGCTGCCGATGAAGATGGGCAGCCCCGCGGAAGCAGGCTGGTTTTTCAGGATCGCGCTGCCGACCACACCGAGCATGAGGAAGGGGTAGACGGGCAGAATCCATGCTGGTAGCGCGTGCGTGACGGGCAGCTGCACGCGGTCGAAGATGATGTGGTACTGGAACACTGTGAAGAGCATGCAGATGCCGGCGTACGTCCAGTACAAGGCCTCGATCGCTTTGAGCAGCCAGTCCCCACAAAGAGGCACAAAGTACAAATCCAAGCAGTACAGATGCAGCGCGAGGCTCACAAAGTACGCACCGAAGAAGAAGCTCTCGTGGGGGTGGTGTAGACTCTTGGCAAGGCTGCCTCGGACAGCCGTGAAGCGGTAGGCGATCAGCCCGGTGAATGCGATGAAGAGGATGAAGTTGAGGATCATGAAGAACCAGCCAATGGCATCGTTGCCAGGGAATTTGTAGGGCTGCTGGCCGATCAGCGTTGCGAGCGCACCAGTCGACATTGTGACTTCGAAGTTCGCCCATGTGAAGTGGTGCAGGCGTTGGCTCCATGGTATGCCATTTTTGCTGTTGCCATTGCGCGACCGACCGAGGAGTGGTGTGTGTTCCGACATTGTGCTGAGATTGGGTGATCTGACCGCTCGAGCTAGCTGTCAACAGTTTGTGGTTCAACGTTGACAGCCGTTAGATCTGGGGTTGAGTGTTGACGTCAACGGGTCGCTCCTTCCGCACGCCTTGCCCTGTCCGAACTAGCGCGAAAAGTGACGGTTGTGGAGCAAGATCTGGGGCAGCACGGGATCGTTCCTGCAGCGCATGAGATTCTCAGTATGCGAGTGTGTTGTTTTCTACACCTGCATGTTGCTCAGCCGACACGATGCCAAGCTGCCGACATATCGAATTACAATGCAACGGTTTGCACACTTTCACAGAGCGCATGGCCGGCGTGATGTATTCATGACGTCGCCATTCTGAGATAGGCTATTTTCAAAGTATTCCAAAACATCAACCCGCAACAATATTGCACATCGCCAGCCCCTTGTGAATCCTTCATTAATTTGAGATGGAGACTGTCACGAATGCCTACGACAACGTGAAGGCGGCGCTTTCGACAGCACCACCCAGCGATGCATACCTTGCATGGAATGCGTCAGGAGTGGAGGTCATCAAGCCAGATGAGGAAGAGACCGCACAGAAGATTGGAGCCACCATGAACAAAATGCAACAGCACAACTTCGATCAACACCGCCACTGCTTTCGCGCAACACACGTCAAAACGCAAGGCATCGTCAAGGGAAGACTGACTGTCCTGCCTGATCTGCCCTCCCATCTGCAACAAGGTCTCTTCAAGACCCCTGGCAAGACCTATGATGTCGCAGCTCGCTATGCAAATGAGCCCGTCTTCCTACAAGCCGACCAAGAGCCCGGGCCGCGTGGGCTCGGACTGCGAATCTTCGGTGTCGAAGGTCAGCGTCTTCCGAGCGCGGACCAAGATGCAAGCACGCAAGACTTCTTCTTCAACAACGCGCCCATGATCGAGCTCACTGATCTACCCACGTGTCTGGAGATCATGCAGCTGCGAGAAAAGTACTTCGATTCGCCGCTCAAGCTTGGTGCAGCGACGAAGTTGAGGACCGATGCGATCAAGCAGGCAGCACCGTTTCAGCTGCCCAATACCAACTTAATAAGCCATAGCTTCTACACGCAGAGTGCGTTTCGATTTGGCGGGTACTACGGTCACATCAGCCTTGTGCCTGTGCTCGATGAAATGACGAGTCGGACTGAGAAGGTGAAGAGTGGGGACTCTCGAGAGCAGTTAAAAGACTGGCTAATTGAATACTTCCAAGCCAGTGGTGCGAAATACGAGCTCAGGGTCTGCAAACACGACATCATGAAGCAATGCCGTAACTGACGAGCAATAGATTCAGCTTGGTACAGACCCGTCACACCATCCTACGGAGGATGGCTCAGTCGTGTGGGATGAAGCAACCGCGCCCTATCAGACCATTGCGACTGTCGAGTTTCCGCCTCAGGACGCGCTGAGCGCGGAGCGTCGAATGTTCTGGGAAGATAGGATGAAGCTTAGTCCTTGGAATGCGCTTGCCGAACACCAGCCATTGGGCAGCATCAACAGGCTGCGAAAGATGGTGTACGAGATGAGCGCGAAGAACAGAGCTAGCCTCAATGCTGCAGAGATAAATAGGGTGAATAGTGTGGATGAGATACCTTGAGCGTCTACCGAAGGTCAAACTACTATGGAGTGGTTACAATACTCTCACGCTCCCTGCTTGGCCGCTCTCTTCTCTTGAACCTCCGGACTACCTCGGCGGCCAGTGTCGAATGCGAGTATAATAGTCAGCTTTTGTGACGTACCTCTCGCACTCCCAACAATACCCTTCTGTCATGAAGACGGTACTCTTGTCGGTACTATCAACTTTGGAGAAATCCTTGTCCGACCCAGGACAGAGTTCGTGGTAATAACCTTCGCTGGGACATAAGGGTCTCTGACGCGGACCTTGTTGCCCTTGAAGTGACCGCACCAGAAGTGCTCGCGCTTGGTTGTTTGGCACATGGCTGATTAGTTGTCGTCTTCTTTCCGTCTAGTCGTTGTTCAGTATGTGGTGGTCTTGTCTGTATGTGTTTTGTTTCTTGAGCTATGTCGCTGCTTCGCGCTGCTGTTGTACGGCCATTGCTTCACAAGCATGGGGAGTCGACTTCACACTGTCACCTTGACCTAATATATGGCGTGAACTAAAGCTCACGATTGCGAACAGCATCTCTTGCCATGGTTTTCTGTGGTGAGAATGGTTGGACAAGACGTCGAGATCGAGAATCACTGTTGTGTTTCTTCAACTCGATGAATTGCATGCGCTGCTGTGACAAGCGTTTTCGCACATGGTCCACTGCGCAAGTCACTTTTCGCCCGAATCTTTGCTTCAGATACCATTTAGCATGTATCACTCAATGACTGAGCTCCATTTTTTGTGTGCTCCAAGGATGTGGCAGATGTGGCGAATTTTTGTAATGTTTTGAGACGTGCTGTGCAGCTGGAAAATCCATGTGCTTGTGTGCGCTTATGACCTATCGTACAACCTTCAGAACCCACAATCTGCACACAAAACCCGGCTTCAATGCCATCATCTCAAGCAATTGTTCACCTCTGCAGGCATGTACCACATTCTGCAAGAGTGCGACGTACGCACTTGACTCGCTTGCGCATAACAAGACTCGACTTGAGGCTGTAGTATAATTTATCCGGTGGCTGCTTCGATGCCGAGAGCCTGGAAACGCCACCAGGAATGCTAACGATGTCGAAACTGACCACTGTGCACTTGGCAGCTTCCGATGCTGTCTTCCAGCGGAAGGTGTGCCAATTGTAGGTAGGTGCAGCCTCCACATACCAGATGATAGTGACTAGCAATGTAGCCTGAGAGAGAAAGGGTTCCACATATGTCTTCTTGGCTATGCGTAATTGCATGCCTGATGTGCCGTTCCTTCCACCTCAGACTGACTGCCATCGAGGAACATAACTCATACAATCATCTGCCCAAACATATGCTCCTCTTCTACGAATGCGCAATCAAGAACAGACCAGTGCAAATACTTGCAAGCCACATTACGACAACTCTGGAAGAATTATCGTCCAGTGCAGCCAGACTCTGACCATTGAGACGCTAGTACAAGAAGAGACTAGTGCGTCTCCCACGCGATATCTCCGCGCCCAAGCTCTCCACATCTCTCCGGACTCCCCCGCGAGGAAATGAGGACTCATGGAACAGCACCTCCTCTGCGCCCTTCGTTACGTGCCTCAAGTCGCCGTCGAACCTTCGTCAGCATGGCGATTTACTCTCAATGAGGAGTGCAGCCTAAACAACGCGTTTCATTCACCGTTTCACCGCATTCCCCCACGAATTACCAGGTCTGCCATTGTCGACCGTCCGACACGCTCGCGCGTCTCCGAGGTGTCAGGATTAGGCTATGCTGATCCGGGCATCCCAACCGCCAGGTTGCGATTCACGTCCCGTGCAACCTCGCTGGAGAGGCTTCCCAAACTGTCACCTCTTGGTCAAGTAAATCCCTCATTGGTGGGAGACCCCTTAGTCTGGGGCTCCCACCCTCCACAGTCCGGAGTAATGCAGTCCGCAGCCTGAGTATAAGAGGCCAGGCCCCCATGGGGCAGCCAGGTTTCTGAGTTTTCGAATTCCTCAAAGCACACAGCATGTCACAAGCTGCAGTATCTGCGTGGGCTCTCCGCCGCAAGCTGCTCTGGCTAGTCATGAAAAGGCACGCTGCCAGGCTGGGGCGTGCTGTGGAGTGAACACATGGTGAGTCTAACCCGCATTGATCTCCATACTTGAGTCTCCTCTTTATGCAGCGCTCATCCCCCGCTAACAGTGTCACCAGCGCACGCGAGACAGTCCCACCACGAGCCTGCTGAATTTTGAGGCCATCACCCCATCGTACGAAGCGAGATCAACATGTCATCCGGTTGATCTTCGGTTGACATCAACTCCCGAGTTTTGTCCCGACGATAGAGATTGCGCGCGAAACTAGCAGCTATTGCTCCACCATGGCCCTCTTTTTCGAAACCACGAAGAATTTTCTTCAGGATCTTCGGCACCACCGTTGTTCCCTGCACAAGCTGCTGACCATTAGTGATGCAACCTCGGAGCCAGGAATGAGGCTCTGCGGACGCTAAGCTGCCGCTTCTCGGTCAAGATCGGCGCCTGCAGCCAACCATCGCCAAGTCACTCCACCGCGACATTGACTTGTTGGGAGACACGGACGTGGGATGCTCGATACAGGAACCTCAACAACGATGTCCGAACACCGAACCGCAGAGCCTCACGTTGTTGGCCCACCTCGTCACCCGCATTCGTGGGTGACTCCGCTGCTGCGAGGTTTGTCTGGAGATGAATTCTGAGGGGAGTTGCGCCCATGGGCCTCCATCTATTGGAAAGCGTGGGGCGTATAACGTACAATCGAGCCCGTGCTGCCGACTTTTCCTTATGTTGCCCGATCACGGGTCGAGGCAAATTTGTTTTCCGGCCAAGCATTCGGTCCAGGAACGGCCCTGAGCGCGAGCTTCGACAACATTCAGCATGGAATTACATCATACAGCCCCATTGTTCGTGGTCTTGGTAAATCCAGTCGCGATGCTAGAGAAGAAATGAGCCCCGGCTGCCAGGTCGAAATTGACAGCGGGGCTCCACTCAATTCAGGCCAAACAATAGTCTCCGCGCCATCACACGACAATAAGTTCTCCTCAAAACCCGCATTCCAGCTTCCTTCTCCAGTTCTTCCCCATCAACTCCTCCAGCGATTTGCACTGTCTGCCAGAGTCAGAGTCTCTGTACTTAGCAGATTTATTATCCTTATCATTTTAATATAGGACTCCGTGTCCGACGCGCCCAATATGCGTTTCTTCGGCAAGAAGACTGAGGAGGTGCCAGCTGAGAAGGGAACTCCTGAGTCTGCGACTCCTGCTGAGACTCCCGTGAGGACTGTCTCCCCTACCAGGGATGGCGTTGACGTCGAGCCCACGGGCCGTGTCCCTGCTGTTGCTATCATTCTCGGAGCGGTCGCCAGTATTGGTGGATTCATGTTCGGATACGAGTCCGGACAGATCTCTGGTTTCCTTCAGATGTCGGATTTCCTTGAGAGGTTTGGTGAGAACGGCGAGTTCTCTGCCATCCGTCAAGGTACCATCGTCGGTCTTCTCTGGTAAGCAGCATCGATCCGTCACAATCGACTTCCCTAACAACCTCCAGCATCGGTACCCTGTTCGGTTGCTTGATCTCGGCTCCTCTTGCTGATCACTTCGGCCGTCGTCTCACCATCTCCGGTTCCGCTTTCTTCTACATCGTCGGTGTGATCATTGAGATTACCTCCAAGCGCGTCTGGGTTCAGTTCGCTATGGGCCGTTTCACCGCTGGTCTGGGTATCGGAGCCCTCTCCACAGTCGTCCCTATGTACCAGTCGGAGTCGATTCCCAAGCGTATCCGTGGTGCTACTGTCTCTTCCTACCAATTGCTGATTACCCTTGGTATCTGGACTGCCTACATGGTCAACTACGGCACATCCAAGGACTACACCAATGATGCCCAGTGGCGCATTCCCAACGGTCTCTCCGCTCTCTGGGCAATCATCCTTGGTAGCACCATCCTTCTCCTGCCCGAGTCTCCTCGCTACGCCTACCGCATGGGCCGTATCGATGAGGCCCGCGCCAACATGGCCCGTCTCAACGGCATCGATCCCAACAGCGCATACATTGATAACGAGATCCGCGAGATCGAGGAGAAGCTTGCTGCTGAGAAGGCTGGTGGTGATCACCCCTGGCACGAGTGCTTCACTGGCCCCCGTATGCTCTACCGCACACTCCTCGGTATGGTCCTCCAGGCTGGTCAGCAGCTTACTGGTGCCAACTACTTCTTCTACTACGGTACCGTTATCTTCAGCGCGACTGGCCTCAAGAACCCCTACGTCACCTCCATCATCCTCGGTACTGTCAACGTCGTCGCTACTATCGGTGGTCTCTGGATCGTTGAGAACGTCGGGCGCCGTATGGCTATGATGTGCGGTGCCGCATGGATGTTCCTGTGCCTGTTCATCTACTCCTTCGTCGGTCACTTCGTCTCCAACCCTGGCCCAGATGGTGCGCCCGTTCCTACCGCAACCGCCGGTAACGTCATGATCGTCTTCACCTGCCTGTTCATCGTCGGCTTTGCCACCACCTGGGGACCTCTCGTCTGGGCCATCGTTGGTGAGCTGTACCCCGCTCGCTACCGCGCGACTTGCATGGCCATGGCCACTGCCTCCAACTGGCTCTTCAACTTCATCATCTCGTTCGTCTCGACTCTCGTCACCGACCGCATCGACTACTTCTACGGTCTCGTCTTCGGTGTTTCGTGCTTCCTGCTCTTCTGGGTCGTTTACTTCTTCATGATCGAGTCCAAGGACCGCTCGCTTGAGGAGATCGACACCATGTACGTGCTCCACGTCAACCCTATCACCTCGGCCAAGTGGGACTCGTCTTCCATCGCCAAGGATGGTTTCGTCGACACCGACCGCCTCCAGATGGGTCCTGGTGGCCGCAGCTGGAGCAAGGCTGAGCAGGCTAACACCCGCGGTGGTGTTCTTGAGCCTGCTGAGCGTACCGAGCTCCAGGTTTAGAGCTGACGGAAGTGAACGAGAAAAGTTGTATGACTGTTCATGAATTTAGCGGCATTCCAGGGTAGTAATAATTGTATCAATACATTCTTCATACCGAACTATATGCACATGTGTAACGTACATGACCATCGCGATCACGTCACGCCGCGGTTGTGTACGGCTTGGGATCCCTCATCAATGTCTATTGTACCTTGTTCGACCACCTAGATAGCACCATCAGCTGCTCTGGCAGCCTCAAATTCGTTACCACCATAGAACCTCAGCATCTCTGCCCAGGTGTTATCCCACTCCTCTTTCCAGAACCCACTCTTGGCCGCCCAGATCTTCTCGTGTACGACCTTCATCCCCTTCTCACCCTTCTCGTTCGGAAAGAATGCACCATACTCCCTCTCCAACATACCCGGCGGATACGCGCTATTGATGCCAAACTGCCAGTTCAAGAATGCCTGCTCAGCCATCTTAACCTCATACTTATCAAACTTCAAGTAGTTCTGCAGCAGCCGCTGATGCTGGCGCGCGTTGGGCGTAAACACCATGCTGCCAACATTGATATTGGCGTCGAAGATCGAGTACGGGTCAGCCGGCACACCAGCGAAGATGTACCGCTCGCACACGCCATCGCCTCCGGGGAGGAAGTCGTCGACCTGCATCTTGGTCGGAATGCACTCCCATTCTTTCTTGAGCTCGAACATGTCGTCAATGGGCGCAATGGGCAGCGCGTCCGCGTCGAGGAAAAGGATCCGACTAAACGAGGTCTCGTTCCACATGTGCAGCTTGGCGAATAGGTCCTTCCATCTGTCGAGCACCGCTGGGTCGGGCGGGTTCCACGGCAGAGGTGCTAGTTCGCGGACGATTGCGCCTGCGCCGGACAACAGTTGGCGCTGTTCTGGGGATACCCATTCGCCGACGAAGACCACAAAGGGGTGATTTGCTGACTTTGAGCGCGGAGACCAGAGGATGCGATACACTAGGGAATGTATGGCGAGGTAGTACGGGTCTTCGATGGATGGGTTGCGGGATGCGAAGAAGGTCGCATATGTGTAGGAGGGGGGACCATTGGGAATGTAGTTGCGCGGTGCATACACGCTCAGCTTTTTGAATGTGTCGATAGGAAGCTCGAGATTGAGGTCTTTTGCAAAGTCGAAGCCAATGTTCCCTGTGCCTTTGCTCTCAGGCTCTGCTGAGGGAGTATCAATGGGCTCATACAAATTCGGAACACCGTTGGATACCGGTGTGGTCGAGACGGGCGGTAGCTTGTGCGATCCAGGTACGTCTTCGACTACCTCCACAAGTGGGGTTCTGTCGGACTCGTGACTTTCATCTTCTTTGGGCGGGTCATGTGCATGTTGGGTATCTGTTGAAGACCCGATGTTCGATTTAACCGGTTGGAGGCCTAGTGACATCGACTCATGCTGGGTGAAGAAGTACACGAGTCCCAGAAGGAGGATGGCCGCTGCAAGAAAGTATCGCAGTCGCTTCATGGTGTCGGGCAGCCGGCAGTCTTCATGTGAGCATACAAAGTACCGAAGCCGCGTACGTTCGATACGAATCCGCGGCAATACCCATGGACTAAGTTGAGATAATTGTCAAGACGGTGAAGGTGTTGTGCACGGCGTGTAGAGTAGCGTGGGCAAATGACCGAGTGATTGGCGACATGTGAGTTCTGGTCTGGTAAGCCAACGCTGTGAGGGTCATGCCGCTGAGCACGGAAGTATACCAGCCACTCACATTAATTGTGACAGCAGCGGGCGAATACGGGCTCGAGTGTACAAGAACGGGCCTAACTCCGCCTTGAGGCTTTCGAACAGTCGATCGCGCTATCGCGGTGGAAGTGCAAGGGCCCGTTACCCCGCATGCTGGTACCCGATATCCTGGGGGCTCTAGTGCCGGAGCCAAGGCCTTTTGTAGCAAGCCAATAAACTTCTGCGCGAGACGTCACCTAGAACCTTGACAGCCTCGCCGCGATTCTGCAGCAGCGGGCGGCCCAACGCTCCGAGGTACATGTGAATACACGTGAAAGCACGGCACACGAGCATTTTGTTGAGGTGATGCATCAATGGGGTGTTGACTGCATTATACTGCGGGTAAGCATCGTTGATGAGCAACTCAGCACACCTGAAGGATTCCACCCTCGATGCGTTACTAGCAATCTAGGCAGTCAAGTACCTGGCTAGACCTTCCGTCTTCATTTTCAAGGTCTCCACCTTTGCGCAAACTTGCAAATTACATAGGAAGCCTTAAAAACCCCTGCGTCGTGCTAAGTTGCTTATCGTGGACTCTGAGATGCAGTATGATGATAATCGCTTTAATTGCTGAAATAGTATAGACTTCGACTACTGTATCAGGCTTATCGCTTTGGCGATTGAGATTGAGGTGCCAGAGTCTTTCTGTAGAGCCAATTGGAGATCTTGACGCTCGGCTCATCGATGAGTTTCGTGACAACTTCGGCGAGGTAGAATGTGACCGGGATGTTAATGACTTGGACCGCCCAGAATGCCAGCTCGAAGCCCATCGGGCCGTTCATAGCCAAAGGAAAGATGTCGACCCACTGAGGGATGTTCTTGTGCCCGTTTTTCTTGAAGCCTACGGCCGCATAAAGTCGATCGGACAGTGTGAAGATAACGATGCCGTGAACAAGGTAGAGTGCGAAGGAGATGCGTCCAAGATACTGACAGAAGCGTGTCTCAAAGAAGCGCTTGAGCCACGGCAGTCGCGGAATAGATGCAACCGTGAGGATAGCAGCCCAAGTGAGATAGAACCATTTAGCGTCCCAGGCAGCTTGCGGCTTCAGCTTGAAGAGCCACTTCCAGCCTGGCGATGAGGCGAGTAAGTTCTCGTTGCCGTCGAGCGTTTCACATGACGGAACACCTCCAAGATACATTCCAATGAGGAAGAGGTGGAAAAAGATAAACTCCTTGAACTCTCCAAGCTTTGCAAGGAAGCGTGGTTCTTCGTCATCGAGAGCGAGCAAATCGAGGTCAGAGAGTAGCATGCCGCCCATAAAGAGAGCGCCATACCAACCATCGACAACATACAGAAAGTAGATGCACAATGCAAACTCACACCAGAGTCTGGCATTCCTCGTGCATCGAGAGAGGGCTGATAGCGCGGTGTACACAATGATCGATCCTTTAAACTCTACGGATTGTGTCAGCTCAATTGTTGTCTTGGATTTCTAGTGAGACAAACCTATTGGGATTGACCACAGATGGCCATTGTACCTGGAAGTAAACTCGACATTGTCGCCGGTCAAGAACACAAAACTGTAATTCTTGAACGTGTAGTACCAGGTCTTGAACTCTTCGCCCCATGTTTTCTTGCGCTCTCCGAAGTCGACCCATACATTGGTCCAGTGTCGAATGATCATCCAGGAGAGGGTGAAGCCAATGACCGGAAGATAGAGACGCAGCCATCGGCGGAAAAGAGCAGAACCGACAGCGTCTGCCGAAACCATGTGCTGGCTTTTCTGTATTGAGCCAAGAGACTTGACAGAGAGTACATAGCCAGAGATGACGAAGAAGATCGCCACAGCGAAGTGCCCGCCGGAGAAAAAGTGTCTGATGAAGGGAAGGGCAGCAAAGTAATGGCGCTTGTTGTAGCCAAATCCATTCTCGAAGACTGAGTTTCCGTGGATATCATGCGACCATAGCTGGTTATGGTGAAGAAACACTATGAATGCGGCGAAGCCTCGTAAGCCGTCAAGCCACGCTGTACGTCGCAGCAGCTTCTTCGGGCTGCCAGGACGCAGGGAGAGAAATTCCGGACGGACGACATCGATACTCCAACGAGTAGCTCGTACTGATTTCCAGGATGGAGTATTCAACTTGACGTCTTCAAGTGCACCGTGATCCAGTGGGCCCTCGATTTTCGTAGGCATTTTCGCGACTGAGGTTGGTCGTGTGTCCGCAATGTTATGCGTTCAGATCTCAGTTGACCTCTGATGGTAAATGAGGAGTTCGCGTCTTTCAGAAGCGTGCATTCGGGCTGCCCCGAGTAGCACGATGTACGCGCTAGGCTATTTGCGAACTTCAGTGCGACGACCCTTGTGCACAAGGGTGAATATCGGCCTAATCCTACGGGCTTGACCGCGCATTTGTGAATTGACTTTAGCGTATTGTCAAAATGCCAAATGTAGGACCGGGAAAGCTGTGTTGCCCAATGATCGTCGAGGTGTAGCCTCAAAGTTGGTCGAATGCCGAGGTGCCGAGGGGGTGACCCTTCAAAATTTAGCATGTTGTGAATGCCAAATTCGCGTGATGCGGGGAAACTGCTAATTCGGGACCCACACTTACCGCGAGGCGTGGTAGCCGTTGTTGGGGATGACGAACGACTGGTCAGGTACAAGGTCGCTGCAAGTGCCTGTTCGGGCACACCCTGAAAGGTGCAAGTGTGCCGCTGCACGCACAGGGTTTACACGACAAGCTTTAGCTTGATCGCTTTGGACTTCCTCTGTTTGTTCATTGGACCGATGCAACGAATCAAGCCTGGAATCGCTTCATGAAGCTCGGTCTTCCAGTCTGCTAGCTCGTGATTATGGCCTCTTGAGGTGTACGTACCTAGCAATGCAAGCGTGTCCGGCCTCGGAAGGTTGGCGATCAATGAGGCCAAGACAGACGGAGCGGCAAGGGTCGTGTGGCAGGGACCTCTTTAATGACGGGAGAGAAGCGTGGATCCTGTAAAATCGTGATTAACCTCAGCATGCGCACTCGACCATCTCGTCCGCCTCCACTCAAGCTCTACCTTGACACGAAGATGCCTGCTCACTCACCCATTACCTCTCACTTCAGGAGCAAATTCACCACACAAGTCAGGAGAGTCTTGCCTGCTTACCTTCTTATCATCTTTTTGATCTTGTTCTTCACCAACTCTTACTTCTTCACCGCGCCTGTTCGCGCCGCGCACAAGTACAGACGAGAGAGGAAGTACCAGCAGCCCATCCAAGCAAAGTTGGACGTCATCCCCCGAAAGATCTGGCAGACATGGAAGACTGGACCATTAGCTTTCGAGCAGCGTGACTCTGACTCCGCGAAGACGTGGCCAGCCAAGAACCCAAGCTATCGGTACGAAGTCCTCACCGACGACAATGCCATGGCATATGTCGAGTGGCACTATGGCGTACACGGTTTCAACCGTCCAGACATCATCGACTTGTACCGCGAGCTCGAGATCACTATCATCAAGGCCGACCTGCTGCGTTACCTCGTCATGTATGCTGAAGGAGGCGTGTACGCAGACATCGACGTCGAATGCTTGCGCTCCGTCGAGAGGTTCATTCCAGAGAGGTACAACGAACAGGACATTGACATGATCATTGGCGTCGAGATTGACGAGCCTGCTTTCATCGATCACCCAATCCTGGGATCAAAATGCAAATCATTTTGCCAGTGGACCTTCGCTGCGAAACCACGATTGCCGGTAATGATGCGTTTGATCGAGAACATTCAAGACTGGTTGCACGATCTCTCGCACGAGAAGGGCGTGCCAATCTCGAAGCTGGAACTCGATTTCAACGAGGTCATCAGTGGAACAGGTCCATCAGCTTTCACCAAGGCGGTGCTTGAACAGATGACTGCACAGAACCACGGAAGGGAGGTTACCTGGGACCCCTTCCATAATCTGGCAGAGTCTAGGCTTCAGAACGGTATCCTTGTTCTCAACGTCGAGGCCTTTGCTGCCGGCCAAGGCCACTCGGACTCAGGCAACCACGATTCGAGAGGTGCTCTTGTCAAACACCACTACCACGCTTCCGGATGGCCTTCCCGCCATCCTCGCCACAGTCATGCCATGTACGGGGAGGTTGAGCATTGTAACTGGAAGCCTGAATGCGTCGCGGAATGGGTAAGTCACTCCTCGCACCGTCTCTTTAAGCTCCGTTCCTGACCCCCTGCAGGACAAGAATGTCGCCGAGTGGGACACGCTCGACAAGGAAGAACAGGAGAAGCGGCTGGCTAACAAGCCCCCTCCACCTGGTCCACCTGCTTGAGCATTTCAGAGTCGTGTCTAGACCTACGCATGAGTCGTAGCCAGGTCATGATAAGCCAGAAGCGGGCCTCAAAGGTGCGCTTGGTAATCGCCGAGCGTTAAAGGCGCGCAGTGCACGCGTGCATACCAAGGTTGATACAAAGCACTTCCGTCGAGCGTGTATCGAGTCATCGAGCTGCGCGGAACATAGAGACGGACTGGAGGTGCTGTGCTCGACGGTCCCCTATAGATTTCGACGGTTTTCTGGTTGCTGTTGATGAAGTTTACGAAGCGTTGTGGAGTCAAAGAGTAAAGAGCTGCGCGGGGCATATACCCTTACATAGTCCCAGCCAGCGCCAACGCATTAATGAGATTATGCCGATAATGGAAGCTGAACAGCCGAGCACTTGGGAGTGTTGTTGCTTGGCCTGTGACGATGACAGGCGCAAACGGCTCTTGCGGCAGCGATGCAAGGCGCCAAGGAAGCTAGCTGCATGCGACTTATCAGCTCCTCCTTCAGCCAGCCACTGCCCATCAACGCCACACTTTGTCGCAACGTTTGCTCTTTTCCCCAAACTCGCGTGAAGGAACCCAGCTGTTGTGCAAGCGACTGTTGTTCAACCCGCGATACGTTCTCATGGCACTAACGTTGCGCGCGGCTCATGACAAACATAGTCACGTGACAAAACGAAATGAACTCCATGCATGCCTTCCTGCTGGCTAGAAGAGTTACAGATCACAGAGGACGATACCAAATGGCTTCGAGCACGGCAAATTTTCGATAAGCTCAACTTTCAGCAAGCTCGATGGCAGTGCAGGACGCGCCCGTGAGTGGAGGCGGGAAGATCTTGGGAGGGTTCGAGGACATGTCGACCCACCACTTCGTCTCATAGCTACGCCTTGGATACACTCAAGCCCCGACCAATCAAAGAAAGAGAGAATCTGCGGTATGTATGGCCCAAGAGCCTAGCTTCGAGTCGCTGTGTGGAGCCGCAGATTGTTGGTGCTCCGCCGCTCCGTAAAAGCGAGTGCGAGTACGAAAAGCGAGTGCGAGCGCATGCGTAGCAATGGCGTGCGAATATCCCATTTCCTACTGATCTGTACTATAAACTTGCTTGCTCTCAGCTTCAAGACTTCTGAAAACCTCTCTGCAATACTGACAAACGGATTTCTGCAAGCAATGATGGCGGGCACCATACAAGCTCTCGGTTCATGGATTAGCGGCACGGATGTGCTTTCCATCAGAGGTGCTACACTCTTCCTCAGCCTCCTCGTCACCATTCAGATCATTGGAAGCGTCATTCGCATCGTATACAACCTTTACTTCCACCCACTGAGCAGGTATCCCGGGCCGAAACTATGGGCAGCCTTCGACGTCGCACGCACGATCGGGCGCATGGGAGGATACATCGACTTTCAGATCGCCGAAGAGCATCGCAAGCACGGAGAAGTCGTACGAATTGGTGTGGACGAGCTATCATTCATCAACCCAAGCGCCTGGAAGGACATATACGGACACGGCCATGCAGAGCTACGCAAGTACTTCCCGCCAAATGCTGTCAATCCAAACCAAATAATTGCAGCAAATTCGAGCAGCCATTTTCGTATGCGTCGAGCTATGCTTCCAGCCTTCTCCGAGAAAGCACTCGCTCAGCAAGAGCGACTGGTCCGTGTGTACATCGATCTACTCATGAAGCGCCTCTCCGAATGTGCGCAGCCGGGCAACCCAGCTGACATGGCTCGCTGGTACAACCTCACCACCTTCGATCTGATCGCCGATCTTTGTTTCGGAAAGTCGTTAGACGGATTGGAGACTGGAAGGTCAAATGCTTGGATCGAGAAGATCGACAAGATGCTGAGGATCATGCCGGTTTTGATGCTCATGACCAGCTTCCCGCTATTCATGACATTGTTCAACTTGGTGCTTGGTAGAACGATGCAGCAGTCCCGCAAAGAACACCAAGACTATGCCGCCTCGCTCGCTATGAGTCGAATCCAAGGAAAGGAACAAGCCGACCGCGGCGACTTCATGGATTTCATCCTTCGCTCCCGTGGCGAGGATCACGAGTTGACAGACGAAGAGCTGGTGCACAACGCTGACCTCTTCATGGTAGCAGGTTCCGAAACCACAGCGACAGTTCTGCTTGGCGTTACATACTACCTCCTGCAGAACCCGAACGCATACAAAAGAGCTACTGAGGAAGTGCGAACGACCTTCAAGCACGCCGGAGACATCAACTTTAAAGAGGTGAACGCGCGCTTACCGTATATGCTGGCTTGCTTGAACGAGGCGATGCGCATCTTTCCTTCCATACCACTAGCTCTGCTTCGAATCACGAACGACGGTGCGCCAACACCTCTCGCTGGCCACTCGATACCTGCCAAGGTAAGAGATACACAAATACATATCGATCTTAACGCTGATGCTTCCAGACCCGCGTCGGCGTGCACCAACTCGCAGCCTACCACTCGCCCCTCAACTTCCACGACCCGCAGTCCTTCCACCCAGAGCGCTGGTTGCCGGAGGTCTACAACGATCCATCTTCGCCGTTTCACAACGACCGTCGCGATGTGCACAAGCCGTTCTCTTACGGGCGACGGGACTGCATCGGACGCAATTTGGCGTTTTTGGAGATGCGTCTCATCGTTGCTCTACTACTATGGAACTTCGACCTGAAGCTGGACGAAGGCATGGAGCAGTGGCATGTGCAAAGGATATGGGGGCTGTGGGAGAAGCCGCCATTGAGAGTGCACATCAAGCTCAGGGCTGCGTCTACCGGACAGTAGACTCGCACAGTGTGCCCTTGCCGAGTCAGCTTAGTCGTCTGTAGTTTGGAGCAGGAAAGACGCATTGCCTTCTATTTTCAAGCTCTTCGAAACGGCACAAGGCGGTGAGATGTCCGGTCGGCTGTTGGCTGTTTAAAATGGGAGACTCTGGTTGATTCATTCGGCTGCTTGACCCGGCATCTGACAGACTATGATCCTGTCTCTCCACAGCGGCTTGGCCACCCGTTTGCCTGCGGTCTGAAGTCATTCCGCTTTGTCGCCACGACGCTGCTGCCTTTTTTCCGGCTTCCCAGCGGCGTGATCATGTTCGATTGGACTTGCTTGGATTCAAGTTCAGACACTATGGAACGGACATGAGCGTCAACAAGTCACATGTGATCTTTTCCCTCTACCAGGCAAGAAAGCCCGCCTCAGGGTCTCTGAACCTCTTCTTCGCTACAGATCTGTCTTCAAGACCTCCAAAGAACACCCGATATGGCCAGACGTCTGTGTCTTGGTCTGCTGTGCGACGCCAGTGCTTTGCTGTCGTTCTCCAAGACCACGACTACCCACGCCGTGTCGACCTCTAGCTTCCATTCGAGTTTCTGGATGTGTAGGTACTTGTGCGCCGTTTTCCAATCTGCAAGTTACATTCACATGACCGTCTGTGCCCTGTCTGCCTTGCTGAAAGCTATGTCTTCCGTGAGCTTCAAAAGAACTACTACAGAACCAGATAGCTGCAGACCTCTCTTTCCTTCTCTATTCCGCAATCGCTCTCGAACAATTCTGAAAGGAGATGGTTTTCGATTCTGCGCCGCGAGAGTCAACTGATTCGCTCGCGTGAGTAGCATGTTTGCAGAACAAGTGGTCCTCAGGCCGTAAATCATATATTCGTACGTCGTGACATGCAAGTAGTTCGCAGAGATCCTCCCTGCACACAACCACCGCTCTTAAAAACGCCGTGCTGTAGCTACCCAAGCAGAAACACCATCAATATAGTCGCTTACATCATCTATACCCCCTCATCTCGACAAACTCCCTCTCTCGGACCAACGGACTCCCCTCCCGCGGCGGCGCAGGAAGGCTCAACCGCCGTTTATCAACCACAACAGTCTCTCTGAGATCGACCTCCCTCTCCAACTCATCAACCTCGTGGTACGTCCCCACGTGCTTAACCAGGGCCTCCACATTACGACAAATAGCGTCGGAATCGCGCTCGCGACTGCAGATGACGCACGCATACTCGCCGTCGGGCGTGTGGCACTTGACCGCAAACCGCTGCCCGAGTCTGAACTCTCTCGTCTCGAGGATCTCTGATTTGTACGGGCCGTCGATGACGGTCAACGGGGTGCGTTTCCCAATCATCCAGAAATCCTCGCCGGTCACGTCGAGCCGGAGGCCACACGCTGGGCAGGCGCAGGACCCGCCTGGCGCCATGCTGGCTGCCAGAGGCCGCGATTTGTCGTACTGCAGATCCAGGCTGTACCGGCAGTACAGGCTGTCCTGCCCCTGTGCCTGCATCTCCCCCCCTCCTCCTCCTCCGACTATTGAGAGTGTCTTGCGGGCAGCCGCGATGGAGCGTTGCGGCGAGGGCGAGCGGTTTGAGACCGAGGAGGAGAGGCGCGCTTGCTGGTCCTGCAGCGCTTTCAGCGACCCTTCGCGCGCCGAGTTCGAGGCCGCGACGAGCTTTGCCATATCCCCGCGTGTGAGTTGGCGGTCGTTGGCGAGCGCGTCTTGCAGGACGGTTATGACGGTTTGTTGGAGAGAGATGATCTGCGCTTGGAGTTGGTTTTCGGTTATGGCTGGGGTTGTCAGTGTGATACGGGGCGTGTTGTACTCCGGGTGGCATACCGTCGCCGCGCGCAAATCTGTTGCCGTACCGCCCGTACATGTCGTCGTACATGCGCTGGATCATCATGCCGTTGCGCCCCAGATTCTCACCCACGTCGTCGCGGTCATCGTCGCGATACCCGCCTCGTCTGCCCCCACCGCCCCTCTCCCCACCTCCGTCCTTCAAGCGATCAATCTCCTCCTGCCGCTTATCGGCCCTCTTCTGCGCCTCCTCGAACTGCTTGTGCAGGTTCGTGATCTTGTCGTCCTGCTCGGTGTCTCTCTTCTTCTGCTTGTGCGCCTCGCGCCGGTCATGCACGCGCTCCCACAAGCCCATGGAGGCGGTGAAGGTGCCGACCAGCGTGCTCGCGAGGGTCGCGCAGATGAACGTTTTCTGGAAGCTGGGGTGAGCATCGGCTGTGGGGGGCTGGATCATGGGCAGGAATTCTCCGCCGGCCGGGCCTTTACCTTTAGGTTCTTTTCTTCGATCCATGATGCGTAGTTCATGACGCCGCAGGCGTTGGTGAATACGTTATGAGAAGGACGAGGTTTCAGGCGCCGGCGGCGGGGTATCAAAAGACAAGTGCACCGGTGTAAGGTATATAGGAAGAGACGACGAAGGCAAAGGACCAAGACGCCCAGCAATGACTCGCACCTAAACTGCACCTTCACGTAGTTGGTTACACTGGCAGGACGTGGGACGATGTGACTGGAGAGGAAGAAAGGAAGATGCGCAATTCACAACAGATGACGCTCACGCTCTGACGGTCGTGCGCGTGGCGGGTCCCATGATGAGGGATCGCCCGCTCGGGAGAAGGATGGCGTTTGATTGCTGCGAATCTCGCGCATCTCCTGTGAGGGCTGCCGCTATGCTGACCGCAAGTTTCGCATCGTGTGCTGCGGCTGTTGTTCGAGGCAGGCGCGGGATGATGTCATGGTGGGGTTGTTTAGCGTGTGATACCGTCTGGCGCCCGAGCCCCAGCCTCCCAGCGCGAGCTTAGCCTTCTTTCACAAACTGGTACCCGGTGCGATGTGTTAACGAGTATCCGTCGTCTACGATCTTAGTCTTAGAGTGGTTGAGCGTGGCATGAATCGACTTGACCGGACGCAGGATCCCTCCTTATACTTCTCAGGGATGCCCGTCCGTCACGGAACCCAGACACCGTTCACGTCGAGGGTTACAACATGCCGTGTGCGATCAACTCAAGCTACTGCACGACATCTCGTCAAGCTGTCATCGTTGCGCAGAGGTGCTGTTGTGTCGCATCTGTATACCTCCTTCAACCTCGCCCCAGTTCTGCTACATTATGGATGGGTGTTCAGATTCTGTTCCCTGTCCTTAAAAGCGTATTCTAAGTACGACACATGATGACAAGCCCGCTGCATTACACGCTCCGAATCCCACAAGACTGAACGTCTGCTTGCAAGCATCAAGGCCGGCCAGCCAAGCAATGCCGTAAAGCTTACCAAGAGTCGAGCGCAGCATTCAGTATCTGATGAGCGAGGAATCCATAGAGAGCACCAATCCATTTTTGAAGCGCGGAGGCGAGATGGCGATTTTGAGTCTGAAGTAGGAGTAGACAAGAACGCCATGGGTAACTTCCGGGTGCACAAGCGGCTTCCGCCATCCGGGTACGCGCTGAGAGTTAGGATCCGAGCAGTCAGACCACGATGGAGGAGAGAGAAAGATCTACTACCATCACATTCCAGCTCTGTTTCTTTGGAGATACGCAGCGCCCAGAAACAAGCATCCGCACAGCGAGAAGAAGCAGGAGAAAGATAGGTTCCTGGTAGGCGCATTTCGAAGACCCCAAGGCCACAGACATGCAGTCGCTCTGCTTATGATATTGAACAGCAGCCAAGTCGCTGGCACGAGTTCGTCGCACTGCAGTTCCGATAATCGTCAGAGTGGGAGCGGACTCAAGGTAGCGAGAACGAGCTCAAGGCAGTTCAAATCCCCAAAGCAGGCGGCCGCCGCACCAGATGATCGCGGCTTTTTAGCAGAGGAAGCAGAACAAACCGAATCTGCGTTTCTTTGGAGTGGCATCCGCAGACACGCGTACTTGCGCTGTGGCTTCAGAACCGAGAAGAAGCGGACGTTGCAAGCCACTTCTTCCTTTGGAAACGTTGAAGAGCAGAAGGGTGGTGGAACAGAGAGTGAGCATCTCTGCTGCTTTGTATTGTAGTGCGTCCTTGGTCTACATGACATCCGTACATCACGATTGCGCAATTCTTTTGGAGAGGCAAAAGGGCGCATGACTGCCTCAGCTTTCATGGTGTTAAGACGGCTAATGTGACACTTCGCTATGTGTCTTGGGACAACGAGAGATAAGAGCAGAAATAAGGGTAGTGAGATGGTGTTTCGGGAAAGATAGATATGGGATATGACATAAGAGAGAGGGCCCTTAGGTCTTTATTTTGAGTATTCGAAAGCGAACATGGTTTGAAAGATTCTGGTTTCGTCACGGGTGTTTGGATCCGATGACAAGACGTTCATGGTCTGTGTACAAGTGCTGGAGAGCAGGACAGCAACATAAACAAAAGACTGACCCCGGGTTGACGCCCATGCTAGCCAACACTGTTCATCGAAGAGCATCGAAGCGGAGGATGTACGAACAGCAACTATGAGCATCGTAACCCCTCACGATCACATGGCCTCGGCCATCTCGTGCGCCGCCCCCTCACCCCTGCACCCTCCGTTACACTCGTATTTCGTGGGAACCTTCCTGAAGCGAGCGCCTCTTCCGCGAATCTGGGGAAATGAAGCTTCCCCGCATTGCACCAAGAATACCCATGTAAGCCTTGCAAGGGTCCAGCAAGAATGCTTTTGCGCTTGCCGGTCTTTGCACAGTGAATGCTCCCACGCACTGGCCGTCTCGCTTGAGGTACTTGTCGATCCACTCCAGCACCACCACCAACACGGTACACTTGCCACTTACCGATCAATAGTCCGTACCCAATATGCCTTTCAATCTGGCTGTCACAGTTCCCCCTCACGATCGACCAGAACTTCACCAAGTCGCCAACGAGCCGAGCTCGCAGCGTCTCCTCGTGACAGTCTCGACTGTCTTGTGCTTTCCCTACTCTTCGATGTCCAACGAGAACAAATCGGACGACAGACTGTTCTGAGCATGGCGCATCGTAGACTCGTACAATACACCTCGTAGCCTTGAAGTATATAAGTTGAGCGTAAGCCGGACGTTCATTGCACCATCAACACTTCAATCACCAAGTAAATCGCATTCGATACACGCCGCTCAACATGAAGACCGCTACGCTCCTCTCTTCCATCTCCCTCCTCTTCGCCGCGACAGTCACGGCGCAGACAGCATGCGACCCCGTCGCCTCAGCCATCCCCACATGCGGAGTACGCCAGCTGTTTCTTCTCTCTCTTCTCACCCGCACCTCTCCTCCTCACCTGCACACGCAGCGCCCTCCCCACAGCTCTTCCCTCGGCTCGACGCAGTGACCAACACCCCCAACAGAGCTCTTACTAACACCCCCAGGTCCCCTGCATCACCTCGGCCGCCAGCGCCGCCGGCTGCACAGGCGGCGACTACCGCTGCCGCTGCTCCAGCTCCTCGGTCATCCAAGCCAGCGCCCAGAACTGCGTCATCAGCAACTGCGGGATTGCAACGGCGCTGCAGGTGCAGGCTGGTGCGGCGAGCGTGTGCGCGTGTGTTGCTACTGCGCCTGCGGCTGTTGCTGCTAGGGCTACCGCTGCTTGGATGGGCTGAGGGAGCTGCCGGGAGTGGTGTGAAAGAAAGGGCTGAGTGGGGATGTTGCGGTTGAGGGTTCAGCATGCTGTCGTACCGACCCTGCAGATACAATACCAGTCTCATCGTGCTGTTGCTTGTTTGGTCAGTCATGTAGCAATCAACACATCTACTTTATTGTCTGTTCACTTCCTCCCAGTTCGGGAACTGACATCTGGTTGCAATCTTGATAGTAGTCCACGCGTGTAGTGTCGGTGATTAGCATCGGAAATTGTGTATCAAGGTGGGTAGAAAGGATGGCCCCGCAGGTATAGCGTTACGACAACGTGAGGACAGTCACCACGATGCTTCACCCGAGGAAACCTTAGTATGCTGCGAAAGATATACCATCGAGCACGGTAGGAAACAAGATGAGGGTGGGACATCCAGATTGAAGGCGTGAGGCTGAAGCTCCCGCATCCCGCGGCGCCACGCCCCGACCTCCGTCATGGCGCGGGGCAGCAACACCAACCCCACTCTACCTATCGCGATGTAGCTCGGACGAAACGCAGGATGGATTGCTAATCAGTGCATCATTTCGGCTCATCGCCTGTTATATTATATTGTAGGCTGCTCTCTTGTAGAGCCGCTCGAGCGAGCTTAGACACATACCCCTAGACGTCAACATAGAAGCTCAACTGAGAGTGTTGGTTGTGCCAGGAAGCTCCAGCAGCACAACATGGCAGACAAGAAAGAAGGGCGGGGGATCCGCATCGCGATAGACGTAAGCCTCCGCCTCGAGCCAATGGACATGTCGCTCACAGCATCAGCGCGGCGGCACCTTCACCGACTGCGTGGGCAACCCCGGGTCCGGTAGAATGGAGGACGACGTGGTCATCAAGCTGCTGTCGGTCGACCCGGCCAACTACGACGACGCGCCGCTCGAAGGCATCCGCCGCCTGCTCGAGCGCTTCACAGGCACCGAGATCCCGCGGGGACAGCCGCTCGACACGACCAAGATTGAGAGCATCCGCATGGGCACGACCGTCGCGACGAACGCGCTGCTGGAGCGCAAGGGCGAGAACATGGCCATGGTCGTGACCAAGGGCTTCAAGGACTGCCTGGCCATCGGCAACCAGAGCCGCCCCGACATCTTCGCCCTCGACATCCGCAAGCCCGAGGTGCTGTACACGCGCGTCGTCGAGATTGACGAGCGCGTCACGCTGGAGGACTACGCCGAGGACCCGGAGCGCCGCACGACGGCCGCGAAGAGCATCGAGGACGCAGGCGCCGACGCGGCTCTGGTCAAGGGGCTGTCGGGCGAGACGGTGCGCATCCTGCAGCGCCCGCGGGAGGACGCCGTTCGGAAACAGCTGCAAGACGTCTTCGACAGCGGCATCAAGAGCATCGCCGTGTGTCTGATGCACGGCTACACGTATCCGCACCACGAAGCCCTGGTCGGCAAGATCGCACAGGACATCGGCTTCGAGCACGTCAGCCTCAGCCACGCCCTGATGCCCATGATTAAGCTGGTGCCTCGAGCGACGTCGGCCTGCGCAGACGCATACCTCACGCCCGCCATCCGCAAGTACATCGACGGCTTCTCCAGAGGCTTCGAGGGCGGCCTGGGCTCAGAGAGCGTCAAGCGCGAGGAGGGGGCCAAGGGCGCGCGCTGCGAGTTCATGCAGTCGGATGGCGGCCTGGTCGACGTCGACATCTTCTCCGGCTTGAAGGCGATTCTGTCCGGGCCTGCTGGAGGCGTCGTCGGCTACGCACTCACCTCCTACGACCCGCAGACCAAGACGCCCGTGATTGGCTTCGACATGGGCGGCACGAGTACCGACGTGAGCAGATACGGCGCTGGCCGCTACGACCACGTCTTCGAGACCACCACCGCCGGCGTCACCATCCAGTCGCCGCAGCTCGACATCAACACAGTCGCAGCAGGCGGCGGCTCGCGACTCTTCTGGAAGAATGGCCTGTTCGTTGTAGGCCCGGAGTCTGCGAGCGCACACCCCGGCCCAGCCTGTTACCGCAAGGGCGGCCCGCTGACCATCACCGATGCAAACCTCTTCCTCGGGCGTCTGCTGCCCGACTTCTTCCCCAAGATCTTCGGCAAGAACGAAGATGAGGGTCTCGACGCCGACGCAAGCGAGAAGCTCTTCAAGGAGCTGGCCGCACAGATCAACAGGGAGGTCGCAGGCGGCAACAAGGAGAAGGAAATGTCGCTGGATGACATCGCCAACGGGTTCATCAAGATCGCCAACGAGACCATGACGCGACCCATTCGCAGCTTGACCGAGGCACGTGGACACGACACCTCGAAGCACAGGCTGGCGACCTTTGGCGGAGCTGGTGGACAACACGCTGTCGCTATTGCCGAAGCGCTCGGGATATCGCAGATCCTTGTTCACCGATACTCCTCTGTGTTGTCAGCATACGGCATGGCGCTGGCAGATGTCGTGGACGAGCGACAAGAACCAGAGTCGAAGATCTGGTCGGACGAGCCAGACGTGCGGCAGTACTTGCAAAACAAGATGGGCGAGCTGAAGGCCAAGTCCACCGCGACGCTGAAGAGCCAGGGATTCGACAAGGACAGCATCCACTTCGAGGAGTACCTCAACCTGCGCTACCGCGGCACCGAGTCTGCGCTCATGATCGTGAAGCCGACACAAGAAGAAGCCGAGAAGTATGACGGCGACGACTGGGCGTTCGGCAAGGCTTTCGTCAAGCAGCATGAGCAGGAGTTCGGCTTCACACTGCCGGACCGCGACATCATCGTCGACGACGTGCGCGCTCGAGGTATTGGAAAGACCTTTGAAGGTCTTGAGAAGACCGTCGATCAGCAGCTTAGGGAGATCAAGCCTAAGGACCTCTCAAAGGAGGAGAAGCGCTACGACACACGGCAGGTCTTCTTCGAGGGCGGGCGACAAGAAACGTCTGTGTACAAGCTCGAGGACCTCGAAGTCGGTGACCGCATCAAGGGCCCTGCGATCATTGCCGACGGGACGCAGACCATCGTTGTCACGCCCAGCGCCTCAGCCTTGGTGATACACACCCACGTCGTGATCAACATCGGCGAGGGCGAGGGCGCGGAGAAAGAGATCAGCACGAAAGAGGTCGACCCAATCTTGCTCTCTATCTTCGCGCACAGATTTATGGCCATCGCGGAGCAAATGGGCCGCGCTTTGCAGAAGACGAGTGTGTCGACGAACGTCAAGGAACGTCTTGACTACTCGTGCGCGCTGTTCGATGCCGAGGGCGGTCTGGTAGCCAACGCACCGCATCTGCCTGTGCATCTTGGCAGCATGTCGACCTGCGTGCGCAAACAAGCAGCCATCTGGAAGGGCAAGCTGAAGAAGGGCGATGTCTTGGTATCCAACCACCCCATGTTTGGCGGCACGCATTTGCCCGACATAACAGTCATCACGCCGGCGTTCAGTGGCGACAATATTATCTTCTACGTCGCCTCGCGCGCACATCACGCTGACATCGGCGGGATCCTCCCCGGCTCGATGCCGCCCTCCTCGAAGGAACTCTACCAGGAAGGCGCCGCCATCAAGAGTGAGAAGCTGGTGTCAGAAGGCCACTTCAATGAGAAGCGCGTCATCGAACTGCTGTCCGAAGAACCCGCTCAATACCCAGGCTGCTCTGGCACCCGCTGTCTGAGCGACAATCTCAACGACCTCAAAGCCCAGGTCGCCGCCAACCAGAAGGGCATCAACTTGATCAGCACGCTGATGTCCGACTACGGCGAGCAGGTCGTCAAGTTCTACATGACCAGCATCCAGGCCAATGCTGAGTCCAGCGTGCGCGCACTGCTCAAGGATGTGTACAAGCGCTTCGAAGGCCAGGACTTGAGTGCGGAAGAGTTCATGGACGACGGTTCCCCAATCCGGCTCAAAGTGACCATCGATCCCGACAAGGGCGAAGCAGTCTTCGATTTCTCCGGCACAGGCCCCGAGGTGTATGGCAACATCAACGCGCCCGAAGCCGTGACCTACTCGGCAATCATATACTGCCTGCGGTGCTTGATCAGTGAGGCCATCCCGCTGAACCAAGGCTGCCTGAAACCAATCCACGTCAAGATACCGAAGAAATCCTTCCTCAGCCCGAGCGACAACGCAGCCGTCGTCGGCGGCAACGTGCTGACGAGCCAGAGAGTCACAGACACCGTGCTCAAGGCGTTCCGCGCCTGCGCAGCCAGCCAGGGCGACACGAACAACCTGACCTTTGGCTTTGGCGGACTCTCCAGCGGCGACGAAGGCGGCAAACGCACCGAGACCAAGGGCTTCGGGTACTACGAGACCATCGCCGGCGGCTCTGGCGCGGGCCCAACATGGAACGGAACCGACGGCGTGCACACGCACATGACCAACACGCGCATCACGGACAGCGAAGTCTTCGAGCGCCGGTATCCAGTGCTGCTGCGCGAGTTCTCGCTCCGCCACGGCAGCGCGGGAAAGGGCATGCACGTCGGCGGCGAGGGCGTGGTGAGGGACATCGAGTTCCGCATCCCCGTGCAAGTCTCCATCCTGAGCGAGCGCCGCGTGTACCATCCGTACGGCATGGCGGGAGGCGGGGACGCCGCGTGCGGGCTGAATATATGGGCGCGGAAAGTCAACAGGACGACCGTGGACAGGAACTCTGATAGCAAGGCGCAGACGCAGAACGGCGATGCAAAGACCGCAGGCGTTCAAGAGATCAGCGCGAAGAGCGTGACTGCTGACGAAGAGGAGTACCGCTTCATCAACCTCGGTGCCAAAAACACCGCCGCCATGCAGCCCGGCGAGCGCATCATCATCCACACCCCCGGCGGCGGCGGCTGGGGCAAGGAAGGCGAGGAGAGTAAGGTGCAGGACAAGAAGGACCCGAAGGCTGCGTGGAGGGGTGGCAGCGTCGCCGAACGGCAGGCGACTGGGGAGGCTTCGGCGTAGAATATGTCGTTTGGTTGTAAAGCAATACAAGACTCACCCAATACGTACCATCGCGTCGGTTGAACGGGGCAGCTGGACAAATGCAGGATTAATGCTAATCAACATGGTGCAAGTGTGGGCACTCTGCTATATGCTTCGCCAACCCTCGAAATCGGAAAGAGAACTAGCACACGTCTGAACAGCTCCATCAGCACCACCCCACCAGCGGCACATTAAGTGCTGTACAACGAGACAATGCATTGAACAACCAAGTCAAGGTGGTCGCTTTGCACCGACACATATGACATGCAGAGCGCCACGGCTGAAGAACGCAAGAGTAGCACCCAAAATAATTCGCGTCTGTTGGCAAACCAAGCTGGGCTTTCCGTCCTTTCTGGATCGACGTTCTGCCGGCACGTACGATCCGCCGCGCTAACGCAAGAGATGCTCGGAACAAGAGCGCTATCTTGTAGTCTGCCCTTGCGGTCTACTTCTGTGGCAGCTTGTGTTTCAGCTCAGTGATTGGCTGCAGGCACCTGGCGTCAGAGTCAGCTTTGCGTTGGGAGAGCGGGCGACGTGGTGCAAACCGCATGTCTCTAGGATCCGATGTTCTCTATTTCCTCTTTAGCTGTTGCACTTCCAGACAGTATGCTCGTCTTACTCGGCAACTATGTTCACGGGACATCGTTTATGCGTTCTCTGGTATGTAGTGCACCACGTCCTCACCATGTATCGGAGGTGGAGGCACCTGAAATACACTCTGGTGTAGTCGCACATGATTCGAATCCGACTCCAGCGTCCAAAGTGATGGATTGAAGAGAGGATCGAAGGAGGAGGAGTGTTTCGTACCTTGGGTTACTGCACTCCAACTCATGTCGTACGGCTCTGGCTATTTTGGCGAATCAAGCGATACCGTGCCCCAGCTGTGTGCGCGTTCAGCTCGAATACCCGTCCGCGTAGCACGCATCACCCCATGACCGATGGCGACGTGCAGACCATACTGCAGTTACACACTGCATATCATCATCGTGGTTCCAGCCACGGCGAATCTGACGCATATCCACCTCACGCAATCATTCGCTAGCCAGGATCCCTGTCGAAACGTGTATTCTACCTAGATCTGGTATGGAGCCCGAGGCTTTGCATCTGAGTGACTAGGTTTGTGCGCAATCCACACGCCATCTATAGCTAGTGTCCAGCGCATCGGTGCGTATTGGTGAGTGTGTGTGTGTGTGTGTGTGTGTGGTAATAATGATGCGTAGCGTACCCGAAGGTACAAGGCGCGGTTGCGCTCATTCAGTTCGAAACACTCTGCTCGTATCGACATCAGACGTGGATCTACCGGCATCAAGCTAACCTACGTTGTGTGCACGGATCAAGGGTCTTACATACGTAACGACCGACATCGATACAAGCGAGATTGACATGTGTTGATCTTGGAAGCGCCAAACCATCCGATAACGATGGCGAGCAAGCGAGCTTTTACGTCCCAAGCATCGGTGCGGATGTTGGACTGTGTTGTAGTTCACGCAAAGCAGTGTCGACGTATCTCCAGACTATGCCAAAGTGTCGACCCTCATTAGCGGCATTCCGCTTTGCATAGCGTCGCATTTAGTGGCGGCAACTGACAAGGTGCGGCAGAAGACGCACTTTGCGATGCCAGCAGTCAGGCCGAGTTGTAATGCTGGGGAAGGGGCTGGTGATTCGTACTGGTCTACATGCCTTGGTACCGTCCACGACGAAGCGTCGAAACGACCGGGACTTTCTTAATGTCGTAACTTGCAGATCCCGCAACAGAAGGCTCGTTGCCTTGTTGGCGTACCAACTATGTCTCAAGTGAAGATGGCGCTCATACGTACTCGTGGTTACTAGGCTATGGACGGAAACCCTTACTTGGGGCGCTGTCGAACCTTGAAGAAAAGCTTGCAGATCTACATCTTGCTAGCAAAAGACGTTCGATATATGAGTTGGAGAACAGAAAGACAGAGGACGGGTTGGAGATGGATGTTGACCTGGTGGCGGTGGGCCGGGATCGGAAGGAAAGAAAGTATACTGACGGCAACATACAACGATAAGATCACAGTTTCTGCTCTTCTATTTGACCCCAAATGCCGCTGCTGTAACCTCAGAGTCGACTGTGTGCTATAGGTGCGTCTCCTCTCGAAGTTGAAGATGTTTGCAGAATAAATCCGATTGAGGTAGGGGGGAACATAGACTCTCGAGGGTCGGGGCTGATGCTCGTTAAAGAAGAACTCCGAATGGTATGATCTAGCTTATTTACCTGAGTGAAGGCTTCTGATTAAGTACCGAAGGGTAGTGTGCTGCCGTGCGCTCTGTCGGCAGCTGTGCGGACGAGCCAAAGTACCGACCCGATTCGTCTGCGCGGTAGGACGAGGGTAAAGCCGCACACGGCTGCGGTTTACCCTCTTCCATGTCCGGCAGTGGATCGAAAGATTGCACGTGATGTGAGGCTGTTTGTGCAAGTAGGCTCAGCAAGCCTGAGAGGTAGTCTGGACTCAGCGGGTCAGAAGGGCTGCCTCGAATCCGATGAAAGATGTTCAATGCCTCATGCTCTGAGCATGACCGCAAAGAGCTAATCAGGCGACGCGATGCTGAGATTTCGTTCTGAATCTGTGCGTTCTTTCGTTTCCTAGCATCAGACGGGCTTTCGTTCGCAGCCAGCTCGTACATGCAATCGGTTTCCCTGTGCACACAGCATTCACAGACGGGTCGATTGCCGTCACACTTGGATTTTCTCTCTCTGCAAGCAACGCAAGCCCCCATCCTTGGTCTTCGTTTCGCTTTCGGTGCTTTCGTTGGGTTGCAATGATATCGGCGAGATGCAACACACTCTGCTGATGCTGGTTGGAGGGGTCGAAAAGCGGTCAAGGTGGATCCCATCCTTGGATCAACTGCAGCCGCAAAATTAAGGACCGGAGTCGACAAGACAGGGTAAGCAAACACAAAGATCAGTTAGCTCCACTAACTGAAGGCACCAATGCAGAAGATGAGGAAATTGAGTCGTGGTAGCAGCCTGTAGACCTGGCCAGATAATCAAGAACGAAAAGCAGGAACGGCTGGCTAGAATCGTTTTTCCGCAGCATCAGCGAAAAACGTCACTCTCACGTATTATCGAATCCATTACAGTCATTCTAACCACACTATCACCAAAAGAGGAGCTTCGGCGATATTCATGATGTTGTGCAATAGACACGGCAAGAATAGTGCACGCTCGTCCAATCAGATAAGCTGGCGGTAGATTGGCTCCGTAATCCTTGCCGTCAGGAAATATCGTGTCGAATCACTGCTTCGGGACCTACACAAAGAGCACAGCAGCAACACATGTAGCATACGTGCTATCAGCACTGATTGAAAATCGTGCTAGTCTCTTCCATCTTCGCGTGTAGAAGGATCTTGGCTACGTCTCAACCAGCGAGCGATCTGACTTCCGTATACACGTCCAGCCAGTCGTTTCGTATCTCCAAGTACAGAAGACACACGTGGGGACACTCTTCTGGGTAGCGTCCGTGCGAGTGTGGCGTTCGTACACTCAACGCAGACTACCAACATGTACACAAGAATAGAGCAGTAAGTTGGTGCTGACACTGCCGATCAATGACTCGGTTGCAGAGGGGCCAGCAATTGAACTTACAGCTTGCACGAGAGTTATGCGAGAGAAAGTTAAGAGCGTCTTGCAGGGCCGGAACCAATGGATAGACAAGCTTGAGAAGCCAGACGCCGAGAACGAGCTCATTGCCGTTCGTAAATGCGGTGTCCAAACAATGCGCGACAGTAGCGGCAGCGTGAAGAGCAGGAGATAGCTCATAAAGGACCGCAGCGCGAGAAGCATGGCGACTGCTGCAGTAAAGCTACCTGTGTATGTCATGTTGGACAGCGTGTCTTGGGTGTTGGTCTGAGTTAAGAAAGTTTAGTAGTTGTGAGGTCGTGTGGTGGAATAGTAAGTTCAGTAGATGCGGAGCAGAGTAGGTGGCCTTTGTGGGGTTCTACGCCGCTACTGTCGCATTGTAAAGTGAATATAACAACGGTTCGAAGGCTTTGGCATGGCGGAGTAAGAATCTAAGCAAAAGTCAGTCGAGCAGGTTGAGATCATTGGAAGATAGGGTGAACACAGTCCAAGCACGTAAAACGCTCGAACAAAGTCATCCCGATAGTAAGAGACACTGTTAGATAAGCTATAGCGCAGAACAAGAACGCGAGTGCAAGTGTACCTGGAGACTCTTGATGATGCAAAGGAGTGTTGTGCTAATGCAAGCGGTCCATCAGGCTGTGCGCTCTCAATGTGCGTCAATATATTTGCCTGGTGATAGGGACAGCCTTGCAGATAACAGGCGGATCTGCGTCGATGAACACACGACTTCGCAAGGGGGGGGGGGGGGAGCAATGTGCAACGATTCGTTTGCATTGATCGACGGGTTACAACTGGGTTTGACAAGGTAGGCCTGGGTCATGTTCGATGTCGGGCGTTCACTGATCAGCAGCTCAGAGCCGCAGCAAACGCGATGGCAAGAACGAAGGTGACAGAAGCGGCCAGTGTCGATCCAGCGCCAGTACTCTGAGGCACACCAGATGCACCTGAGGGGCTCCCGCTGATGGTCGCGTTTGGACGTGCTGTGGAGTTAGAAGTGCTGCCGGTGAAATTGGCAGTACGCCACAGCAGTGCCTGAACAGACTGAAGAGCGTTGAGAAGTTCACCGAGACCGTTTGAAGCAGCGCCGGAGTCTTCCGCGGTACCTAGATCCCATTCGAAGCTGCATGCGACGTCCTTGTTGGTGTTCACTGCACAGCTTGAGGCTGCAGCTCTCGCGGAAGCGTTCAAAGTCTTGTAGATCGAGTCCGCGACGATGGGAGCTGCTTGCGCGGCACGGCCGAAAGAACGTGCTGCGGTGCCCTTGAATGATCGCTGGTCTACGTCGCACCGGCCTCTGTTCTCACAAGCAACCTCGCGAAGCGCGCCATTGTCATCTGTGAAAACAGACGAAGCGTTGACGAAGCCTTTGACAGTATCGATCCAGACTTGAGAGCTGTTCGACTAGACAAAATTAGCGGCTACCTGGAGTCAAAGTAACGACATTGCTCACAAGCTTGTACATGAGAGCAACTCCTTCGGTGTACATCGCGTGGTTGTTAGACCATTGGATGTGATTGACGCTCGAGCAGTTGGTCGTGTCATCGGTGCCATCGTACACACGGTAATCGTCAGAGACCAGACCAACCTCAGTAGTCCAGTTGTAGACCTTGTTTGCCCATTCTGTGTATGTCGCATTACCAGTATGGTCTGCGAGACGAGCAGCTAGGAGGAAGAGCTGACCGCTCGAGATGGCATTCTTGTAGTTATAGCCGTTGTTGAAAGAAAAAATTTGCCACTTAAGGCCTCCATCGCAACTTTTGGTGTCCCAGCGGCCAATTTGCGTGTCGAAAACGTTCTTCGCGAATTGCAACCAGCTACCTGACGCAGGTGCTGAGAGGCCTGTCTCATATGCGGACAAAGAGGCGAGCCCCCATGTGCTCTGGTCGTCATTGCCGAGGGTCTTCGTTTGATTGGATGGCATGAAAGCATCGAAATCTCCAAGTTGGTGCTGAAGAGCTTCCGAGATGCGAGCGTTGTACTCGGAGTCATTCGTGAGGCCCGAGTAATCGATCAAAGCATTGAAAGCCAGACCAGATTCCCACCAATAGTAAGGGTCTTGGAAGAGACCAGGGATGAGGTCGTCTTTCAAGGTTGCATCGTAGAGAGAAACAATGCCGCTTGCGATAGTTTTCGCTACGGATTT
The DNA here is from genome assembly GCA_030271015.1 of Didymella glomerata. NCBI lineage: Eukaryota > Fungi > Ascomycota > Dothideomycetes > Pleosporales > Didymellaceae > Didymella > Didymella glomerata. The sequence continues at coordinate 934,014 of JAJOHN010000020.1, forward strand.
GATCGAGTCTGTGATATCTCTCAGCATCTTGCGTTGTGCTCAAATCTATGAGGTGACTTACCCTGGCTGTCGATGTCCAGATCAAGGCCCACGACATGCCCGGCCAGAAGCGAGAAAGCGAGCGAGAGGACGCCAGAGCGTGCCAACATACTGTAATTGAGGAAGAGTGTTTGGAGAGCGGAAAGAAGTAACGATTCGCGCAACGCAAGCATGGGGATCGCGAGTCTTTCAATGTTATCGTTCTCGCTGGGCTGTGCAGGGTCTGCCGTGTCTCGACCGACCAATCATGGGACGACTTATAAGATGATCCTTTAGGGCGCCTTAAGGCCTTGTTGCTATATTGGGCCCGCCAAGACAGGCCACCAGGGGCTCGTCCTACCTCCATACCGCAGCAGAATGCTGTCATCAGTCTGATCGCGGACTCGGCATAAGCTTCGCTGCGAGAGCTTCTGCAATGTCGCGCGCGAATCCTTCATCATTAATTGCCCTCGTATCCTCAATGATCTGAATTCCGCTACCGTTAAGGCCCTCTTTGATTGCTTGAAATAATCTCGCATCGGCTTCCTCATCCGCAAAAGGACCTCCAGGTGTCGCAATCATGCTGATTCCGCCCTTTGGTAACCATACCTCGATGGCACTCGGATTTTTGGAGCACCCTTTGAGCTTCGACGCAATGAAGTCGCCCACTTGAGCTGCTTCCTTAGGTGATGTCCGCATTAGAGTGACGACAGGATTGTGCTCATACAAAATCCGGTCTTTGTAGCGCTCTGGTACGCTTTCTCTGGGTCCAAAGTTGGTCATGTCTGCAGCACCCACGGACACGATGTTTGGGATGCCCGCTTTCGCGGCTGCCTCGAGTCGCTTTGAGCCAGCGCTCATGACGCCTCCTGTCAGGTGGTCACAGATCTCAGTCGTTGTCAAGTCCAGCACCCCATCGATGCGGCCTTCGCGAATCAAGCGTTCCATAGCCTTGCCGCCATGGCCTGTCGCATGGAATACGAAGACTTCAATATCGTACTTCGACTCGAGATGCTTCCTGATTGCGTCGACTGCCGGGGTGGTGACACCAAACACGGTAATCCCGACTCGCATCTTGGTTTGATCGTTCGAACCCTGGCTTTTCCGCGAGTATCCCAGAGCCATGCCGGCTATCGCGGACCCGGCGTTGCTCAGTACATTTCGCAGTACATCGTTGAGGCCCGCAACATCCACAACAGAATACATCAATGTAATGTCGGTTTCTCCGACTATAGGACCGGTGTCGCCGCTTGCAATTGTCGAGACGATCAGTTTGGGAAACCCCACTGAAAGCGCATCTCTCATCACCGTTGCTGCGATTGAGGTACCTCCTGAGCCACCTACTGCGATGATGCCCTGGATGAAGTTCTCCTCATAGAGAGACTCCACTGCTCTGGTTGCACATTCCGCCATGATCTTGACGACTCCTCCTCGCTCTTGCTTAGTAACGTCCTGGCCGGCGCCATACTTCCTCAAAAGATGAGCTTGTGATACCGTGATCGCCTCGTTGTCGACAGGGGACCGGCCCACGTCGATGAGCATGACCTCGACTCTGGCCTCTCGAATGACATCGCGTAGATACAGGAGCTCGTCGAGCTTGGTGTCGCAAGTTCCGAGGAGAGCAACACGCGCCATGTTGTCGTTATCGCAAAGTCATCGAGATGCTAGTGAGTGTTGTTGTTGTGTAAAGTGGATCGCGCTTAACCATTCCCCGCGTCATGTTACGTCATCCAATGAAGATCGATTGAAACAACCTCAGCATCGAATTCTCAATATTGAACATCGCAACCATGTCACCTCCAAACAACAGGAACGAAATACTCGACCGCCTGCGCAACTCAATTGACAATGGCGAGCTGATTGTGGGCGCCGGCGCTGGCATTGGCCTCAGCGCGAAATTCATCGAGCAGGGAGGTGGTGACCTGATCATCATCTACAACAGCGGACGATACCGCATGGCCGGGCGGGGCTCACTCGCTGGTCTCATGCCTTACGGTAATGCCAACGACGTTGTCCTCGAGATGGTAGGTGAAAAAAGTTCTCCAATAACCCGGCGTCACGTGTCGTGCTGATATAATGTTACCAGGCTGGCGAGGTACTCCCAATAGTCAAGAAGACACCAGTTCTGGCAGGAGTCTGTGCAACAGATCCGTTCAGATCGATGGATAAGTTCCTGGTCCAACTCAAGGACCTTGGCTTTGCAGGTGTCCAGAACTTCCCAACAGTTGGGCTCATCGACGGCACCTTCCGGCAGAATCTCGAGGAGACAGGCATGAGCTACGATGCAGAGGTCGAAGTCATGCGAAAGGCTCACAAGCTGGATCTCTTGACCACACCTTATGTCTTCAATGTCGAAGAAGCTAAAAAGATGGCCGATGCAGGTGCGGACGTTCTTGTCGCACATATGGGTCTCACAACGTCAGGCAGCATTGGCGCAACCAGCGGCAAGAGTCTGGATGATTGCGTCCAACTAATCCAGGAGATTACTGATGCGGCAACGAAGATCAAAAATGACGTGATCGTGCTGTGCCATGGCGGACCCATTGCAAAGCCAGAGGACGCAGAGTATGTCATCAGCAGGACGACAGGCGTGCATGGCTTCTATGGCGCTAGCTCGATGGAGAGATTGCCAGTCGAGGAGGCCATCACCAGCATAACCCAGAAGTTCAAGGATATTAGACCTAGGTTGAAGTCATAGACAGTTGAACGATGATGATCACTCTTGAGTATGTTCATGCTACAAAGCCTCCCATGATGCCCTGGGAGCCGGACGTAACCACCACAATGCAAACTCGTAAGTCTTCTGGACATTCCAAACGATGGTGTGATTGACTCTGGTCTCCTTGGCAGATGAGAGCAGCCTACAGAGTGTATTTAAAGTCAGGATGGCGATCACTCATCTTGCCTGAATCAATGTCCCTGCTCCTCTCGTCGATAGACATCGCATCTCGCTTCTGATTGAGTCGACGCACAAGGAAGTACATTATCGCGTAGCCGCATGCCGCCAGTGAGATAATAGTGAGTGACACTGCGTGTCCAACGACATAACGACCATCGCTGTCAGTAATAAGGTAAATCTGACCCGCCATAATGCCGACGCTGTTGCCATTAGTCTGCTGTAGACCGATTGCCGTCGCACGCTTGAAGTATCCTGCATTGTTGTTCATGATCCAGGTCACATTGAGACCGAAAACACAGTAGATGCCTGTTGCGGTGACGAAGGTGGACACATACAAGGCTGTACTCGATATCATTGGGCAGCCAAGCTGTAGGGCGTAGCCAACAGCTGTGACAAGCGCCAGAGGCACCATGAGGAACGCTCTGCGCCGGAAGCAGTTACATGTAAATCACTGCTGCCCAGATGTACACTGGTATTGTCAGGAGCTGAGTCCGGACGCTCGAGTAGTCAGAGCCACGGATAATCACGGGCAGGAATGTTGAGAACCCAAACGAGGATGTGTTCGCCATGGACTGACACGTGCTGTTGAGCCACACCTTGGGGCCGTAGAAGGCCAATTTGACGTCAGGGCGATCCATGGCGTCGGCTATGACAGACTTACCCTAATAGAGTCCTGTGCTCTCATGGCGTGCACGCATTAGAGCCTTCTCGTCTTCCCTCAGCCACCAGGCTGTCTCGAAGTTGTCAGGCAGTAGAAAGATAGTGGCGATACCCACCACGATCAAGATGATGCTTTTGACCAAGAAGAGTCACCTCTAGCCCGCGAGTCCTTTTGCGCCATGGAGGTTGGTCAGGCTGTAGGCTAGAAAGCCCGCGGAGGCATCGCTCAGCGCGGATGCTGCAAAGAGGTATGACACAAGACAAGCCTGCTCAAGTGATTTGAAGAAGGTACTCAAGTACAAATTCAGGCAGGGATTACCCTGATCGAGGCCGGTACTTCGAATGCAATGCATGTGACGTAGAAAAGGGTGACAGCAACGTTCAGACGCCTGCTGCTGGGCTTGTTTGTTGTGGTCGGGTATCCGACCAGCGCAACTAAGGTGCCTCAATTTCCGTCAGGCAAGATGCTCAGGCTATTTATTACGGTTGAACTAGCTAGTTTAGTCTGTCTTTGCTACAGATTCTTTGGCTGTCTTAAAGTTCTCCTCCTGATTTGCTCTAGCCTCCTTGTACTTGCCTAGAATAGTAGCTACTTTAGCGTTGTGGACGGCTGCTAGTGCGCGCAAGACTGCTGGTTTAGCAGCAGCAGTAAGGACTATAAAGTGCTGTTAGAAGCTACCTGCTCTAAAGAATGTCTAAGCTTTAACTAGCACCTAGTAATCCCTGTTATTTTTCCTAAAGTGCTATCTATGATTTGCGTTGCACTGCTAGGCAATAACTAGCTAACTAATACTAATATAACTGCAGTCTTCTTCTTCGCATACAAACGCATTAAGCAGCTCTCTGAGTGCTAGGAACAGCAGTCCTAGTAGTAGCAGAAGGCGAACACTTCTTATGTCTTAAAGCTTAAGATAGTTGTACTTGTGCTTGAGCGCTCTTTGCGTCTTTTTAGTAGTCTTTCAGGTGAGTGTTCTAGTTTCGCACAGCGTTGTGCTCCTTGCAGTCTAAGATCTCATGATCTGTAAGGGAGGAGAGCGGATTATCGAACGAGCACGATTACTACAGGCTAGCAGGTGTTTGGATACGAGCCGTAGGGCCATGCGCTATAGTGCTCCTCTAGGGACAAAGACCGTACGAAGACAATAACAACAGGGACAGTGTGTGCATGTTAAGCGTTTGAAAGAAGAAGTGTTCCGTTGCATAGGGCGTTATGGCTCGCTTGGATTGATATTACATCGCCCTCTAAGCATTGTAGCAACCCCAGCCATTCACACCAGAGGAGCAGAAAGCATAGGTGTTGAGACCATACTGGTAAGTGCAAGCCTTCGGAGTATCCATGCTCTTAAGCCCACCACCATTAGTGCACTTCCAATCGTTGCACGTAATTCCCACTGATTTAGCATAGTAGGTCACCCCGTACTGCACGCGGCAGGCTGTGTTCACGTCGATGCCGCCGCGGTACTCCCCGGACCTAGCCTCAAGCGCATGGGCGGCGGCGGCGACTGGCTCAGCGGCTGGGGCTGGAGCGGCAAGGGCGCCGAAGCCGAAGCTCACGATTGCGTAGAGAGCGATAGTCTTCATATTTGGTGGCTCTGTTCGCGAACGAAAGTTAGCACGCAGAAAAGCGAGTGAGATGCTTGTAGACTGTAGAATGCGCCGAAGAAAGAACTTTGAAAACCTTACGTACTTGATCAAGACTGACAAAGAGGAGTACTTGGGTTGATAGTGTATTGCGGTAGAAGGCTGAGTGCTGTCGGAAAGCTGGTTGAGCCGGCGAGGATGGAGAGGAGCAGGTTGAGAGGGGGTTTGCGACTGGTTCTTATAGTAATTTTTTGCAGTAGAAGTGTAGTCTCTTTTCGTGCCGTCCGACTAGAAAGACACATGAAATGAGCCAGGGTACTATTGGTCAATTGTTCTCGCAGGTTGCATCCTCTTACAGCTTGGTAACAACAAGCAGGTACATGCTTGGCATAAGCTTGAACGCGCTGTTGAAGTCGTTACAGTTAGACTTGACAGAAAACTCGTCTGAGCTTCGGGCCTAAGCATTTGACTAGGGAGAATGTAACCAGACGCCTAAGCAATCTATTGGCTTCAATGCAGTTTTGCACAACTTAGCCTAACTAGTTGTATGCAGAAGGATCATCTTTCACTAGAGGCTGCCATAGCAGCGCGAGTGCTTCCAGGGACATATAGAGCTTCCTTCCTCGACATAGTACGCCTAGACTATCTTCAAGAACGAGGTAGTTCACATCTACTTGCGGGGCAGCTTACATATACGAAATTCAGGAGTAAGAAAGCAGACATCAAGCCTGCACTAGGAAATAGATGCGCCCATTCTGTGTAATCCGGGCCTCACGAACGGCTTTTGCGCTACGCTCGAACATAGTATCAGCCCTGGAAAGGCATTTTCTCAAACCTAAGTGCCCGCTTGGAAGAGTCGGATTGCCTTACTACGATGCCTGACCATCTTTCCCTCAGTCTCAATACAGGTTGGTCACTCCAGCCTACTCACACGCACAGTCAGTCTTTGCAACAAGGAGCCTTCGTCTTCGGCCTCGATGTAACGATATCCTTTAGTCCACAGCTTCCGAGGTGGTATCAGCTCTGTGGCTCGTGCGCTGGCTCCAGGAACATCCGTGGATCCGTAGAGACCGTGGCACTGCGGAGTGGCGGCTGCAACCTCTGATCCGCTCATCGCTCGTCTATGTTGCAATGTCAGGCGCACGCGTTTACGCTCTTGCGGCTCCGACCTCAAGATGGCTTGTGCTGAGCTATCCCTGCCCAGGCGGCCTCCCCGCGGCTGGATAAAAGCAATGGCGTGGTCTGCCGGCCCGGACCAAGATGAGACCCAGTCCGGAGCCCTGCAACTTGTCGGCGACAGGTACCAGAAGGGAACGACTTGAGTTCTTTAAGGCGCCCTGCTGGACGGATCGCCGAATGAACGCCGCAACTGCTCTCTCCCGCGCCATAACCGCAGGCTCATGGGCGGTACGGACCGCCCTGACCATGCTCACCAAAGGATTCTTCTGTATGTCGCGGCTGGGCAGCCACGCGGTGCTCAGCCGCATGTGTTGTCAAAAACTTACCTTATTGTAGCTCCCTCGGCTGAAGGCTTGACGGGATGCCCATTGTGATGGGTGTCCTGAACGACGAGCCGCCCGCAACGACCTTGCAGGCGCTTTGCGTGAGCTGTCATCGCTCGTAAATGCAGAGGGGGTAATTGCGCTGCTTTCCCGCCATATATGCCCTGCGCCGACGCGAGCCTACCAGCTGACTGTGTCGTTCTCTTATGCGTAGATCCTACCCCTTGAGGCATGTCCACGGCACAACCTTGTCGAAGCTCAGACGAGAGCAAGCTATCGTCCCATGTGGATGCTGCCTGGCGCTACTAGTGCTGTGCAATAGTGCAACATTTCCGGAGGAACGCCCAGTCGATTGACGTGGAAGCTGCATCAGGCGGCCGTTGTGGAGTGCGTCAGCCGCCTGCACGCTCTACATTACTGGGAACTGAACAATCGCACAAGCCGCTGGGCATTGAACCGCCTGAATCTGTAGCAGCAGAGTTGCGCGCTTGGCGCTGTCACCCCTCCTGCAGCGGTATTTTCATTGTCGTGTGTGCACTTACAGAAAGATTTTAACTATACTGTATTCTACAGGTTGGTCTAGAAGTAGAAGCTCTTAAGATAACAGCAAGTCCTTGCATTTCCTGCAGATATCGGCTAATTAGGTACGTACTTCCTTCACGTTCACCCGAAGATGTGTTCCGTAGAAGAAAGGCAGAAAGGTGTCGCGAAACGGTAGCTGCTCGGGCCTGTGCATAGAGGTGTCAGCAAAGATCTGTAATTGAGCATGCAGCATTGACTGACATTGGCTCTTGGAGCGAGAGATCAAACTTGCGTGTTGTGTGTGCGAAAGCGAGGCGAAGCTCAGCCCATGCCAGGCTACTCGTGTCAGTGCTTTGATTCTTGCCACAAGAAACCTTGCGGGAACATACTTTATGCCCAAGCACATGCGCGGGCCACGCGAGAAAGCAACGAGCCAGTTGTTAAGCTCATTTGATTCGAGCCAGCGTTCGGGCATGAAAGCATTCGGCTCCGGAAACAGGTCCGCGTTGTAGTGAACGAATGTACTCCCGCAGGAAACCACCGTCTATGATCGTCAACCAGGCGCACCAGCACTCAAGGATCGAGCCAACTTACATTCGCCGGTACAGTAATGCCGTTGATGGTCGCGCCAGACGAGGGTACCACACGCAGAAGGCCAGATACCACACCAGACGACATGCGTAGAGACTCTTTGATGACAGCATCGAGATACGGCAGGCATTCCAGATCGCGCAACTTAGGCTCCTTCGTGAGCGTTGGCCAGGCGGTGAGCAGCTCGGTTTTGAGGGTCTGCAGCACTGCTGGCCGCTGAAGTAGGTGATGAGTTCCTACCATCAGTGTGTTGCCGACAGTGTCAGCTCCGCCAAACATTAAAGCCTGGCCTTCTTCGTAGAGAGAGCCTGGAGAAGGCACAGTTTTATCGCGGAACGCCTCGGGGTCCATGAGGCGATGGTAGATGGTCAAATTGTGAGGAAGCTGCTCCAGCTTCTCTGGATCGTCAGTCAGATCGTTGATCTGCTGCCTCAAGAGCTGCTGCAAATCTACGAGTCCAGCGGTCGCAGGGCTGAGGATCCTCGACAGTCTTGGGGGGCAATGCATTATCATGGTTTTGTACACTTCCGAGTACTTGAAGCGAATAAAGACCGGAAGTGATGCGTCCATAGCCACCACGATTGGAGCTGCAAAGTCAGGCGCGTCGACTGCGTGAATCGGCTTGCCAAAGCAAAAAGTGCAGATGATGTCCATGCTCAGACAGCGAAACGCGTAGTACAAATCTGCACTCTTGGAAGCCTGGCTTTGCCTCTTGAAAGCTGCGCACAACGCTTTGGTCTGCTCGGTGACGAGGCTCTCGGCGCCATCAATAGCAGATTGCGAGAAAGAGCGGTTGAGAACATCTTTGCGTACCTATGTTGGCTGTCTAAGCAGCTGGCACGTCTTGAAGGCAGAACGGGTTAGGAAGGATTGCGTACCTTCGCCTCTGCATATGTGAGGAACCCAAAAGAAGACCTGTCTTCGCCGAAGCTTTTGTACAATCGCGCTTCCTTGTCCCAGCGACTTTTGTTGTTGTAGATATCGTGATAAGCCTTGGGATTGGCAAAGTGGAGCTACACAGATCCGGTCAACGCACGTGGCAGACCGAAAAAGAATCAGAATCGTACCTCATTTGGGCCAACACGGATAACATCGCCTGTCACGGATCAGCGGTTGTGTTCGCGCCGAAGATGCGGGAGTATTTGTGCCGAATGTCGGACCGTCTCACCATATTGCGCATGCAGCTCGACGAGTTCGTGACAGAAAGATCGATTGGCTATACACTCCACGTAGGCCTTCCAGTATATGGTGGTCACTGCGAGTGGTGGTCCTGGAAACTTGGCGAGTGGGTGGAAGTAAACGTTGTAGATGATTGTGTACACCGCATATGCGACGAAGCTCGCGACGATCGCCGGCAGGAGGACTCCCGCAGTCCCATTCTCGAGAGTCTGCATTGTATCTAAGACAAAGCGTGACACTGCGATGGGTGGAAAGAGCGAGCAGCACGTAGATACTCGTATGTTGAATGAGCTAATAATTGGCCGACATAATGCCTCGCTAATGACACGTTTTAGGTTGATAAGCCGTGCTTGCGCTGCAAACACACACAATCACATGAGGCGCGCAAGGCGTTCTACCGCACGCTCATATCTTTCTGCTTACATCTTTGTTCCTGCAAACATGGCAACATCGATCCAACGGCAGTGATCGCATTGGCGGGAAGCCACTTCCGAGCTGCAGCTGCGTCAGCGGGCAGTCAAAAGACTGATTGACAGGCGTAACCCTTGGCCTTCATCTCACCCCATACCTGCCATCGACCAATCAAAGGATTTCGCTGGCTGCGCAACTCCGTGGGACGCATGTCGCGGGGCCGAATTTGGAAAGGGCGGGTGTGGGGCTCCTAGCGAGCCGTGCCGTTCTAACCCACTGCTAATAACTGACAGCCAGCCTTCCGCGGGTTGCCCTGAGAATTAGATCATCTTTCTATCTTCGATCATGGCTGATCCAGGGACTCAGATCACAATCGTGAGCAACACCGCGGTTATTTTGACTTGCTCCATACTAAGATAAACTCTAGGGTTCGGATACTGATTCCGCGTACAACGACGATGACGCCTCGTGAGGTTCACGGTCACCGGGTGGTATGATCTGGGCTGACGGCATATCGAAGCGAAACGACTTCCCTGAAGTCTGCTATACTTAACTACAAATACCGCAATGGTCGAAGGTACCATGCCTACAAAGAAGGCTCGTATTGTGCGTCGCAGATGTCCACTAACAGGAGTCGCAGCTGACATATGCAAGGGGGGCCGAACGATGAAGAACAGGCAGATCAGTTGGACATCTTGTACGCTTCCTTATACTTCAGCTGTCGGTGCTGGTCCGCTGACTTGTCCAGTCATCACATCTGCTCACTCGTACTGGACGGCGAGCTAAACCTCGCACCGATACCAAAGAATCCTATGCGGGTGTTGGACCTGGGCACTGGCACAGGAATCTGGGCGATGTGCGCATCATCAAGGCGTTATAGTGAAAGCTTCCCGTCGCTGACGTTCAGACAGTGACTTTGCGGACAAGTATCCGTCTGCCGAGGTTTGTGTGACATCCGATGAAGTGACACAAGGTCCATGCTGACATGACCAGGTGCTTGGGACGGATTTGAGGTTTGTGCGACCCGCGACGAATTGGCAAAGCGCCAGCACTGACAGGGATCTTGAGCCCAACTCAGCCGAGCCTGATACCTCCAAACCTTCACTTCGAGGTTGATGATTTCACCGAGCCATGGGTCTTCCGCAAAGATAGCTTTGACTTTATCCATGCGCGGTCGCTGTATGGCTGCGTTGCCGATTGGCCAGCGTTCTACCGAGAGGTATTGACGCATCTCCAGCCCGGCGCATACTTTGAACAAGTGGAGATGAGTGTCGTGCCCAAGTCGGATGATGGCACTGTGGAACCAGTTTCCATCTTTGATCAGTGGGGCAGGACATCACTCCTACTAGGTGACAAGTTCGGCAAGACATTGCGCGTTGTCGACGAGGCGAAAGGCAATATGGAAGCTGTCGGCTTCGCTGACGTGGTGGAGCATCGATGGAAGTTGCCGATCGGTGGGTGGCCAGCTGACAAAAGGTTTAAAGAGATTGGGCAATACAACAGGATACACTGGGATCAAGGTATCGAGGGCTGGTCTATATACCTTCTAACTACAGTGTTGCAATGGAGCATTGAGGAGGTGCAGATATATCTCGCGAAGATGCGGACCGCGCTGAAAGACCGAAAGATCCACGCTTACCAAGAGATGTGAGTACGATGGTTTCTCGAAAGTCGCATGCTGATCCAGATTCCAGATCGTTGGTCTACGGTCGAAAACCTCCAAAACCTTGAGACTGCCAGGTCTTGTGATCAGACATGGACAGCTATTGCACAACCCTTATGCCAGGTGCTCGGTAGCATCGATGTGCTAAAATAGTGTGAACGAGCCCTGTTGATGTAGAGCCATGACCATTCTGCTGCTTGCAGTGTACGGCTGCCTAATCTCCCAGGGGTGTACCTCCCCAGGATTTACGCAGTACCTGCGCAGCTAGGGGCTTCGGTAGCGTCTTCGACTGCGCCGATCGAGCATCAATGTAGAAAGACTTCCCATCCATGTTTTCGCCAGCCATCAGGCCTTCAGTGCTTGTATTACTGTTCAAGGACACGGTTCTTTCCGCTCCCAGTTCCAGGCTGCCTGGGTGGACATCTTCGTAACGTGACTCAGATATCACTATGACTTCTTTCGTGACCGTGATCTGGTTCCAGGCAGCCTTGACCGCCGGCCAGAAGATGGGTATTGAGGCACAGATGATCGCAAAGTCGACCTCTAGACAAGTGATCAGCACTGATTAGGACTTCCAAGACTGCCCAGCTTACCTAGACAAGAGAAGATCAGTACCTGTGCATAGTAAGCAATTATCAAGACTTCGGAGACTATTATGCCTACTTTGGGTAACCAGAATGTGTAGTCGTACATGAGGACGCCGCGATTGTTGTACTCCAGACCGCTCCAGAGACGAAGGACCGCCATCAATACGACACTTGGGTAAGTCAGCCCCGTCGTCACGTTCAGGTATGCCTTGTCACTTACATAGAGCCTACTGCGAACAGCCCAGTCAGCGCCGTTACTTGTTGCCTTTTCAAGTTTGGCCGGAAGTACTCTGTGAGTGGTACCATGAAGATCATGAGATCAAGGAACATGTTCGAACCAGCGAAGGCAAGCAGTGTCGCCTTTGCTTCATCGGTCGTGCGGTATCCAAACCCATAGCATTTGGCCGGAGGATCCATCTGCTTGTCCCAGAAGCCTTTGATAGGAAAGCAAGGAAACCATGCTAGGAATTGGAAAGCGCTTCCCCAGAGTGCGACAAGCACGATCAGCACAATCGTGACATGACGGCGATACCCGTTGCTCCATAGTCGAAGGTATTGACAAAGCAGGGAGAGTTTGATGCAGACTGTGGTCGAGGTGTAAGCCGCGTTTGCTACGTAGAACCACTTCATAGCCGTAGGCAGTCTGCTGAGAATCGTGATCAAATGCTGGCCAATGCCGCTTTTGACGCCTGCATCCGTTAGTCTTTTGATCACTGAGGAGAAACAGGCAAGCTAACCTCCGAGAAACGTAGACTGTGCGACGACGTTAAATACAGCAGCAAGAACGACGAAGACGTCATCACAGCCTGGCTGACGGACCACTTTTAAACGTGTATAAAGTCTGAGGCACACGGCCAGGAGGCTAAGTGTCTACCGTTGTGAGTGCAATACTCGAAAAACTAAGAGGATGCGTCGCACATACCAAGAAGGGAACAGAAACGCCAACGGCAACCTCGAGGCGATTTGATAGCGGCAGTGGCTCGTTGGGGTCAGGTGGATTCTTCATCATCTCAATGAGAATCGGCAAGAAGGCTTCCATCGCGGTGTTAGCCATGATCACGCGCACCCGCTGGCAGTAACCATCAAAGAGGTCGAAAGCTCGTGGTGATGTGGTTGTCGGGCAAACATGAGTACCAGGGCAGCCCTGTGGGAACGGACAGGTTGTTGAAGTATTCCGTAGCATCTCAAGTCCTGTCCAGCGTTTGACATGCAGGTCGGCTTTATCGAAGCGGCACACTAAAGCAAGTACAAAGTTCAGGTTGGTGTTCTCCCGCTGTCGGCCCAGTTTCACTTCTCAAATCTCGCCCCAAAGCGAGCCCCTCGGGCTGCTCGGCAGCAACTCCGTGCAAGGCTTCAGCCGGGTCCATGCGCGCAAGCACCCTGATCAGCAGCATCGTGGCTGATGCTAAGGGTGAATAGACGGTTGGTGCGGCATCCATCAGACTTTGATAGGCATCGCGCTACTTTTACAGTCATTCAAGCGACTTCGAGTCACGGCGGTACTGTTAAGTTCTGTGAGATGCCGTCTTCGATCTCCTGTCGCGATCGGGAACGGTTCATCGCAAGCGACTCGGCTCGATCCGCAGCAGGTGGTCGAACGCAATCTGTCTCGAAATTGCACGTCACCGAAGACCTGGGGTATGCGATGTCAGATACTTGTACTTCAAAAGTAGGACGCACGGCGGAGCCACCTCCCGGTCTTGTGAAGAGGCACAACATTCGCCAGCCATATTACTCTACCTGTTGCTCAAGAGGGGCTGGTCGCGTAGAAGGCGTGGAACACTGAGGCGGCTTGCAGAACTTGGATCCAACAACATTCGTGGATCCAACAGCGGGCAAGACAATGTCATCGAATGTCGAGCCGCAGGCGTACCTGCTGAACGACCTGGCGCATCTGCTGAGCCTTTTGGAGGCGCTGTGCTCCGTCTGGCACCGCAGTCGCAGCATATTCGACCAATTGGGACCTCTAACCATATCGGTGGACAAGTTCCGACGCGGATTTGAAGGACCCAGCTAAGATATAAAGTGATAGAGAGAAGAAGAGAAAGCCGTTCGTTGATTATACAAAGGGTGGAGCGGGGCATGGGGCAGGGGCTGCTGGGCGCTGCAGAAGCGAGCCTACGGGACGGGCAACATCGGGCGAGACTGCCTCTCATGTCACCAAAGAGATCAGACACAGCCACAGACTGAATTGTAGTCTAGTCTTTAGAAGGCGTACATATTAGCAAAAGCAGTTGAAAAACTTTTTGATGACTCCTGTCAATCTCAGAAGCTTGTTTGTTGTACTCAGCTTTTGTGACGATATGATAGATTGCCTCAGCCTAGTCAGCCCGTGCACTCGATTGCACCCTGCACGCTAGGTAATGCTCGTTTTACGCGCAGCTACTTTATGTTTTTGCGTCAACTTCACCGCAACAACAAAGGGGTGTAACGTAGGTGTCGCACTTGTTCTGTCGACAGGCAAGCGCGCTGCAGCGTCCGTGGCGTTGCTGACTGTAACGCAAGCCGCCGTGGCAAGGCCCCTTTTGCTGTAGCTCTAGCGCTTACTTACATGTGAATTAAGTCGCACACATCGCACCTTCCGTCCTTCCTCTCCCTGATCTTTGTTCCTTCTGTTCCTTATCGCAGCAGCTGTGTGTCCATGGAAGTATCGAAGAGTACTCTTGCTGGTAGTGGCGGTCTGGGCGTGGGGATCTTCGACACTGTGCTGTATGGCCGGCTGCCAGCTACCATCGCTATCATTTTCATAGCCCTCGTTGTTCTGGGGATCGCAAAAATGTCATCTCCGACCTTGGACCCGAAAGAGCCGCCGCTCCTCAAGTCGAGGTTACCTGTGATCGGACACATCATTGGTAGGTTATTGCAATCAATCTCGTCCGGTCTGTAGCCCTAATACTGGGTGGTGCAGGCCTCGTTCACCACCAAGCCAGCTACCACAAGCTTTTAAGGTGAGCAGACTCGTGTAGTTTCGAACGCACTGCTTATACTGATAAACAAGTAGCAACAAATATAGCCGGGTGAAATGCGCTACCCTGCCCATGCTCAATGGCAAGCTCTATGCGATCTACGACCCCTACTTATGTCAGCAAGTCCTCCGCAACAACATCGCATCGTTCGACCCATTCCAACAAGAATTTGCGCAGAAAGTCTTCGGTCTGAATCAGGCTACATACGACAAAATCCGTTTGCAGCCCTCAATCTTCAAAGACTTCACCGATGCTATACATCGAAGTTTTCAGACCGAAAGTTTGGCCAAGATGAATCTCCTGTGGCTCAAAGATTTCACCGCAAAGATTGGTCTCATAAGCGCCCATGACGCGGTCGTAGATATTGAAAATTGTGGACGAGAACGCATCGCTGAAGATGGGGCTGTAGAAGTGGAGAACTTTTTTCTTTGGTGCCGCGATGTTATGACACTTGCCACTACGAGGGCTTTATATGGTGATCACGATCCATTCATCCGAGACAAGACGTTGATCGATGCCAGTTGGTAAGTAAAGCCTACAAGGAAGAAACGTATTTGGCGGTGACCGGTGGTATTATGTGCTGACCAGCTTAGGGTGTATGAAGAGGGCATACAGTACTTCTTGATGGCTATGTTCCCGTCGCTCACAATCCGGCGGTCATACAAAGCTCGGCAACACTTGCAACAAGTCATGGGGAAGTACTACACCGCCGGGCACCACACCTCGGATCCTACAACGGCGACAGTCACGTTCAATCGCGCCAACACGTTGGCTGATTATGGCTTCACCGGTGAAGAGATCGGCCTTATGGAATGCATTTTGCCTGTCGTATCCACTCTGAACGCAGTTCCAACGCTTTACTGGTTGCTTTTGTACCTACTGCCGGACCCATCCTTGGTGGAAGAGCTTCGAGAGGAGATTGCAGCGTGTGTTGAGACCTCCTGGTCAGACTCAGCAGGCGGCCGCGTTGTCACCTTCAACATTTCCAAGTTCGACACCGAGCTTCCACTGCTAGTCAGCTGCTATCGGGAGACGCTGCGTCTAGTCAATCATACTATCTGCAATCGGCGCATCCTACAGGATATGACCATTGTAGATCAAGATGGCCGTACCTACTTACTCAAGCAGGGGATCGATGTTCAGCTTCCAGCTGGCGTCACGCACAGAGAAACTACCACGTGGGGATCTGATGCGCGGAATTTCAGAGCCGATCGTTTCTTAGCCTCGACATCGAAGGTCACTGATGCAGACCGCGCGCGCAAGGCAGCCTACATGCCATTTGGAGGAGGTCGGCATCTCTGCCCTGGCAGGAACTTTGCATTTGCAGAGATCATTGGCTGTGCGGCTATTATGTTGTTGGGCTTTGACATCGAAGCTATAGGGATGAAGTTTGAGGAAATGGGAATGCAAGGCCCGCGCTTGTCGAGCGGCACTGTCAAGCCTGTTAGTAATGGTAAAGGGCTCGGCGCCAGGATCAAGCCGCGAGAAGACTTCGAGTATATATCTTGGAAGTTCCGCGCATAAAAAACACAGGAGCTAAACGCTACAGGGTAGGCGCTGTTCGTATATACTAGTTTGCTGAATAAGTTCTAGGCAGTACTATCTAGCAGAGCTATAGACTTGTTTGTTAACATAGGTGTAGGGCGAGTAGCCTACTAGGGCAAGTAGCTGTTGAAGTCGTACACAGGACAAAGTTTCAAGTATACTAGTTCTATTAGGTCTTAGGGATAAGTGCTAGTTCTAGAACAGTAGGGTGAGTTATTAGACAAGGTCTAATATACAACTTAAGGGTTTAGTAATAGGCAATAGGATTAACTAGCTAGAGTACTAAGGTTAAGATTCTAAGAAGTAACTTAATTAACAAAGTTAAACACAAACTATAAGGGTTGTGTTCCTAGGTGCTATATACTAAGGAGATTCCTGCTGCTTAACTTGCTTAATATAAGCTATATAAGCTGCTGCTTAACTTGCTTAACATAAGCTGCGTAAGCTACTGCTTAACTTGCTTAATATAAGTGTTGAAGTCGTACCTAGACGAAGTCCAATATTGTACTTGTTCTGTTAGGTCTTAAGGATGAGTTTAGTTTCTAGAACAGTAGGGTGAGTTGCGTCTAGACAAAGTCTAATATAACAGCTTAGGTTAACCAAGGTCTAAGCAATGCACAATACAGCTAGTTATAGTTAGGGTAAGATTCTAAGAAGTAACTTAATTAACAAAGTTAAACACAAACTATAAGAGCTGTGTTCCTAGGTGCTATATACTAAAGAGATATGCGAGGTGCTTAGTAGAGCTAATTAACTAATTGTACTAATTACTAATTATACTAAGCACTAATTATACTAATTATTGCTAAGACCCTTAATTAGTTGTTATATAACGTGCCTTGATTACTAGGGAGGCGTTACCCTGTTGTTCCTATATATAATTACCCTTGCTAGTAATTCTTGCTATGCTGTACTAGGGTGTAATTCTCGTTGCGACCCTTTATGTTCTGTAGATTGTAACACTATCCCTCTTCTGTCTTAGCTTAGTCCCTTAAGCTAATTTATATAACACAGGCCCTGCCTTGTTTAACAGTAAGTTGTTAATAATACCTAAACAACTATCTAAGTTAAGTACAGCCTATTGCTACTGTTTATATAAATTTGTTAAATCTTTTAGAGAAACTATAGTTTAAAAGTGTTTAACCTATAAAAAGTACAAGCGTGTATGCAAGGTCTATATTTGCTTAGGGAAGTACAGCAAGTGCCTAAAGCGTAGCCAGCGTTGCAATATACGTGTAACTTAGTTAGAGTTTACACAGCTTATAATAGAGAAAGAGAAGTTACAGGCGCAAATAAAGGAAAGTTGCAAAGCGTAGAATAAAGCGCTTAAGGCCTCTAAAAAGGCATTAGAAGAGTTGCAGGTTGCACGCGCGCGCAAAGAGCAGTTATGTTAATAAATAGACTTATTAGACTGTTGCGCTAAGGAGGCAATATCTGTAGAAGAGCAAAGCATCGCAGAACAGGAGTTAGACAAGGGGACTATAACGTTTAATAGTTTGTCTAAGGGGATTATGTTGTTGCCTAGTACCTAGGGTGCTTATAAGGACCTGCTAATAGAGTACTAGCTTAACCTAAACGTAGTAGTACCTAATTAGCCTGCTTAAATTCCTTTAATATCTGCTAGTAGTTTATAAGGTATATAGCTGGTTCCTATGTGTTTTCTAAATTAGGGTATCCTAACTATTTAACTAGATATTTAGTGCTTTGTCCTTTCTTTTGTTGTTTTACTATTTTTTTAACTTCCTACTCATCCTAGCTATCTGCCTAGTAGTAAAAGTCTTGCTAGATTGGCGTTCTAGGGTTGGCTAGTTCTAATAACAAGATATAGAATATAGGATAGATCTTTACATCCTTAGGCAGCGCAAGTTAGTAGTTAACTAGGCTAATTTATTAAGAAATAAAAAATAGTCTAACCTTAACCTTATCTAGTTTTTTTATTAGTTGCTGTGTGCGTAGGTTTTTTATAAGGAGATACACTTTATCCCCCTCCTTTAGCAGAGGCGCTATTTTTTGTTTCTTATTAACATAAGAAATGCTCCTTAACTAAGCTTTAGCAATATTATTAAGCAATTTCTAGTGTACTTCCTTTAGTGCCTTAACTAAGGTAATTGCTGATTCTATTTAGATGCTGCTGTCTAATAATCTTATAAAGAGATTTAGCTGTCTGCTATAGTTTGCAAAGAACAGTAAATAGCCTATTGCTTCTAAAAGCTTGTTGTTATATGCAATTTGTGCTATAGGTAGTAGTAAAACCTAATTATCCTACTATTAGTTGCAGTAGATGCAGAGGTACGTCTCTATTATCTAGTTTACTCTTTCTGTCTGTCTATCTGTCTGCAGATAATAGGC